>JACEFZ010022429.1:0-351299 GCA_014155875.1 Cepaea nemoralis
ATCTTACTGAATGTGGTGTATTAATTACTTTGGTGTTTACTGACTGTAGTGTATTATCTTACTGACTGTAGTGTATTATCTTACTGACTGTAGTGTATTATCTTACTGACTGTAGTGTATTATCTTACTGACTGTGGTGTATTATCTTACTGACTGTAGTGTATTATCTTACTGACTGTGGTGTATTATCTTACTGACTGTAGTGTATTATCTTACTGACTGTGGTGTATTATCTTACTGACTGTGGTGTATTATCTTACTGACTGTAGTGTATTATCTTACTGACTGTAGTGTATTATCTTACTGACTGTGGTGTATTATCTTACTGACTGTAGTGTATTATCTTACTGACTGTGGTGTATTATCTTACTGACTGTAGGTGTATTATCTTACTGACTGTAGTGTATTATCTTACTGACTGTGGTGTATTATCTTACTGACTGTGGTGTATTATCTTACTGACTGTGGTGTATTATCTTACTGACTGTGGTGTATTATCTTACTGACTGTGGTGTATTATCTTACTGACTGTAGGTGTATTATCTTACTGACTGTGGTGTATTATCTTACTGACTGTGGTGTATTATCTTACTGACTGTAGTGTATTATCTTACTGACTGTGGTGTATTATCTTACTGACTGTAGTGTATTATCTTACTGACTGTAGTGTATTATCTTACTGACTGTAGTGTATTATCTTACTGACTGTAGTGTATTATCTTACTGACTGTAGTGTATTATCTTACTGACTGTAGTGTATTATCTTACTGACTGTAGTGTATTATCTTACTGACTGTAGTGTATTATCTTACTGACTGTAGTGTATTATCTTACTGACTGTGGTGTATTATCTTACTGACTGTAGTGTATTATCTTACTGACTGTAGTGTATTATCTTACTGACTGTGGTGTATTATCTTACTGACTGTAGTGTATTATCTTACTGACTGTAGTGTATTATCTTACTGACTGTGGTGTATTATCTTACTGACTGTAGTGTATTATCTTACTGACTGTAGTGTATTATCTTACTGACTGTAGTGTATTATCTTACTGACTGTAGTGTATTATCTTACTGACTGTAGTGTATTATCTTACTGACTGTGGTGTATTATCTTACTGACTGTAGTGTATTATCTTACTGACTGTAGTGTATTATCTTACTGACTGTAGTGTATTATCTTACTGACTGTAGTGTATTATCTTACTGACTGTAGTGTATTATCTTACTGACTGTAGTGTATTATCTTACTGACTGTAGTGTATTATCTTACTGACTGTAGTGTATTATCTTACTGACTGTAGTGTATTATCTTACTGACTGTGGTGTATTATCTTACTGACTGTAGTGTTGTATTATCTAACTGACTGTGGTGTTTTATCTAACTGATTGTGGTGTATTATCTTACTGAACTGTAGTGTTATGTTATGTTGTTGTTTGTCCATCAAGAATGATGATGACCATTCATTTCATCCAGTGTGGTTGAAAATATGGAGCCGTGATTTCTACGATGGCTGATGAGGCCTATTTTGGCTCGAAATGTTCTTTGACAATGTGGACAAAGAATGCTTGACGTTTCTGGAAGGATTTTCTGCAGTGGTTTTTCTGTTCTGTCTTTTCTTCACAGCTCTTGGTTGCCTCACAAGTGACTGCACCCTTGCGTAATGATGCACGCCACGAATTTCGGTCTATGGCTGCAGTCTCCCAGATGTCATGATGAATTCCAAAAGCATTCAGTGAGATTTTCAGAGTGTCTTTAAAGCGTTTCCTCTGGCCGTTTTGGAAGCGTTTACCACAACGCAACTCGCCGTAAAAAATTCGTTTAGGGAGTCTGTGATCAGGCATGCGAGTCAAGTGACCAGCCCAGCGAATCTGATTCTTCATTAGTAGAGTGTGGATACTGGGCATGGACGCTCTTTCTAGGACTTTCAGTGTCTGGGATCTTGTCTTGTCATTTAATCTTCAATAGCTTCCTAAGGCAGACTGTGTGGAAGTGGTTTAATTTCCTAGCGTGTCGCTGATAAACATTCCAGGTTTCACAAGCATACAGCAGTTTGGATAATACAACTGCTTTGTAGACTTTCAGCTTTGTTTTCAGGCTTATTCCATTTCTGTCCCATGCATTATTGTACAGTCTGCCAAGGCTGGCGATGGCGATTCTTGCATTCACTTCGTCATCAATTGTGGCACCTTGTGACACAGTGCTGCCTAGATAGATGAATTTGTCCACAACACTTAGTCTATGACCATTCACTTTGATATTCGGCACAGCCTGATTACCCCCTGTAGCTGGCTGGTACATAACTACAGTCTTCTCCAAATTGATATTGAGCCCAAAGTTGGCACAGGCATGTGAGAAAGCTGAAACATCGTGTTGCATGTCTGCCTCTAAATTAGCAAATAGAGCGAAGAGCTCAAGAGTATAAAGCCCCATTGGCCACGTAGACCTCTAAAATTGTTGCATATCCTTTGCAGGACGTTGTTATCAGCAATAACCACAGATTTTACTAGACAATTTTGCGTTCAGTAGTTTGCCTTGCTTTCCGAACGACCGGTGCTTATGCCTTTGTATGAAAACCAGCGCTAGGCGGTCTGCTGCCAAATCGTCCGTAGCTGTGTTTCGAATGTGGTATACGAGATTACGAATTGCGCACCTAACCCCTTCGTCAAAGAGCGAAGTTTATCTAAACAAACAAAGGCATCAGTTCTGGGCCCTACACCGTTGGTTCAACGTAACTCCTTCAAAAAGCAATGGCTAATTACTGAACGTAAAACTGTCTAGAAAATCAAACTAAGGTTGGGGTTGACCGCAACGTCCTGCACATGACATGCAACTTGTAATCAGTTCTGGGTGAGGTATATAGACCGCTGGTCCACACAACCGCCGTGCATTGCATTCTCGAAATTTTCTACTCGCCTATTTCCACTCCATAAGATATAAATATATTGACTTTCTGGGTTGGAACCAAGTTTCCCGATTGAGAAATAAATATGAGTCTAACACAATATACCCAGTGAGCAGTGGTGAATCAGTGAGTTACAAAACCTAGTGGAACAAACAAACAGGCATAGTGCAGAATGCGGCTTAGATATTAACATCCTAAACACGAAAACTATGATAATTAGCAATGGAAAAGAAAGTATATCAATGAGCATCACAGTAAACGGGGAGATAATGGAATAAGTAACAATTTTATCCTGTCTTGGACATATAATAACAGATGATGACAGAAGTGAAATAGAAATCACAAAGAGAATATAAATGGCCAAAAATGCGTTCAGCAGCATAAAATCATTATTAACATCTAGAGAGATTAACAACGCATAAAACAAAATTAGAATTGTCAAATGTTACGTATATCCAACACTATAGTATGGCGCGGAAGCCTGGACATTGAACAAGCAACTAGAAAGTCGAATAGAGACCTGGAGATGTGGATATACTGACGAATAGATCGTATTTCATGGAAACAAAAGCAATCAAATACAGAGGTTCTAGAAAAACTGGGAATGAAAAGAGAGTTGATGAAAGAAATACAAAGAGGCAAGAGAAATATTTCAGCCACGTTAAAAGACACAATACTCCAATAAAATCCATACTGGAGGGCAAGGTTGAGGGCAGCCGAGCAAGAGGTAGACAACGAAACAAGTGGGAAGATAACATCAAGAGATGGACGAACATGAAACTGACAGAATGTACAGTCAGGGCGAGAGACAGTGTTGGAGATCCACTGCAGCCAACCTTTATTCTGAAGACGGCATCTGATTGATTGATGATGCTACCAGGCTGATTTCAGCCTACGGTGAGTACCAGGATATGTTCTGGGAAGCAATAGCGGCTGACATGATAAGGATTACATTACCCATGTGGCATGGTGGCAACATATGGGTGCCAGTCATTGCCAGGTATCAGATATATGTGTCCGGGAAGGTTAACCCGGTCAACAAATGCCCGCAGAAGTCGGATGTGTCGGCCTAACGGCGCAAGAACGCAGCTCTGCTGTAAATAGGCACAACGCAGTCACATCCGAGAAAAAAAAATCCGGATGAACGCAGAAGAAGAAGAAGAAGATGTATGTAAAGGGTTTTTTTATTACAGCGCTCAGACGTATATATATTGTGTTATGCAGTGAATATTCTATGAGCGCTGGATGCAGAATCCCTGACCTGTTTGCGACGGCGATGATGGTGAAATATATTAAATACTAGCTGACCCGGCCCGACTTCGCCCAGTCCTTGGTGGGGAGCATCTCATTTAATTCATATAAGTAGTCATATAAGTTCCCGTTCCCGTTACCGACTGTCTGTCTGTCTGTCTGTCTGTCTGTCTGACCCGGCCCGGCATCGCCCAGTCCTGGGTGGGGAGCATCTCATTTAATTCATATAAGTAGTCATATAAGTTCCCGTCCCCGTTACCGACTATCTGTCTGTCTGTCTGTCTGTATGTTTGTCTGTCTGTCTGTCTGTCTGTCTGTCTGTCTGTCTGTCTGACCCGGCCCGGCTTCACCCAGTCCTTGGTGGGGAGCATCTCATTTAATTCATATAAGTAGTCATATAAGTTCCCGTTCCCGTTACCGACTATCTGTCTGTCTGTCTGTCTGTCTGTCTGACCCGGCCCGGCATCGCCCAGCTCCTGGTGTGGAGCATCTCATTTAATTCATATAAGTAGTCATATAAGCTCACGTTCCCGTTCCCGACTATCTATCTGTCTGTCTGTCTGTCTGTCTGTCTGTCTATCTGTCTGATCCGGCCCGGCTTCGCCCAGCCCCTGATGGGGAGCATCTCATTTAATTCAAATGAGTAGTCATATAAGTTCCCGTTCTTGACTGTCTGTCTGTCTGTCTGTCTGTCTGTCTGTCTGTCTGTCTGTCTGTCTGTCTAATCATTTATTGGTTGCAGTTAGAACAACCTTAGATAAACGAAGACCAACTTACAAAAAGCATTAGAAAGAGCACTTGAAAGATCTTTATATCTTCCCCAACAATTAACTTGGGTAAATGGAGCAGCGGCAGCAGCAGCAGAAGAAGAAGAAAAAGGAGGAGTAGGAGCTGGGAGGAGGAAGAGGGAGGAGAGGGAGGAGGAGGAGAAAGAGAGAAGAGGAGGATGGAGGAGGGAGAGGGAGGAGGGGGAGGAGAAGAGGAAGAGGGTAGGAGGTGGAGGAGGGGAGAGGAGGAGGAGGAGGAATATAACGCATATGCCTGTAGATTTAATAATGGCTGAAGTTGTTCCATGTCTTCTTAGAGTTGGCGACAGTGTAAAGAAATATAAAATCTTCAAACTTGATAGAGATAAGGTAACTATTATTTATTCATTCTTTAAGCAAAAAAAGATGAGTTACAATGTTATGCATTATGCATTATTTTTATGAAAACTTTGAAAATGCCTTACAGATTGTATCATTATTTATTATAACTCATATGCCGGTATATAACTATGGACAAAGAGTTTATAAATCTTTGAAAACGATGCCACAATATGACTATAAGTTATACAGAAAAGTTATGCCCCTTGAAATAACTTTTACAGAGTTAGGTCCCTGAGATATATGAAATTATAATGAAAAATGAAAAATGAAATAATATTGGGTAAGCAGCCGATTTCACACTAAAAAATATGACAGTGGGCTGCTCTGGAATGAAAGGAAGACGTGTAGAAAATTTCATCTCAATCGGATGGGCCGTTCGCGAGCGCATAAAGGACATATGGACAGACGGAGATCGCCTTTTATATATAAGATTTGTTGCTGCTGTGGTCCCATTTCTGTGCCAATGCCTTTCTGCCTGGCGATGCTGTGTTCTTCTCATTATAGCCATCTGCGCTCTTCTGTTACAACATGTTATGGTTAAACTCGTGTATTCTACACAAGTCATGACACTTTACAGTTAAACACAACTCAGCACTCCTGTAAGATTGATTGATTGATTGATTGATTGATTGATCTAGGGGCCGACATCATAGCATTCGGGGCATTCCCATTAGCGCTCTGTCCCCATCTTCAGCAGTCAGCGAAGAGTTCCAACACCAGTAGTACCAGTAGCAATCTGATTATATGTCCGACTCGCCTTTCCTCTGAGCGTCGAGCGTCGGCCAGATCCCCTCGTCATTCGTCGCTGCCTCATTCTTGCCAGACCATGATAATCCATTTGCTCCTCTGAGGTGTACACGTGCTCCCACAAGGCCGCAACCACGTCTGCCTTGTCATGCATCAATATTCCACCAAGTTTTGCAGAATCTGTCCACCTGTTCATTCCCCAGCACACCGGCATGCCCCGGAGAGAAGATCCAGGCGATGCTTGCAACCCGTGACCTCCAAAGCGAAGTAAGCCACTCTGCACGAAGCATGCCTGTCCTCACAATCCTCAGTATGCTTTCTGAGTCAGTTACAATCACGATGTGTGTGTGTGTCGTATTCTCGTTCCAGCGGGAAGCTGCAGTGACCACCTCCACCTCAATTCTTAAGCTGTATGAATATGACTCTAACTCGGATTGGTTTTCAAACACTCTATTTCTCTAAGCACTGTACAATAAAGATTGTCAATTACACGTACAGTTATACCACAATGTTTCACGGATATACACTACATTTCTAAACATTTACTAATATGATAGCGGCATAATGTAAGCCATAGCTATCTTAGTGACATGGTGCGTCCACATTAGACAACAACCACGAACCTCCATCAATCTCAATGCCTTTGTCACCTTCACGAATCGTCTTTATTCGCTCCGATGACAACATCAGCGTGCCTCTCGTGGTCCACGATCCACGATTGTCACGTCCCTCAGCGTGACCATATTTAATCATGCCATGAGCTAGAACTTAAATCATGGCAGTCATGCACTATTTCAGAATTATTAAAGGAGAAAACTCTGGCTTTCGATATTACATGTTACAGAAAAGTTCTAAGAATAGCATGGACCAAGAAGAAGAAGAAAATTTAATTCTACAAGATCTGAGCATCGAAGAAAACTGGCTCGTAGACAGTAGCTTGTCTGGGAAACTTAAATAACTTTGAGAATGTTAAATGTCAGAGTGGCTTGGAAGAACAGGGAATGAAGGCATCGTTCGTAGAAGAAAAGGCAAGGTCCACATTGTCCAAATATGGACACAGGACATTGCAGACTTTTGGGTATGAGTGGCATGAGGCAGGAGAGATAGCCAGAGATCGAGAGGCCGTGATGAGAACGAAGTTCTGCAAAGGGTCAGCTATATGATAGTGACCAATCGATTGCTAATTGGTCTGTGAAAAAATAAGGCCGGCATAATGTATCCAATACGCATCATGTTTGAATGTGGATGTTTTAGTTGCTTTATTCACCAAATATGTCCCACG
Source organism: Cepaea nemoralis (assembly GCA_014155875.1). NCBI lineage: Eukaryota > Metazoa > Mollusca > Gastropoda > Stylommatophora > Helicidae > Cepaea > Cepaea nemoralis. The sequence continues at coordinate 7,336 of JACEFZ010022429.1, forward strand.
GCGTGAAAAGAGAGCCTGTACTTACTATATAGAACTTCGGTACAAACTTAGCAACGTCGAAATAAAATCCTCCGTAAAGCATAACGTGATGCATGCAGATTACGTTAAACAACCATGAATGAATGTAGAAAGCTCAATCTATATTTAAAAAATTGTGAACTTGCAATTATAATAAGAAGCAGATACACACAAAATGGACAGGTGGTGGTAGATAGACAACATATATACAAGATTCATTATGGTAGGATTATATAAACTCATACAAACCACCACAATAATTATTTATGTGGTATAACACTTTTATTTGAAACACTTTGATCATATTAAAAGTCAAAATGTGGTTAGGAAAATAAGTAATAGAAGACATGTTTGCTGCATGAAGATACAGGAGTCAACAAGCTCGATGACGGGCACATAACATCGAATATAACATGGACATAAAAATGCAATGAGGCATGGCAACAAATAGCCGCTGTAGTGTAGTGGCTAGACACAAGCCGGCCGACCTGGTGGTTTTAGTTTCGATCCGCAGCTGGGCACATTCGGATGTTTAAAATTGCAGGTGCTCCCAGATCTAGCCAGCCTAAAATTGGCACGAAGAATGTCTTGGGTAGTGAATGCTGCCGGCGTGACACTGACCACATCACCAACGAGTGCCCATTGGTCTATAGCAAACTTCACATGAGTCTAGCACAGTATGCCTGCCGCATGTGCCTTAGGACATGAACAAGGGTCCTTTATCGCAAATGACAAATGCATGGGGCATATGAACTAGCAAAGGATCGGGAATTATTTAGACTGAGTGCCAATCTGCAGAACTTACAGCTTGATGGTAATGATGAGAAACTGGATTTACTATTTGTCTGTAGATTTAAAACAAAGCATGAGCATAAATATAGCATACTAACAATCCGTTTATTCTTTGTGATACTGTTTTCTCTCGTTATTCAGAGGAGAGAAACTACTTGTTGCCAGTTTCCATTAACCAGATGGTTAAGATAGTTACTTATACTGTACGTACGTGCCTCTTCGTCTGTATCTTACAAACAATAAGGACAAAACAACAACGATAATTACAAAGACAATCACACCGACGACGATTCCAACAACAACTCCCACTCTCAGTGCCACAAAAATTCCACATCCAGAAATTTCATCTTCATTGTTGCCACAGTCGTCGTAACTGTTGCAAGTGACGTCTTGTTTGACACAGTTGAGGTTTTGACAGTCAAAATAACCGGAAGGGCAGGAACCTGTGACATGTCACACAAACAAGAAATGTCATATAAATGAAGTACCTAAATCCTACAGGGCAAACAATGCCAGCCTAGCTCTAATCCTACCCCAGTAAGCATGTGTGGTGCTGAATCGTCACTAGGTTACATCCAAATATACCTCTGCGTACACGTGAGGTTACAGTCCTTGTGTTGGATACCCCACTGGTGTATGTTCTTGGAAAGAGAAGAAGAGCACTGCCAGACAGTCTCAGTGGAGAGGGTACTTCGGTACCGGGTCAAGAGAAAAGCCTCTACACTAACGTGGTTCCGATACATGCAGGGCTTTTCTAGGGTTTAGATTAGATGAAAGCCAATGCACCTGACATTATTCCATAGGATTTACAATAAACCATATGTACAATGGCATTCTGGCAGCGGCATTGTGCATAGTATATCTGTGAGAGTTGTTGGTTTGTCAAGACTCCTGTCTGTTCCACTTTTCACATGGGGCAGTGAAGAACATTGTGTGTGAAATTCACTGGCACGGGAACGGATTATTATGGTTCTATCCTTTGCCGTGAAATTGGAACCGTGATAAACTAATATGCACAATTAGTTGTAAGTATGTAAAGTTGAGAGTATTGGGTAAATGAAGCTATCTCATTGTTTTTAAAGACCATTCAGCACTCGTTGGATGATGTGATAAATACCACACCGGTCACTTTTACCTCCAGTAACATTTACTGGTACCAATCATAGACTAAGTCTATCTGGGAACCGAGGTGAGTGTAGACAAATATGCCTCGATTGAGATTCGAATACATAACCATAAGACCGACAGGCAGAGATGCGAGCTAACCTTTGCTCAGCCACGGTTCCCTAATCCACGTTACAGCTGAGTATCTCCTCCTCCTCGTCTGCCCGCTTCTGTGATGGGACGCAGAGGTGTTTCCAAGGCACCAGGGCTGGGTTCTATACTGGCCAAGACCTATTGACGCGTCCTCGCCGAGCGTCCTGGGCAACAGGTCCCTTCGAGGTCCTGGCTAAAGTCAGTAGGATCGTTGATTCCTCCGAAGTCGGAGAGTGTCTGCCTGCACGGCGAGGAACCACCAGTCTGCACACCAATAAGCCAGACATGGGACAACGGATACTCACGCAAACATCAGGTCATGTATGACATCACATTGATGTTGGACAACAGGATGTCTTCATCCGACATACAGGACTTCGCGCTGGAGATCACAGCCAGCGAACACAAGCAAGCAAGCTTCTGTGATTGGTCCTTTATTGTTGTTATTTTGTGTTTGACGGCAAATCTTGATGATGTTGTCAGTTTTTCCCACCATGATATGTGGGATTCGGAATGGGATTCTTCAGCAACAGCAGTCTCTTCTTCCTTGGTCCAAACTGGAGCTTCTAATGTTGTTTGTGATCAGTTCCTGATCGTCTCACTCGCAGATCTCCATCATTTAGTGTTAAAGATGTTTTAACACCTCAAAGCAGGAACCTGTTATGAGTCAATGATGTGATAAGACCATCCACTTTTGTAGATCTGAATGTACAGAGAAATATGTGGCTAGTTTTCCTTCACTTAGAGAGACGACGCTAATTTTCCCTCACTTAGAGAGACGATGTCAGTTTTCCCTCACTTAGAGAGACGACGTCAGTTTTCCATCACTTAGAGAGACGACGTCAGTTTTCCCTCACTTAGAGAGACGACGTCAGTTTTCCCTCACTTAGAGAGACGACGCTAATTTTCCCTCACTTAGAGAGACGACTTCAGTTTTCTCTCACTTAGAGAGACGACGTCAGTTTTCCCTCACTTAGAGAGACGATGTCAGTTTTCCCTCACTTAGAGAGACGACGTCAGTTTTCTCTCATTTAGAGAGACGACGTCAGTTCTCCCTCACTTAGAGATACGACGTCAGTTTTCCCTCACTAGAGAGACGATGCCAGTTTTCGCTCACTTAAAGAGACAGCGAATGCAGGCGTCTGATTCTCATCCGACCGAGATAATGACATTCTCAGTGTAGCTGAATATAAACTACACTTGCACCCGGCGTGTGAGAATGGGACTAATGCCCCGGCGACCTTTGTACGGATGACGAGACTTCTTCTGACAGACATACCTAATATTATTTCATACATGGACGACACTATGTGTACATACAAAGACTATGACGGACCATGTAACAACATTAACACAGACATTTGACCGCATCAGACAGCACGGACTGACAGTCAAACCATCAAAAGTTGACATTGCCTACCAAGAAATTTCATTTTTGGGTTATAAAATTTGTAATGGCTTTATCACTACTGACGATAACATCGTGTCACGAATTCTGAAATTGTCACTTCCCACAACAAAGAAAGAAGTGCGAAGTGTCCTAGGTCTGTTGAATTATTACAGACAGTTTATACCAAACTTTGCCACTTTGACAGAATGTTTCACTAACCTACTAACAAAAGACAAACCTAACAAAATTGTACACAGCGAATGCCTAAGACCTGCATTTACAAAAGTGTTGTTTTACTTTTCTAGTAACCCCATTCTTAAATTACCAACTTTGGGTACTATTTTCAGATTGAGAACAGACGCGAGCTCCGTAGCGATTGGAGCAGTCCTTTTGCAGGAACACAATCAAATTCTCCACCCAGTGTATTACGTAAGTCGTAAACTAAAGACCAGAGAGCGAGTTTGGTCGACGCCAGAAATTGAGGCGTTGGCTCTTGTGTTTTCGGTTAGAAAACTATCCAGGTTCCTTCTTGGAACACATTTCATAGTAGAGACAGACAATAGTCCGTTAAAAATCATCACCACGGGTAAGCCTACCAACCACAGGGTAGCGAGATGGTCACTATTATTGCAAGATTTCAGTTTTGAAGTCAGGCATATCTCTGGCACTCAGAATGCGTTTGCTGACCTTCTTTCCCGATGTCCTTACGACACGCCCAAAAGCCCAATGGTGCCTGAGCGCACACAGCAGATGAATGAAAAATCTGCAGAGTAATATAACGCTCAGCAACACGGCGAAGTATGAAATGTATTTCAGTAACGCTGTGCAGAAAGTGTGATAGGGACAACGTCCCAATGTAAATATATTATATTATATTATATATATATATATATATATATATATATATATATATATATATATATATATATATATATATATATATTATATATATATATATATATATATATATATATTATAAGTAGAGTAATATTTGTGATGAATACTTGTGTTGTATGTGATCGAAAGGTAACATTATTTTAAATAACTATAAACATTGTAACGAACAGTGCTACGTGATTTCAAGACTCACTTGAACTATTCAAATATCCGTAGTACCTGCGAAGCAGAGTGTTCTGACGTATTTTAATCTGTACGAGAGAGACTGTGACATCGGGATTTTACAGAACACATTGATTCCATATTGTGAAAGAAAGATTTAATCCGGCAGCTGTGAATAGAAACTGTATACTCCATTCCAGTATAGAACATCCAGACGGAAGAACATTGTGTTATCTACAACTTAACACACCAGCTGTGTATTTCCGGTGTTTGTAAAATTTATCTGAAAAGTAGCAGACTATAGTGTAATCCTCACAAAGAAGTTACGATTTATATAAACTTTGTGAGCTGAAATTTTACATATAGAAATTGTATGTAAGGATTTTGATAGATGTGATCTGAGAATCATAACTTGATTAACTTGTTCGCAATAGTGACATTTAGTTCGCTATTGTCAATAAGCATCAAACTATGACGCTTAGAAATTGATTTTCTAATGTAATTTATTTTCTTTGACAGCATGTTGAAATTATCCCCCATTGATTTTGTATTGTTTCAAGGGAAACAATTGAAATTGGTAATAATGTGTAACATGTATAGAAGCCATTCTCAGGTTGCCATGTTGGTGACACATCAAGATGACGTCAGCTAGTGCATGGTATTAATTACCGAAGTTGTAGACTTTCATGATACTTTCTAACCAAATGAGGTTGAGGTCAAATGTTGGAGTCATCTTATAATGAGACGACTCGCGGCCTGACATGTCGTTTTTGCAATTTTTGTTTAACTGTCGGGAGGTTGTTGCGTGTTCGCTGATAGCTACCGGACTGGCTGTGTCATATTACAACTAAAGTAATAACCCATCGAGTGGATTGTACTTGATGAGTGTTGCTGCATAGCAGCATTAAAGAATGGGTGTATATAACTTAATATTATTTACAGGTTTCAAATATAAACCAAAGTGTCGTGTCAGATGACAATGGGTCAATTCTGACAAGTTTATTAAATAAACCCATATGTATATAGAGTACATGAAAGGCTCCCCCTTTCATGAAAAGGAGAGCGGGAGAATGTCATAATCTCCCCATTAGTTCTACCGCGCCGTCGTCAACGACGCCTGGCGAGTACGGCCAGGGGTCCACCTGTGAGCGACACTAACCACACTGTGTCAGGAATAGCCAGTCAATGAATGCGTGGATCATGCAGTCCACGCAGGGACGCAACCCCGACTAGCGAGACTCACAGTGGTTAGCGGCCAGACGGCTTGGGAGCGTTGGACAAGACAGACGGAATGAATGGTGCTCGTATACTTGAGTGTATGAAAGCGAATAGAGAGAACGCCTGTGGGAATAATAGAAGACTGTGCGCTTATGAGTTGTGTATATTGTATTGATATATCTATTGAATGTATTATTGCATCGCCATTGTAATTGTACGATGCATGTAATGGTTGTGATGAGTGAGATGTGTGAATAAAGTGTTTGAATTGTAGTTGTAGCGTGTCACGTCAAGTCATTCTGTGACCGTGTTTGTATCACACTTGTTGGTGATTACGAGCCTGTGTTATTGCTGAGAGCAAGACTCTGACATACCCCAACTTTTATTGGGCGATTCGTGACTGGCAAATCGATTTCGAAAGTAGTAGGTGACAGATATGATTGAACTACCGTATGACAGTAGACCGTACTCATCATCATTATGTGCGGGTAAGGGTGGGCGGTCATGTTTTGCCATCTCACTCGATCACCAGAGTCGTGGATCAGCTCAATGTTCTTGTCTCGACCATAAAAAGTGGCCAAGCCATCCATGCATTTACTTCTCTGTCCTCCCTTTGTTATCTTCTCCTCGATCTTGCCAGTTGTCACCAAGTTCTCCAGTTTATTTCTTCTCACAACGTGGCCAAAAAGTTGTGGCTTTCTACGTCTAATTTCTCTTATCTGTTTACAGTTTTCATTTGTTTCTTGTAGGACTTGGTCATTGGTTTTCCTGTCTGTCCATGATATTCTTTGCACTTTCCTCAGAAACTACATTTCCACAGCCATCAGAAGTTTTTCAGCTTCACTGCTCATTGTCCACGCTTCACATCCATACAAAAGTACAGGCTCTATGTAGCACCTCAACACACTTTTTCTTGCAGCAATTGACATGTTTTTATTGGTCAGTATGTTTTTCGTCTTGCAAGGTCTCCCTGCCAAGGAGTTAACGACATTGTTCGTAATCCCGTATATCCACGTGGGGGGAAAAACAGCTGCGAGAATCGGCAGTGGTTCACGCCGTGATGGTAACTTACGGGGATACTGTGAGCCGGTCGTTCAGAAAGCAGTGGCAAACTACGGACCGTAAAACTTGCCTAGTACATCAACAGCAGCTGAAAAATGCTGGTGTTTACTACAACGTCCTGTAAGGGATATGCGACATTTAAATGGCGATTCTTGTTCTAATCTCTTCAAGGCATCTCCCGTCCGATGTTATGACTGTTACGAGATAATCGTACCGATTCACTTGTTTAAGAATTTTCCCGTATACTTGTATATTACATTGTGGTAACAGACGGTACAACCAGTTTTCTGTTAGCGCCGAATGTTTGGCTGCGCTTACCTAATCCGACACCCCACATTGTGCCAACGGCTTCATGTGAGGACCGCAACTTGTGAGTAAATGCAACCTAAATACACAATGTTATGGCAGGACAGAACAGGCCCTAAGCCTTTGTTGGCAGCTGGTCTATGATCGACGCTCCGACAGGTGGATAGTTAGAGCATTGCATTGCTGTCATGGCAGCTTCTGCAGCTTGCCTTGTTCTAGATGTATTCGTGTTACCTTTCCTCTGGAGTGAACTAGGCAGGCCGAGAGATGGATCATGCTGAATGGGTAGCACATAGTCTTTATATTTCAGCCCAGGCTTTGTGCTATCGAGAGGCATAACTCCATCCCTGGTTTCAACCGGTCTCGGAATCAAAGCGAGAGGTTGCAGCTACGAGTTATTAGTCCGTGTCAATTAGTGTAGACCTCTGACGGATGGAGACACCTACAGGTGTCACTGATCAGCTACCGCCCGCCTCAAGCTGGGCAGCCACCGGCCAATTGCCTGCTGATCTGTCACAGCCTGCCTGCTTCAATGGGTTTCTTGCCATACCGATAAGCGTGGGCGGCCATGTTTTGCCATCTCACTCGATCACCAGACTCATGGATCAGCTCCGTGTTTATGTCTCGACTATGCCACGTGGCCAAGCCATCCAGGTATTTACTTCCCGGTGTTCCCCTTGGTCTGTTTCCTTCGATCTTACCAGCTGTCACCAAATTCTCCAAGTCATTTCTTCTCATAACATGCCCAAAAAATTGTGACTGTCTATGTCTAATGTCTCTAATCAGTTTACGATCTTCATTTGTTTCTTGAAAGACTTGTTTATTGGTCTTTCTGTCTGTCCATGGTATTCTTTGCATTTTCCTCAGAAACCACATTTCTACAGCCATCAGATTATTTTAAGCTTGACTGCTCATTGCCCAAGCTTCACATCCATATAAAAGTACAGGCTCTATGTAGCACCTCAACACTTTTTTTCTCGTTTCAATTGACATCTTTGAAATATTATATTAACATCTTTGAAATATTGACATCTTTGAAATATTATATTATATGTATAAAAATATAAATGGAATAAAGACAAAGGAGAAAATGATTGCAGATAAGTCACAGACTGAGCGCGTGAGACGTAAGATGGTGCGTGATGGTGAAAATTACCATGTATTCACATGTATCCATTGTGGACGCACATTTACATCGTGAATTAGTCTGATAAGTCACTCTCGCTACCGTCATGGGTTGTAGTTATTTTGCCTTTTTGAAGCTAAATATAACAAACTATCGTCTGTCAAGACGGCAATGTGCCAGTGTTGAGATGACAGACAAACACCACCATTTCAATTAGTCTTTTGTATTAAGAGTTAAGGGCGATTGACATATAGTTACCAGTAACAATGAATAGTGTAAATAGGCAGTGAGGAAAATAATAAATAGTTTACCTTGGTTAAAATAAACTTCCGACACAAGAAGATCCACGTTTGCTGTAAATGGAGATGTATTTGGTCCAATAGTGTAACCAAATTTTCCTTGGTCCTGAAGACTCAATTGGCCAGCAGGTTGTTGTGAACCGCAGTAATTGGGATATGCTGTGAAAGGTTTGAATAATGCACATATATTACCCTGTACATAACTAGGAAACCTCATAAAAGCATTCAAAACTAAACTATAGTCAATGTATATAACCAGAATATCATATGAAAGAATTCACGCATTACCAGAACAAAATGTGGCAGGGGATGATGATTATCATAACACAATATGAAATTACCTGAACATGTCAAATACAATAATAGAGCAAACATAGTTCACGCATAAAACTGAAAATAAGCAACAAATCAACCAATCCTCAAACAATTATTTTGGAAGCTACGACGAGACACTCTTGCCTCCCTGTCCCGTGGTCATGTGATCGAGCCCAATGTAGGAGGCTTTTTTAAATGAAATGATTTCGGGTTCACATGGCGACCATCCTTAAATGGATACCATGAAATATCCTGGAAAATCAAGGCAGCCGGTGAATAAAGAAACCCATTACTAATGCGATTGCTGCTTCATCTGTAAAAACGTATGTGGTTAGCACCATGTAGCCACTACTCTCAAGGTGTTTCAAAGAGTTTACCCCCCACCCCCTTACATACAATTGATTACGACATCTCTGTGACTGTTACTTTATATTTGAACAGAGTGATGTTATTCTACTGTTTCCAAAACGTTGCTGCTTTTACTTGTTTCATCGTATCTGCCTATTTTAGCATAGTAAGTTATGTGATCGATCCTCATGAAGCCTATATGTTTCTATATTATATAGGGGAAAATGCAATACTACCGCAGACAGCTTACCAAACAACATTGTCATTCCGATACAGTGACAGCATAGTAACACACCGTAAACATAGCAGCTTAGCAGAAACACCGAAAACAAGCTCGTAGCCTTTCTAGCCTGTCGCTAAAAACATAACAAGGAAAGCCAAAGGAAGACTAATAAGATAACAATTGTAAATATTTCAGTTGTTGGTAATAAATGTTACATACCAAGCAAATTATAGTTGTTAGAATCGGTCAGTTGGATTGATTCATATTGACAATTTCCAAATTCATCGACGTAGACTGCATTCATGTTGTAGGTGAGAAATGTGGCAACCAGAGCACTTCCTTGATATGGCACCAGAGTAACGGAGCACACTGTTCCAGCGTTCAGAAGGTTGTTTGACGATAACTTGATTCTTACATCTGATTGGACAATTATTGTGCTGTCGCAATTGAGATCCACGTATTCTAAAACACAATAAATACATGAGGTTTATCTATCTATCTATCTATCTATCTATCTATCTATCTATCTATCTATCTATCTATCTATCTATCTATCTATCTATCTATCTATCTATCTGTCTATTTATCTATCTATCTATCTATCTATCTAACTATCTATCTATCTATCCATCCATCCATCCATCCATCCATCCATCCATCCGTCCGTCCGTCCGTCCGTCCGTCCGTCCCTCCCTCCCTCCCTCCCTCCCTCCCTCCCTCCCTCCCTCCCTCCCTCCCTCCATCCATCCATCCATTCATTCATCCATTTATCTATCTATCTATCTGTATGTCTGTCCGTCCATGTCAGCCTGCCCGTCCGTCGATCTGTCTGCCTGCCTGCCTACCTGCCTGTCTGCCTGTCTGTATGTATGTCTGCCTGCCTGTCTGTCTGTCTGTCTGTCTGTCGGTCTGTCCTGTCTGTCTGTCTGTCTGCCTGTCTACCTGCCTGCCTGTCTGCCTGTCTGTCTGTCTGTCTGTCTGTCTGTCTGTCTGTCTGTCTGTCTGTCTGTCTGTCTGTCTGTCTGTCTGTCTGTCTGTCCTGTCCTGTCTGTCTGTCTGCCTAACTGCCTAACTGTCTGTCTGTCTGTCTGTCTACCTGCCTGTCTGTCTGTCTGTCTGTCTGTCTGTCTGTCTGCTACCTGCCTGTCTGTCTGTCTGTCTGTCTGTCTGTCTGTCTGTCTGTCTGTCTGTCTGAATCACTTTTCATTCGTCTGCCTTTCGATATCTATTTTATCTATAGCTGTCTCTGTGCCTAATTTCATTTGGCTTCCACAGCATTTCCTGGTTTGAAATCCCGTCTTGCATTGTGTATTTATATTCTAATGTGTCTATCTGTTCCCCCCGTTTATGTCTATATTGATATCTAAGTAAGTGTATGATACCACATCGTACAATAAAGTTTCATCAAATGCGATGACTCCTCCGCCTGTTTCTTAACTTGCTTCTCCAGCTTTGCAGAAGTAACAAGAAGGTATCACAATGTTTCCGTTATTAGTTCAAACAATACTTCCGTTATTAGTTCAAACAATGCTTCCTTTATTAGTTCAAACAATACTCCTTTACAGTGAGTGAGTGAGTGAGTGAGTGAGTGAGTGAGTGAGTGGGTTTAGTTAGTTAGTTAGTTAGTTAGTTAGTTAGTTAGTTAGTTAGTTAGTTAGTTAGTCGCGGTTCTAACTTCACGGCAACGGGTCTCCCCATTATGCCCCGTTCCTGTGCCAGTGAATATCACACCAAATGCTCCTCACTTACCAATGTGAAAAGTGAAAAGACATGAGTCTCGGCACGCCAACAACTCGAACAGGTATACTGAGCATAATGCCGCCGCCAGAATGCCAATACAAAAATCCTCCAAGAAAAATAAAGTTCATCGTTGATGGAATCGGCAGCCACCAGAAAGACTGCATTGTCCTTCGTTTTATCTCATATGGCTTTGTCTCTTTCCACAGGGTGACCCACCGAAAGCGCCGCACAAAGCATGAAATCCGTAGCTCCACCAACGACTTCCATTAGTCTCCTGAAAAATGCACTCGTGAACAAAAAATGGCAAACCAGTCAATTCAGCAATACCCGGTCGCCATCGTTCCGAACATGCAGTTCACGCTACAAACAACCGTGGACAGATGTAAAAGCATTCTACACAAAATTCACAGCTCACAGTGTCGCGCAACTCACTCACTCACTAGCAGGGCGATGGAACCATGAACTACGTGAGGAAAATGCGAATGCAAACCGTAGCCACAAGCGTAAACACTCCAGAGGCCTTAACTGTCGAATGCCTATCCGCCATATTGGGGACGTGCTGCTACTTTTAATGCACTGGATTTAATGCATAAGATTAAATGGCAAGACAAGATCCTAGACACTGAAGTCCTAGAACGAGCGTTCATGCCCAGTATCCTCACTCTACCAATGAAGGATCAGATTCGCTGAGCTGGTCACTGGACTCGCATGCCATATCACAGGCTCTCTAAAAGAATTATTTACGGCGAGCAGCGTTTTGGTAAACGCTCTCAAGGCGACCAGCTGAAACGCTTTAAAGACACTCTGAAGATCTCACTAAAAGCTTTTGGAATTATCATGATACTTGGGAGACCGCTGCCAAAGACCGAAATTCGTGGCGTACATCATTACACAAGGGTGCAGTCATTGTGAAGCAACCAGGACTGCAAGAGCTGTGAAGAAATGGCTGTACAGAAAAACCACTGCAGGAAATCTTCCTCCTGGAACGTCAAGCATTCTTTACCCACATTGTCAAAGAACATTTCGAGCTAGAACTCACGGCTCCATACTTCCAACCCCGCTGGATGAAATAAATGGACATCATCATTCTTGATGGACAAACAACAATGCACTGGACTAATTGTTATCGTGTGGATTAGCTTTTCCTATTACCAGTGTCCCTCACCATCAGGTGAACACATTCCGAGAGGTACTAGCAATTTACGTCACTAGGGGCTGAACTGGCAACCTTGACATCAGCACACTGGATGTTTAATAACGAACGCTCTTATCGCTTGCGCCATGCTGATTTCCCCTACGTCTATTATACAATATACGCAATGTATATTAGATGTTTAAAATAGTTATTCTATCACAACAGGGTACATATTCTGTTTTGATATTATTATGAGTAGACTTCTGGTATACTATTTCTGCTGTTGTAGTGTGCTTAAGTTGTAATATGTTACCCCATGGTGAATTTTAAATGATACGATTGTAGTCACAAGTTTGATGGGGGGGTTTTTTTAACTGTTGATATTCAGTTCAACATTTTCAGCTGGATATCTGGAGGCACTTTTGGAACTGGTTTATTTAAAAGTACCCCAATGTATTCAGCCCGTCTACTGATTTTATCTATAATGTTTGGCAAATCCACATGGTTGGTTATACCGAGTGTTTGTAAAGTCTCACTACACTTACTATGTAGAACAAATCTGAAAAATGAAGAACATGATGTCATCAAACAATGTGCTTAACAGTCCATCGTGACCAATGTGTAGCGAATGGCTGGAGTAATTCTTTGTACTCCAAACAGACTGGTGTTATCAACGGAAGACAGAATTCTTTTCAAATTCTTTCTACATACAAAGTGTAGTGAGACTTTACAAACACCCGGTATTTTTCTTGTTGCTGTGAATGTCTCCTAAGACTTTATCTTTCCGCTGCCGTATCTTCTGATTCTTTAGAAATGACTCCTAACTATTATCTTTTATCCGCCATTATGCGCTTCCTAACTTCTTTATTAGCGTATGTGCATGTTCCCTGGGCTCTGGCTTTAGCAACTTTAGCTACTATTTAAATATGTGTTTTTTTCTTTTACTTTTTCTATTTTTTAAAGAGTTTCCGGTGTTATCTTTGATTTATGTTTCCTGTCTCTTTTTTTTCAATTACTTCAAAACACGATTCTTTCAGAATGCTTTTAAACCGGTGTCAGCAGTCTTGACTACTAACTGTTGCAAAATGTTGTAATTATTAGAGACTGTGACCATTATCTTTCCCTTAGTTTCTTGATTACTATAAATCCTAACTGTATTGATTTCCATGTTGATTAGATGTTAAATTATCTTATGCGTTTCAACATTATTTTTCTTAACATAAAACGGCGTGATCTGTGTGTACGTCTGCACCTATGAAAACTGTCATGTCACGTAAAGATCATCTAAATTTCTTGTTAATATAGATGTGAGCAAGTTGATGTTATCTACTGTAGTCTGCTGATACCCACGTTAATTTATGTTGTTCTTTTATGTGGAAAAGCACTTCCGCCTATGACATTTTGATTCATTGCGCAACAAAAATTGGTGAATAATTCTCATTCATTACCCCAAGTCGAAGTCCCCCTGATCTTATTGCTACCACATGTTGTCTGACCCTAACTCCGCATTCACGTCACTATACAAAGTGTTGCTTTTTCCATTTCTCACAGGACGGGACAGCCAATCTCACAGGATGGGACGGCCAATCTCACAGGATGGGACAGCCAATCTCACAGGAAGGGACGGCCAATCTCATAGGATGGGACAGCCAATCTCACAGGATGATTTGACAGCCAATCTCACAGGATGGGACAGTCAATCTCACAGGATGGGACAGCCAATCTCACAGGATGGGACAGCCAATCTCACAGGATGGGACAGCCAATCTCACAGGATGGGACAGCCAATCTCACAGGATGGGACAGCGAATCTCACAGGATGGGACAGCCAATTTCACAGGATGGGACAGCCAATCTCACAGGATGGGACAGCAAATCTCACAGGATGGGACAGCCAATCCTACGCAAAACCCTTACTAGTCACTGTCAGAGTCCTAGGAAGAGTGAGAGAGGACACAGGACAAGGACAGGACATAGGTAGAGCATGGGTAGAGTAGGACAGGACTGAATACCCAGTGAGAGACAGGACATGGGGTTAGAGACTGGGCATGTCCTTGAATGACAGTCCAACCTTGGACTAGACGACCTGAGACATCAGCCATCAATAGACGGGTGAAGGACAGGACGATACCAAAATACCGAGACATCCGACGTAGCACGGACGACACGTGGGTCAAACACCACGTGACCACAGACCGAGGCAAGGACGATCAGACGGGACCTGACTGTGGTTGAGAGAGGATTGTTTTTGGGGTTACCTGAGAGAGAGTGTGCTGATTGCCTCATGTCTAGGGATTTACTATTGCTGTGAGAGTGTTGATATTAAATAGCCTGTGCGCTAATGTGCTAAATTAATTGTGATGCGAGAACGCATGAGTGCTCTGCTGTATAATGTTTGCATGATTCGCCAGAGATGTTAGAGCGTGATGATAACTAATGTTAATGATGTCTATAAGTGAATAAATAACCATACATGTGAACTATGTGTTGACGACTCATTTGCGCATGTATTATATTGCTGTCACGTCTACGACGAGTGACTGAACTGAGACGTTAACATCACAGCTGGCGACATGCATGATTAGTTACAATGCTAATATACTTTACTTGCACTATTACACTATATTAAATTGTAGACAGTGAGTACTTGTGTTGACTGTGAACACATGCAATATGTGTGAATTTATTTCTAATGTTATTTCATTGGCCTCAAGGTTTCCCCCACCAAGTGACATATCTGGGTATTACTTATAACACAATGGAAACAACCTGTTATGTTGCTTGCTTGCTTGCTTGTGTTCGTTGGCTTGAGCTCCAACGCGAAGTCCTGTATGTCGGATGAAGGCATCCTGTTGTCCAACATCAGTGTGATGTCATACAGGACCTGAGTTTTGCGTGAGTATCCGTTGTCCCATGTCTGGCTTATTGGTGTGCAGACTGGTGGTTCCTCGCCATACAGGCAGACACTCTCCGACTTCGGAGGAATCGGCGATCCTACTGACTTTAGCCAGGACCCCGAAGGGACCTGTTGCCCAGGACGCTCGACGAGGACGCGTCAATAGGTCTTGGCCAGTATATAACCCGGCCCTGGTGCCTTGGAAACACCTGTGCGTCCCACCTGTTATGTTGAGTTGCTGGGTCAAGAACCGGCATCACAGCGCTCGAGACATCCCCATGCGCGCTGCGACCATATCTTCACTAACCAGCGAACATCTCAAAACTGATAGTGACAGATGCAGACTAATTATGTGTCCATCTGCCTTTCCTCTGAGTACTGAGTGTCGGCGAGATTCTCTGGTCACTCGCTGCTGCACCATACTCTACAGGCCATGATGAGTCTACATCTCTTCTATATTATGTGCATGATCCCAAGTGTCCTGACCACATCTGCCAATACCTCACCCAGCTGTGTAAACCCAGCCAATCAGTCTGTTTGCTCGTTTGCCACACCATCACGTCCGGGGACAAGATCCAATAGATGAACCCTATCTTAGATTTTTAAATTGAAGTTTGCCACTCTGTGCGAATCATACATATCCTAACCAGTCATCCTTCTTCTTTAAATGTTCCAAAAATACATCAGCCAGCATCACAGCCCAGTCTGTTCGTGTGTTTATTTATGACGTTTTACGGTATGAAAATGTTCGGATAGGAATTATGTCCATATAGCTTACATCTCCTGTAGTAGATTTAGGTGGATAATAGACGTGATTAATGATGGCACCTTATTAGGGGTGCCTAGTTGTTCCTTACAAGAGATGTCCTCTTTTGGAGGCACAAAGTTCCAGTCCGTGTGCCGCTATAGCTTGTAATTTCTGTATAGTCCAGTGTGCCCACTAATCTCTTCGTCGTTCCTACAGTCATCAATAATGACAATCGGTACATGTCAGTTTATGCCCAGCCTTTATTTTGTATGTGTATTACATGCCGGCTCCGTGGCGAAGTTGTTACCGCGTTCATAACACAGCTGGGGGATTTTGGCGGCAGACCGCCTTGCGTTGGTTTTTTACGAAATAGTATAGTGGCCGTCGTTCAGATAGCAATGGCAATCTACTGAACGTAAACTTGCCAAGAGATTACAAACAACATAAAAATGCTGGTGTTGACTGCTACGTCCTGTAAAATGATATGCAACTAACTTTTTTTTTTTTTAAACTTAAACTAATGTAATACCCTAATGTATACGGCTTGTATAGAGCCAGGATAGCGCAGTAGCTAGCACACATGTCTGCTGGTTCGGTGATCATGTGTTGGAGTTCCCCTCGTCATGGAGATAGTGTTTCTTAACTAACCCGAGCTCCCAGATCAACCTAGCCTACAATGATTACAGGGAAATATTCTGGGAACTAAGTGCAGCCTGCGTAATATTGACACACCGCCTTTCCAGCACTGATTAGTCTATAAAATTACGAGGCTAGCCTTAATGGCCAGGGACTAAATCCTTTACTTTCTTCTTGTTTACGTTGCTTGTAGGTAAAACGAAAAATCCAACTGCTCTCGTCTGCACACTGCGCGGGCTAAAAGTCTATCCATAGAAAGAAAACCTAGATTATGCCGTGCTAGCTGCACTGCTGATAAAATTCCACAATAATATGACAAGCGACAATCACAGTAAAATATGTATGGCGTGTAAATATCTTAAATTGCCAGTGAAGGAAAGTGGAAAGTATCACATATGGCTTCCAAACAACCACGCATTTTATGCAGTCACATTTCCCAATATGACAGCAATTTTGACTTTGGATAATTAGACACATGACGACATTTGCACTTACTGACGCTAGGATAGTATGTACCCGACGTGACTGTTACCAAACAGATAACCATGGAAGCGAACACAGCGGTGGAGACGGCTGCCATCTGGAATAAAAGTTGCTTTATTTGTAATTTGGATGGGAATTGTATGAATATATAACCGCTTGTTCTGCTACAGTCGTATACAAATGTATGTTAGTTAATGCCCACATGGTTAAATGACGTTCCGGGTAAATACTAATTGATTAATGCATTTATCTACGAGGAACCTTTGGAGATGTGGTTTTATAGAAGATTGCTGAAAATTAATTGGACAGAAAAAATTAGCAGTCTGGACGTTTTAAGGGACGCTGAGTCACAAAGACAACTTATCACAAACATCAAAAAGAGGCAATCATCGTTTTTTCCGCCACGTTATGAGAAGATAACAACTGGAACATGTTGTGACAAACGGAAAGATTTGTGGAAAGAGAGATAATGGAAGACAGGGTGAGAGGATTCTTGACAGTCTTGTGTCATGGCACGGAAGAGAGTCCAGGCACGAATTGATCCATGACGTCAGATATCGTAATTTGTGCAGAGGCATGATCGCCCACTCCAGCCGACAAGGAACTGGATGATGATCTACGAGGGATAGTCAGAAAGTAATGCACCATAATTTTTGTTAGGAAACTGTTTAAAACGAATGGCATCTATAAACTTACGATAAAGTAAAACATGTCAACATGATGGAGATGCTTGCAGATCTGCACAATGATGAGAAAGATCTTAGACTCATTTAAAACATGTATTGGAAACAACAAGCTGCCATAAATATTGATAATGAAGTAAGTCAATATCAGCCTATTAAGAGAGGTGTGATACAATGATGTGTAATGTCTCCTGGTCTTTTTTTTTTCCTGTACAGAGAAAGTATTTTCAAAAATGTAGAAGATATGAAAGGAATCATCATTGGGGGACATAACATCAATAACATTAGATAAGCGGATGATACAGTATTGATTGCAGACAATGAGCAGGATCTGCAACATTTAGTAGATGCGATTTTTGCACACAGTGAACAACTTGGGTTAGAATTAAACTGTACGAAGACACAGATTATGGTCGTCTCTAAGAAGAAGGAAATACCACAATTTAATATGAAAGTAAATGGGAATATTCTTAAACAAGTGAATCGATACTTATAGCAAAATCAGAAGCTGAATTACAGGACCACATGAATAGTCTAAATGAAATGTGTAGGGAACACAACATGAAAATTAGCATAAGTAAAACAGAGGTAATGACTATAGCTAAAGAAGAAAAAATAAAAACAATTCACCTAAACGAACATCACTTGAAACAAGTAAAAAGTTTCAAGTATCTAGGAAGCATAATGTCATCAAATGGCAAATCAGGAGACGAGATCGAAAATAGATGCAATAAGGCAAACCAACTCATTGGACAAATGGCAACGTGTATCAATAATTAATAAGAAAACACTTTAGAACACAATCCTCCTACCAACTCTATGTTACAAATGTCAAACCTGGACAATGACAGAAAAAGAGGAAAGAAACATCACAACAACAGAAATGAGATTCCTGAGAAGAATACTCAATGTATCAAGAAGAGATAAGATCAGAAATGAAGAAATCAGGACTAAAGTGGGGGTTATAGCTGCGCTAGATTTTATTTGAAGGACGAAAGTCAAATGGTTTGGCCATGCAAGTAGGTTACCAACTAACAGTATACCACAGCAAGCAATGATGTACAGACCAGAGGGAAGCAGAGGAATAGGCCGACCACGTAAACGATGGACGCAGGGAATAGGGAGTCCATGGAAATATCGATACATGTAGCCCATAAGCGGGCACTCTCCCGCTGTTTATACTTCACCTCGACACCTTAAGGTACAAGACAAACATGATGAGATGAGATGAGATGAGATGATGAGTCATAACCTCTGATGGGAGATGCTTTGAAGAGATTAGAACAAGAATTGATTTAAAAACGTACTTACCAATAAAAGATATGTCATTTGCAACGAGAAAAAGAATGTTGAGGTGCTACACAGAACCTGTGCTTGTGTGTGGATGTGAAGCGTAGACAATGGGCAGACAAGCTGAAAAACATCTGATGGCTGTAGAAATGTGGTGTTTGAGGAAAATGCAAAGAATACCATGGACAGACAAAAAAACCAATGACCAAGTCCTACAAGAAACAAATGAAAACCGTAAACTGATTAGAAACATTAGACGTTGACTGTCACAACTTTTGGTCACTTTATGAGAAGAAATAAATGTGAAAACTTGGTAATAACTAGCAATATCGAGGAGAAGATAACAAAGGGAGGACAGAGAAGTAAATGCATGGATAGCTTGGCCACTTTTTATGGTCGAGACAAGAACACTGAGCTGATCCACGACTCTGATGATCGAGTGAGATGGCAAAACATGACCGTCCACGCTTACCGGCACATGATGATGATAAACAGTATACATGAACACACTCTAAACATGCTATTTTTATACAGAATCCCTATCATCTTTTAAACCTTGCGACAGCTAAAAACAAGTGCATGCATTACTTGACCGTTCCAGGTTTACCTTGCTTACGCAGTAATTTTTCACTGCATAAATCACATCCACATAATTATCACACTTTTTCCACCGGGTGTATTTTAAAGTCCAAAAGATTAAAAGCAGAGGGGGACAGGACAAATCGGGGCTATTGGGTAGATGACGGAGCACGGTCTAGCTTCAGGCTTGATTGTCTCACCATTTGACATCACTCCCACAAGAATTCTCACTACACAGCCACATTATAAAGCATACATATCTGAACCCGCAAGTGCACGATGTAGCGATAACATATAAACAACCTTATAATATAATTATCTCATAAAGACCTGTAGGCGACAATTTGGGTCTGATATTTCAAAGTGTTCATAGTGCAATAACATCCACTGAACTATTTGTTTCGTTTGCCCTGATTATACATTTCAGCTATCCCCTTTATTGCACCCACAATGTCATTCATTATCACCTTCAACTTTTGCCGTCAACCATCGTGGAAAGTAATAGTTGACGTTCGAGCTTCCGACGGGTAACAGTGGATAGTGTCTTTCAGTGTGACCGTACAATGTCTGCGATGTTGTCAATCCATTTTATTTTCAGGCGTCCTCTAGCTCTTGTATCAGACATATGTTTTTTTTATGAAACGCCAGTTCTGGTAGTTGATGGTATTGCATTCTAACGAGATGACCGAACCATTTGATCGTCTGCCTTTCAATATATGTAGCTCAAGGTATTCATCTCATTGTCTGTCTAATAACATGATTTCTTACTCGGTCTCGGATATTTAAGTTGGCAGTTCTTCTTAAGCATCTCATCTTGCAGGTGTTGATTTTGCTTAAGTGTGATGTGAATAATTTCCAGACTAGCAGCCTTTACGTCATTATATTTGTTTAAAACTACGATAATAATTAACTCGTAATGTTTAACACTAAATTACAACCCAGAGATATTAGAACCGAATCAAACAATCACGATCTTGAAGAGCTAATCGATAATTTATATCGTGGCGTAAAAGCCAAGAATCTCATCTCATCTCATCATGTTCCTCTTGTACTTGCGGTGTCGAGGTGAAGTATGACCAGCGGGAGAATGCCCGCTTATGGGCTTCATGTATCGATATGCCCATGGACACTGTTATTCCCTGCGTCCATCGCAATTTTATATTTTAAAATTGTCAAAGAGCTACGTAAGAGCTCAGAGCTAAGAAGAATATAAAGAGAGCTAGAGAAGAGGAAAGTAACATAGCGATCTAGGAAACAAGACAGAAGAGACACAAGCACGAGAGAGAACTATAAATAGTTCTCTAACTGGACACACTCGTGTCAACAAGGAGGTCATTGAGTATACGTGAGCTGGGGTTACCCAAGAGACTGGGAAACCCGCATCACGAGAAGTGACCATGCAATCTGGTTACTCTAACCAGGTGACCAGCGTGCTGGAACTCCAAGCACGCAAAGCAGCTAATGCATGAAGAGTCAATTGCTCGTGGCTGAACACGCCACAGAGAGATTCGTCAGACTGGGACTCGACGGCGTAGGTGACGGACTGTATATCCGCTGTGAATACTCTGTTGCTAAGAAGGACAGTATCAATAGTTAGGACTTAAGCTTAGCTTCATTAGTTATTACCATCAACATCATCTTCTCACTACATATTTATAACATACTATGATGTTTAATACCGATGTGGTATTCCGCTCGCGGAGCTCATGTACTATCAGCTCCAAATAAAATGTATCCTTTTGTACAAGATACGAGTTGTCATTTTCGTGTGGTACAAAAGAAGGGAATCCTTGTATGCCTGTCGCAATTGAGTTGTTGACAAAAATGTATACCGTAACAGAGCCTCCTCCGTGGCATAAAGGTTTGCGAGCGCGATTGTGAGCCGTTTATCATGCGTTCGAAACGCGCCGCGACCGATTTGGCAGCAGACCGTGTCGCTCTTCGGTTTTAACGTGTTGGTATGGCTGGTGTTGACAGCGATGTCCTGTAAATGAGATATGCAAAAATAAACACCATAATTGAATTGATATCGCTTGATATATTTTAACATCACCTAGATGGAAATCTTACACCCATTTTTAACGACAAGAAATTTTTTTAACTAGGCCAGACTTTTACGATACTGCCAAATAATAACATAACAGACAAAATTACTTATCACAATAACTGAAGGAAAAATGCATAATGTTGGTATTGATCTGTAACATTGACTATTACAGTATATTACAAACACAAAGTACTAGTATATAATTGTACTTACTTTTGTTTCTGATCGATATTCTATAGGTTATGTTTACATGTGATATACTATTTCTCTGTTTGCTCGGCTGCAAGTATATATAAACTACCTTGCTTCAAAAACAATACATATTTTACTGATAAACGCCTGTTCCCGTGACCTCAATAAATATATCTACACAGTTTAGTGGTCCAATATTCACGGTAACTTGCTAATAGTGATAACAGAAATTCCGTACTTTCTTGTTATCTATAATTTCAATTGTTCAATTGTTAGAATGAATGTTAGCATTTTAAGTATTATTAGAGCCCCAAGGGACCATGATTATTGTTAGTATATTCTCATTTGAAAGAATAAATATATTCTTAACCGCCCCATTCTTTTTCCATCATCATCACGTTCACTGTGAAATGGCGTAGGAGATCATGTCTCTCCACAAATTTCGTCCTTGAAGTTCTGTATCAGTTCTACTGTCGACGTTACCCCATGCAACCGTCCCAAACTATCAAGCATTTTTGTTACAGACATTCAAGCATTTTTGTCACAAACTATCAAGCATATTTGTCATAGATTATCAAGCATTTTTGTCACACACTATCAAGTATTTTTTGTCACAGACTTTCAAGCACTGTTATCACAGACTATCAAGCATTTTTGTCACATATTTTCAAGCACTGTTGTCACAGATTATCAAGCATTTTTGTCATACACTATCAAGCATTTTTGTCACTCACTATTAAGCATTTTTGTCACAGACTATCAAGCATTTTTGTCACACACTATCAAGAATTTTTGTCACAGACTATCAAGCATTTTTGTCACACACTATCAAGCATTTTTGTCACAGATTATCAAGCATTTTTGTCACACACTATCAAGCATTTTTGTCACAGGCTATCAAGCATTTTTGTCACAGACTATCGAGCATTTTTGTCACATATTTTAAAGCACTGTTGTCACATATTATCCAGCATTTTTGTCACATACTATCAAGCATTTTTGTCACAGACTTTCAAGCACGGTTGTCACACACTATCAAGCATTTTTATCACATATTTTCAAGCACTGTTGTCACAGATTATCAACCATTTTTGTCACACAATATCAAGCATATTTGTCACACACTATCAAGCATTTTTGTCACAGACTATCAAGCATTTTTGTCACACACTATCAAGCATTTTTGTCACAGACTATCAAGCATTTTTGTCACACACTATCAAGCATTTTTGTCACAGACTATCAAGCATTTTTGTCACATACTATCAAGCATTTTTGTCACACACTATCAAGCATTTTTGTCACACACTATCAAGCATTTTTGTCACAGACTATCAAGCATTTTTGTCACACACTATCAAGCATTTTTGTCACAGACTATCAAGCATTTTTGTCACACACTATCAAGCATTTTTGTCACAGACTATCAAGCATTTTTGTCACACACTATCAAGCATTTTTGTCACACACTATCAAGCATTTTTGTCACAGACTATCAAGCATTTTTGTCACACACTATCAAGCATTTTTGTCACAGACTATCAAGCATTTTTATCGCAGACTATCAAGCATTTTTGCCACAGACTTTCAAGCACGGTTGTCACACACTATCAAGCATTTTTGTCACATATTTTCAAGAACTGTTGTCACAGATTATCAAGCATTTTTGTCACACACTATCAAGCATTTTTGTCACAGACTATCAAGCATTTTTGTGACAGACTATCAAGCATTTTTGTCACAGGCTATCAAGCATTTTTGTCACAGGCTATCAAGCATTTTTGTCACAGACTATCAAGCATTTTTGTCTCAGACTATCAAGCATTTTTTGTCACAGACTATCATGAATTTTTGTCACAGACTATCAAGCATACTTTCTGTCGGTCTGCCACTACCCTGTATATGATAAATCGCTCTAGTCGTCACGATGCTTTCCAATGTCCCTCTTCTCATTGTGTCAGAAAAGAAGTATTTCTTTCTTAAAGTTGCAAAGCGAATAATGTTCTACTTTGATTATAACTGAAACAAAAAATCACGACTTCAACACGATGTGACAATGAAACATAAACAAGTTAGGCATATCTGATTCATCTGAGAGAGAGAGAGAGAGAGAGAGAGAGAGAGAGAGAGAGAGAGAGAGAGAGAGAGAGAGAGAGGGGGGAATAACAAATACAGACACAGTGTGCATATTAATATTAAAATAACTCCAAGCAAATATGTCATTAGTAAACTCAACAACAAAACAACTAATCCGACGTTTCGATTCTTGCGATCATCTTTAGGAACGGCACAAAAATATATAAAGAAAATAAACAAATAAAATTGTCAATAACGCAATGGGGCATCAACGCAGATAACGATTAATAAGATGCCAGCGGACATCTACTTTAGTTAGCTTCTTCTAGTGACTCTGGCTGTCCCAGGTATTCACAACATTCCTCTCGGAAACAGAGCTGTTTCCAAACTCTTTTTAAATTGCATATTCAAATTTCAAAGTTAACTGCCAAACAGCAGATCAGGCTCAATACATGTTTTTTCAGCACTCTCTTTCTGATGATCAATGGAAGTATTGTATTGCATAAAATACTTTTCATCTTCTGAATTTTAGAATTTGCTTGGTATATTCTGTTCTTAACCTCTGCCACGAAAATGGCCAGCCCATAGGTTATTTTTCTTTCGTTGATTTCGCCTATTACTTCCATTTGACCGTCCGGATTGTATTTAGTGATTGGTTAAATTGCACATATAAATGGGGCAACAGCAGCCTACAGACTCTGAGGATGATTTCTGGTTCTTATAGACCTGAGTTGATTCACTTCGTGAGCTAGTTTTCATTGTACCGTTACCTCCCACACATCTACACTGCTCATCTCCAATTTCTGTTTTTATTTTATGTCTTATTCTTCTCACTATAGTTCTCTCTGATATTTTAGTCACATGGCTCATTAAACATAACACCTTGCGGTGTAGGACATCGGGGTCTTGAGCCTGAGGAATTAAGGCCGCCAGGCTAGTGTAGTCGCACGAACTGTGCGGGGTAAGGTTGTTTTGATTTGTGTGTGTGTTTTGTTTGTTTTTTTTGCTCGCCGATAGAAAATAAAATCCACAACTTACCAAGGATTTGAACCCGGTTCCCCCGAAGGATAACTCGGTATTCTTAGCGACTTTGCCATTTCTTCTTCATCAATAACCTTAATTTTTTCGACACTGGTATTATATGACCCCGAGAATTTACCTTTCTTCATTTGTCGTACAGCGTTTTCGGCTTCTGCTTTCAGTATTGGTGGTCCTTCACTTTGAACGTAATTCTTTGTTTCTGATCTACCATGATCATCATCATATAACTCTTTTATATATTCTGTCCATCTTCCAATTATCTTTTATTTGTCGATTTATCTTTTTCCTTCTTTTGTATTCAAACAGCCACATGCTGTATGCTTTCTGTTGTCCAAAAATTCATGTATCTTTCTATACGTAGATTGTGTGTTTTCTTGTTGTCCTTCAATATCCTTGCACTGACTATATACCCAGGCTTCTTTCACTGCCTTACATTTTTGCACTATTTATGTAATCAATCTTTTAGAATAGTCACCTATGTCATCGTCGCAGTCTTGTTTAGCTGATACAGACCTACTTCATTATCAATTCTTCAGACATCATATTGTTTCCAATATGTGTGTGTATGTGTGTGTGTGTGTGTGTGTGTGTGTGTTTGTGTCTGTGAGTGTGTGTGAGAGTATATGTGTGTGTGTGCGTGTGTGTGTGCGCGTGTGTGTGTGTGTGTGTGTGTGTGTGTGTGTGTGTGTGTGTGTGTGTGTGTGTGTGTGTGTGTGGGTGGCCACCCACACGGCACACCAGGAGGTTGATGCCAACAATCCCAGTATTCATTGCAGTGCCCCGGTGTATGATGGGACACAGCTCTGCGATGGAGCATAAAGGCCGGTGACGCAGAGCCAACCAGTTTATCAGCTCGTTCATTTCCCTCGACTCTCGCATGTCCCGTGACGAAGATGAAGGTGGCTTTACGGACAACAGACTTCCGCAGCGACCCAATCCACTATCTACGTAAAGATCCAGCTTCGACCTTCCGAATCATGCTCAATGAATCACTTAGTACACACACGTTGATATAATGCTGTGATTCCAGCCATATGAAAGCCCGTGTAACTGCCATCACCTCCATCGTCATGCTGCTCCTAGTCATAGAGTGGTCACTGTCAGACGTCGGGGTAGCCACCGGCTAGATGAAAGTATTATTCACTGGCGTGCAACCCCAAATAGTCAGAAATTGACTAAGGACAAAATCTATATAGCTGAACTACAGATTAAGCCCTGAATATCCAACATACAGCTCCAAATAGCTCGTAACAAAATTGAAATGAACTGTGCTAAATATTCGCAAAGGAGTAGGAAGGAGAAGGTTAGCTGAGATAGATTTTTAAGTCTAAATTTAAGAGTATTTGACAACTATCCCAATACAGGGTTTTCTCCCCTGACTGTTCCCTTCCTTGGTGTGTAAGTAATCCCCCACCAATGTACACACACACAACACGTATGCACAATTGGAATTAAAAGTATAACACTGAACTATGAGTTAAAACAAACTACACTCACTTTAATTACTAATCATATTATTAGACATCTGATGTTTTTCAAGATGATGATGATGAATGCGTATAAGTTTATGCACTACAGTAATCATGAAAGTGAAATGATTAATATAAAATACATAACTCTGAATCCTGTCTGGATCAGTGAGAGGTCCGCTAACAGCCGTTATGCTCCGATCAGCAAACAGCCGTGGTCAGATCAGCGAACAGCCGGACGGTGTTCAGAACAAGGTAGGTCTGTCCTGTCTCCCCTAGTTCCTCGTTGTCACAGCACGGGTACTGGGCTCCTGATTGAGGGCTTGGAAGAGAACATCAAGAATGTGTATTATCTAGTTCTACATCAGTACAATCCTAATTAATACATACATTCTATCACCCCCCTATACCATGACCAGTCTGGCCACGTTTCTCTTCCAGCTTTTCTGTGCGTTAACTCTCCTCCTACTCCCTCTATATCTCTATCCTACGGTCTTAGTCTGAGACGGGCTTTTTAATTGTCTCACACGCCTGTAATTATTACATTTATGTCGTCCCATGTCCATGTTGCTAATACAGACAGACTTATTCGTACAGCCGCTCCGTCCAAAGTCGGTTTAGCAGCTCAAGGGTCGGTAATGATATTATAATAGTACCTGATCATCAGGGCTTACAAGCCGTGACCGGTATCTGTGCCAGGCTTCCGTGAATTACCGTGAACGCTCGTCCACCATACACTGGAAATTTTAGCACCATATACACTATACCAATTGTGGGTAATGTCTGGACCATTACACATCTGCTTCCACACAATCGATTGCCAATGTGCCAATGCGCACACAATAGCATAACACCAAATTCTTCTTAGTGAGTTGCCATATAACAAATCACCATCAACTAAACCTAAGGTATGCGAATTCAAAATGGCATATAAGGTTATTCTTACATGCGTAGTATGAATGCAAACAGGAAGTAATATCTTTGTGTACAACAAACTGGGAAACATAGGTTCCATATACGTCACAGACCAAATAAAAGTCTGCCGAATGCATGTCCAAAGTATAACAAAAATTATGCATATGACAATTCAACTATATCAAACATCCAATATACATACATTATATTACTTCAAAATGGACATATAATGATACTCAACATAATAGCATAAGGCATTATTAATTAGTAATAATATTGTATAGCTACAAAATGAGATATACAACAAGTCTAATTGAAGTGACCACACAGAACAGTCACATTGCTGATCTGCCTGGTTTAGTCACAAATTAGCCACTGCTGTGGTAAAATTAAAAGCAATATAGTCAGTGGACTATATTCTGCACAATAAATGCACGCACAAAAAGGCAACTAGGCTAGTGTACAAAGAACAGACAAGCATCTACTATGACACCTCAAGTATGTCTAGAACTTAGCCAAGATATGCCGAACATAGGGTTCCTACTTCTCAGAAGAAGAACACATAAAGAAATATGATATTGTACACTGAACTGAGAAGGAATAGTGCACTCTCAAGTAACCTGAGACAATGATATTTCTTGAAATAACCTAGGTCAGATGTAGACTGAAAATTAGTACAAACATCTAAAAGACTTGACTAGTTACTAAGAAATAACTTTCCTATTGGAGTTTAGCAGACATATGACTACAAAACATTGAGCTGGCTGTCTACCTGTTCAGAGATTTTTCATTTCTAACATGACACAGGTCTAGGGAGCCTTATTTAAGCTGAGTCCAGCAGACAGTGTCTGAGACACTATTATCTCCTTGGCACCTTCCTGTCTATCCCAAGCCACCATTCACATTCCTCCAGTCCTGCTCTAATTGCCTTATCAGATCTGTTTCACACATCCCTACAGTGCAGACACATTATCTCCCAGCATGTCCAGTCATAAATTCTTTCTGCATGCACACTAGCCCTCACACCTGTGGCAGTGGGCAGTCTCTGTTCAGCTTGCCTTTCACACTGTGTGTGGCCAGTCTTGACACTTCGCAGCTGACCGGTTTTACAAGGTCTGTTTCACACTCTACTGA
Organism: Cepaea nemoralis; assembly: GCA_014155875.1. Classification (NCBI taxonomy): domain Eukaryota; kingdom Metazoa; phylum Mollusca; class Gastropoda; order Stylommatophora; family Helicidae; genus Cepaea; species Cepaea nemoralis. Next base: position 35,813 of record JACEFZ010022429.1, read on the forward strand.
GTCTGCCAGTCTGAGTGGTCAGCTGGACTTGGCTTGTTTACAGCCCTAGGCCTATTATCTCCACTTGGATCAGACCTTGGTCACGCCTGTGCGGTTTTATTAGGCAGACACTTTCACCTGTATTCTGACAGATTAGCCCTGGCGTCACAGCTCAGTGGGTTTTTACAGTGCTAGTAGAGAATATATTCATTCATATGTTCCTGTCTCTAAGTGGTACCTCAGATGTTGAAGTCCATGAAAATATTATGGGTTGTAAACGCGGCATTTCGATAGTCACTATTGTGATGTGTCCCAGTCTAGTTTGTGTATAATATCTGCTGATTGTGCATGGTGATTCCAGTGTATTTGACTCTGTGGCAGGGATCTTGGTAAGTGTGAGGCACATCCTACTGCGATCCTCTGTGTCGGACCGAGATCATCTATACTCATGCACCATGTACCTCAATGCCGTATATGGTACTCCTGAACTGTAAAATTCAGATTCATGTTCAAGTTTGTGTACCTATTATCATCATCAAGTGCCGTGCCGGCTGGCGTAGGCATTTATGGCTCTCCACAGATCTCGGTCTTTGGTGTTCTGGACCAACTCTGCTGATGATATTCCTCCATGCCACCGTCTCAATCCGTCCAGCATCATTTCTCTTGGTCTGCCTCTGCCTCTCTTCCATTCGATCTTTCCAGTTGTCACGATGTTCTCCAATGTCTCTCTTCTCATAATATGACCAAAGAAAGCTGTTTGTCTCTTTCTTATTGTTGTATAAAGTGTTCTAGTTTCATTAGCCTCTTTCAGGCAATCGTTGTTAGTTACTCTGGCTGTTCAAGGAATTCGCAACATTCGTCTTAAAAACCACATCTCTGTTGCTTCTAAGTTCTTCCTAATTTGTTCATTTACATTCCAGATTCACTGCCATGCAGCAAAACTGGCTCTATATAGCATTTTAGCACTCTCTTTCTTACATTCATTGATAGCGACTTATTGCATAAGATACTCTTCATTTTCTGAAATGCTGTCTTTGCCTGCCCTATTCTGCTCTTAATCTCTGTTGTACATCTCCCATCTGATGTTATAAGTGTCCCTAGGTATTTAAAATTGTCCACTTGGTTGAGAATTTCCCCTTCTATTTCTATGTGACATTTTGGTGGTTCCTATTATAGTTTGTTAAATTTATTTCTTGGTGCTGCCATAGGTGTCCTCAGGGTAGGATGTCCTGTCTCTGCATTGCGAGACTCATGTCTGTGTTTATGATTGTAATTCTGTTATTGGTTATGCTATGGCCCTTATTGTGCCTAGTTCCAGTCGCCCTATAGATGTGGGTGTCCTGTATGGGTACTGAGAGTGCTCTTTAGACTCAGCTGAACATGGTTGAGGTCTCGCTGTATGCCAGAGACCACCCCTTGTCTGTGAGTAGGCGCGGGTGGAAGTGAGAAGGCGCGGTTGGGGGGGGGGGGGGGGGGGGGGGGGGGGGGGGGGGGGGGGGGGGGGGGGGGGGGGGGGGGGGGGGGGGGGGGGGGGGGGGGGGGGGGGGGGGGGGGGGGGGGGGGGGGGGGGGGGGGGGGAACTTAACTGACACAATAAAGGTTCATTATTATTGTTTGTATTAGAGTCCTTTTGACCATCATGTTCTTATTGGTTAAAGGTATCAGAATCTAGTTACATGTGGGATTCATAAAATTGTTGATTTTTCCTGAAATCGCTACTTGATTATCTTTCGTTTGGGGTGTACAATATTATAGTCCCCCCCCCCCCCCCCCCCCCCCCCCCCCCACCAAGAACCCCTGGAAAGTTTTGTCTAAATCTAATATGTTCTTGTTAACCGAGGGAAATGTATAAGGTGCTTTTTCTCTCATCCGTTTTTTATTCTTCTTCTTTTTCTGTGGCCCGAACGTAGTCAGCGTTGGGCTTTTCCTTTTAGTACCATAGTAGAGGAAACTGTGTCTTCCCTTTGCTTGCTTTTTCCCTGTTTATTACAAGTGTAAGATCTTTCCGTAGCCTGCTCCGTGGCTAAAGGATTGCGAACGCGGTTCGTGAGCAGGGTATCAGGTGTTCGAAGCTCAGATGCGGCCGATTTGTGCAGCAGACCGTGTCGCGTTGTGTTATAACGTGATGGTATGGGAGCAGGTCGTTCAGAAAGCAATGGCAAACTACTGAACGTAACACTTGCCTAGTACATCAACAGCAGCTGAAAAATGCTGGTGTTGACTGCAATGTCCCGTAAGGGATACGCAACACAAACAAGATCTTTCCGGTTAATTTGGAGATCTGCAAGCATTGTTATCTTGTCGATGTAACTTACTGTATCGAAAATTTCTGTGTAAATTATTGTGGGTCGTAGTTTATTTATATCTAACAGCCTATTAATATTCTCAGTAAATGGACAGCATGTGTTGAACCCTCGCCTTCTACAGACCCACATGTTCATTCTACATTTCTGTTTGTATTGTCTTCGTAAGCCTTTGCGTGATGAACCATAGCAGAATCTTTGTGATGTAACTGCTTGCGCTAACTGGTCAAGGTTTATCACATTCTAAAACTCCTCATTTCGTACATAGTTGGTTGAATAAGTTGTTACTTAAGCTACATATAAATATAAAAATGTTTACACCCACTCATAACAAAATAATTATATCACGTGTGCTTCAGACACACACTTTGACATTTTTGCCTGTGATACAAAATTCGTGCACTGAGCTGGACACCTAATGTTAAAGAGAGATTACCCGTTTCCATGTCCTGGGTCGTGTTGGGTACATGGAGCTAATCCCATGTTTGTAAAGACCAATCGGCATTCGATTGGTGATATCGTCTATATGACGATGGTCCCCTTTACTTCAGAAAATTTCCCAGTATCTAGTTTATTATGGGTGGACGTGAGCCCAGATCATCTGTTTTAAACATCTCACCTCGATGGGAATTCGAACATATGACACCCGGGCAGGTAGGTAAGCATGCTAGCCACGCTGTTATCGTGGTTTCCATGAACATACTGCTATCACTTCTGTTTTAGTGGAACAATGATAGATCATTTTCATGATGACGTTCCTTGCATTAAATCAAACAATTCTATACAAATCAGCACAGTAGCAACAGACATAAAAACACGAACAACAAAACAAACATGAACCTAATAAAACGTTTATTGTGCTCGCTGGTGCTAGGGTCTTGTATCAATTAAACTCAATCAAAGGACTGAGATTACGCTATCAGCCTCTCAAACCAGCGTAGCTCAATCAGTTGAGTTGAGCTGAGTTAAGCTAAGAACCGACATGACTGCATTTAGGACATTCCTATACGTGCACCATCCCATTGTTCAACAGCCAGCGAAGAGTCATACTACTAATCGTTCCCACCGCTATTATAGGTTCTCCTTGTCTTCCCTCTCAGTTCTGAGATGCTTCCAGAACCCCTGCCGAAACCACGCAATATCATTCTTTCCACATAAGGGGTCTCAGTCTGTTCCCCCGCCTTCTCCACCTGGTACCACAGGCGCACGACCACCTCTCCCTTGTCCATAGGCAATCTACCACCTGAGGTGCATTCCCTGCCAGCCTATCAGCCTTTCATTCCCCCGCACTCCCTCTTGGCCAGGGCTAAAAGTCCATACAATTCTCACAATCTGTGACCTCTGAAGCGCAGATAGCCATTTCACATGAAACATTCCTTTCTCCACCTTACTAAGCATACTCCTTGAGTCCGTGATGAAGAAAATGTGTTGCAGTGCTCTCCTCTAACCAACGGAATGCCACTGTGACTGCTTCCACCTCCATTCTCATGCTGGAGGTTGTAGCCTCATATGCCAGAATCTCCTTTTTTAAAAACATCATCCATTAGCCTTAGCAATGAAACCCCAACCACTCCGTCTGTTTCTCACCACTGACCCATCAGTATGGATCACTGTGTCACCTTGATGTGTATTACTCTGGATCAGTTGTTGCACCTCAAACTCTGTGCCAGTCCGTCCTGTCTGCTGGTACTTCGACCCTCTTTTTCACGATTGATGGTCTCTAGATCACACACCTGACGCATAGATATTTCTTCCTGTGCCATCCGGGACCTGCCTCGTCTTATTCTATCACCCTTGATCATATCCATGGTTTTATGCAGGGGTGATCTCTATCTGCAGCAACTCTCGGGTACCATTTTGCTTAATGGACCCTAAGCCTATCCGCCATTGTTGGCAGCGCCAGGATATGCCTCATGTATATAATTAGTGTGTCCTTTGTGCACCCTGGGATCATCCACATGGCGCATTCTGTATGCGCTCCAACATTTCAAACTGGATCTTTGACACTGTCAGCAGCCCCAAACCATACTCAATGACATAAATTATTAACTGCTGAAAGAGCCTGTGAAGCATCCTCTACTTTACCCCGGTTGCTGTCATTGCCCTCAATGCATTAAGTCCCTTACCAGCCTTCACCAGTAAATTCTGATCCTTAAAAGACTTAGACTTGTGAAAAGGTGATTCCCTAGTACTTCAATTTACTAGCTCTACTAAGAGGACATCCATTCAATATAATATATGGGACATCTGCCTTTACATTCCGATTATCCAGGAAGTACAACACAATCGATACCTTGTCTGGGTTTATATCGGCCTCTCCCTCCCTGAACCACACCGCCACTCCGTCTGTAAGTCTTCAGCCAAACATTCCCTATCTCTGCCCTGTTTGTGCATCAGCAAACCATCTGCAAATGTCAATATTCTACCAATTCCTGGTGTCTCAATAGCTGCAACTTTGCTGGTGTATACATTAAAGAGCATTGGGGACACGGAAAATCCATGTGGCAGACGAGGTGTAATTGTACAGGGGTCAGAAGTCCATGAACCCATGCGCAGTGCAATTTTACGCTCATAAAGGACTGCCGCAATCCATTTGACAATCCAAGAGCATACCTCCATGCTCATGTCCAAGAGGGCGTTTATCAACAGATCATACCTGACCCAGTTATAAGCATCCTCCAGGTCAAGTGCCACCGCCACTGTCTCCTGTTTATCCTGAAAGCCCTCATAGATATCAAATGCAAATGTTGCCGCATTGGCCCAGGTGTCCTTCCCAGGTCAGTAACTCCCAAGTCCTTTCGGAAGCTGGTTACGACTTTCCAAGTGGTGCTGTAGCCTGCATGCTACTTGACGTGTTTTTCTATTATAGTGTCGTCCCTGGAGTGAGGGGAATCAACACCCACTTATTTTTAACCCCATATCATTATTCTGGAGAATCCACCAGATTCCGTCCACCACACTCCTTCAGTCTATGGATACCTCTTTCTCTCTCCTTCCTCACTGGATCATGCCCCCTCTCACACTTCCCCAAAACAACATACTCAACTCAACAACTCTAGCTTCTAAAAATTAATAACAAATAATTTAATGAAGCAAGGTGTATGTATGTGAGAAGTGTATGTGTAGAATGTGTGTCGTATACTCTAGTGTATCTGTAGAATCAGACCGAACAGCTCAGGAGCAACATCCGATCATCATGGTAAGGACTACACAACATCATCCGAGTCAGCACAAAAGACCTCACCAAATGATGTGTCCCTCCTGCCAGATGTAGACTATCTCCGGTAGCCTGTGATAATCACGATACTAGGACATCAATCACAGATATAGTCCGATACTGCTCCTAACTTGATCATAAACACTGTCCCTAAATGTTCTTAGAGTTTGAGACTTCACAATTCCTGAATAGTGAAAACGCAGAACACCGTCCCTTGAAATTAACATTATTCCTTTCTAAGAGATGTCCTAAAGTTCTCACTCTCTCTCTCAAGTATTGTACATAGTCTCACAGGAATCTACTAATTTCCTTGACACTTCCTATTGTTATTTTTCCATATGATGTGGGGGAAAAAACACTCACTAATGTTCAGGTCTCGTGTGGCGTGTAACACAAACATTATTGTTCTGAGAAGTCATCCTGTTGGATGCTTATAGGTATCGGCTCACCAGAGCCATGTCCTTCAGACTTTTTCTATCATAGGCCCAGTGCAAAGGCTGATGCATAAACCTTCCTGCACTACTTTCTCCAGGATTTGAATTTGCCATGTTTCAGTGGTTTTCATCCTAACCTGAGGGAACCTGTAAAAGAGAGAACAACACACCCGGTGAGAGCAACTTGTCCCTGACCCCTATTAGATGAGTGTAGGCCGATGGCCTCACTCAGATACATGACAGTGGGCCAACTCTGTCATGGGCAGAGGAGCTCATCACCTCGGTCTGAGGTAGGGTAAGACAAGGACACAGCAAAATGTAAAGTGTAGAACCCCAGTAGACCCCACTGGAAGATCCCACCATTGGACATTCTCCCTATCCCCCAACCATCCTCAATCTCTCTAAACATCATCCCATTTCACTATTCCCAACCAGCTGAGCTACTTGACTTCTCACACTAGTTAATTTTAACAATGTGATTGCCTACTGTCGCCGATACTCCTTGACTACCTAACCACAGCGCAGCAACACTATGATAGAGTTCTAAACTCTATATATCACTACGCTATTCCATATTATTTACAGCTAGATGCTATCCCTTAAATACCTTATGCAATCCTAACTCAATCCTGAATCGAATTCACAATTTGCCATAAAAGACACATGTTAATTGATACAGAACACATGCGATTCTATTCAACACTAGAACTGAGCCAGCCAACACTTCTGTCTAGATAAATTCCATTCTTCACACTGGCGGCAAAAGAATTTATGTTTTCTGCAGTCGGGGATTGTCCTAGTGACGTCATTCTCCTGTCAACAACAGGTGTTCTCAGGGGCAGACAATCCGTCCCTAACTTCACAGGAATTTTCGTTTCCCCTTTCTACAACTAAAGCAGTGATCCTTACCTGGCTTGGAAGTGGGACTAGGTACCTGTGCAATCAGTTCTGGGGTATTTCTGCCTTTTTCATGTTTAGGTTGAAACAAAGAGCCATCTCCTCCAAGTTCCTATCATTCATGTTCTTCATATGGGTGTACCTAACCCCATCCGGACCTTGTGATGTGTCTTTTGGCTCTCTTCAGCACACGTCTAATCTCCTCTACCTGTATCATGTCTTCATAGTCATATTTCCCAGGGCCTGTGACAAGGCTTCTCTGACCATATCCTTAATAGCCCTGTCTTTCTGATCAGTCTTTTTTTTTTTTTTTTTTTTGTAGAAATCGTGAAAGAAAAGCCTCCCTTCTGTCCTTGTCAGTAGTCATAGGTCGGCTGTTAACCTCATAAACGGTACCATGTGTACCAGTCATCGCCCGTCACTTCATCTGCCCGTGCAGCCTCCAGAATTTACCCAATGTCACATCCCCACCGACTTCATTGATAAACTGTTCCCACTTCATCTTTTCTGCCTCTGCTGCTTGGAATTTAAAATCCTGCCCCTTACCTTTTTTTATTCCTTTCAGCCTCCCCCAATTCTGTTTCAACTGAATTGATTGCTCTCCGCAACCTCTATCAATTCCTTATGGTCGCCCTATTTTCCCTCCATGATTGCTCCACAGTGGTGGTTGTGTGAAGATTCTTCTTGTTATTTTAGACCGTCCCTGTGATCTAAGGTGCCCCATGAGCGAAGAGTGGTCGCAATCATAATTAAATGCACTGTGGGATCTTATGGTCTTGGATGTGTGGACTTAGGTATCAATACAGAACAAGGGAGGTGGTCGCATCCATGGTCCCAAAGGACGTTCCATTTTATGCCTAATGTCGCCTCTTGGGATACAAGTGCCAGGTAAATGGCCGTGTCAGGGTCCCCCTGTCTCATTTCTAACCTAAATGGTCTTCCGTCATCTATAGAGACCATATCCGTCTCAAGCAAGGCTTCAGCGAGAGCAGTACCCTGTCTGTTCTCGCTCGGCCTGAGCCAGCCAACACTTCTGTCTAGATAAATTCCATTCTTCACACTGGCGGCAAAAGAATTTATGTTTTCTGCAGTCGGGGATTGTCCTAGTGACGTCATTCTCCTGTCAACAACAGGTGTTCTCAAAGGCAGACAATCCGTCCCTAACTTCACAGGAATTTTCGTTTCCCCTTTCTACAACTAAAGCAGTGATCCTTACCTGGCTTGGAAGTGGGACTAGGTACCTGTGCAATCAGTTCTGGGGTATTTCTGCCTTTTTCATGTTTAGGTTGAAACAAAGAGCCATCTCCTCCAAGTTCCTATCATTCATGTTCTTCATATGGGTGTACCTAACCCCATCCGGACCTTGTGATGTGTCTTTGGCTCTCTTCAGCACACGTCTAATCTCCTCTACCTGTATCATATCATGTCTTCATAGTCATATTTCCCAGGGCCTGTGACAAGGCTTCTCTGACCATATCCTTAATAGCCCTGTCTTTCTGATCAGTCTTTTTTTTTTTTTTTTTTTTTGTAGAAATCGTGAAAGAAAAGCCTCCCTTCTGTCCTTGTCAGTAGTCATAGGTCGGCTGTTAACCTCATAAACGGTACCATGTGTACCAGTCATCGCCCGTCACTTCATCTGCCCGTGCAGCCTCCAGAATTTACCCAATGTCACATCCCCACCGACTTCATTGATAAACTGTTTCCACTTCATCTTTTCTGCCTCTGCTGATTGAAGTTTGAAATCCTGCCCCCTTACCTTTTTTATTCCTTTCAGCCTCCCCCAATTCTGTTTCAACTGAATTGATTGCTCTCCGCAACCTCTATCAATTCCTTATGGTCGCCCTATTTTCCCTCCATGATTGCTCCACAGTGGTGGTTGTGTGAAGATTCTTCTTGTTATTTTAGACCGTCCCTGTGATCTAAGGTGCCCCATGAGCGAAGAGTGGTCGCAATCATAATTAAATGCACTGTGGGATCTTATGGTCTTGGATGTGTGGACTTAGGTATCAATACAGAACAAGGGAGGTGGTCGCATCCATGGTCCCAAAGGACGTTCCATTTTATGCCTAATGTCGCCTCTTGGGATACAAGTGCCAGGTAAATGGCCGTGTCAGGGTCCCCCTGTCTCATTTCTAACCTAAATGGTCTTCCGTCATCTATAGAGACCATATCCGTCTCAAGCAAGGCTTCAGCGAGAGCAGTACCCTGTCTGTTTCTCGCTCGGCCTGTTCCACTCTGTGGCTCGAGCATTGAAGTCACCGCCTATCAGATACCTGGTACCAGGGGTAACCACAGAACCTTTCAACCAATACCAAAACTCTCTCTCTCTCTCTCTCTCTCTCTCTCTCTCTCTCTCTCTCTCTCTCTCTCTCTCTCTCTCTCTCTCTCTCTCTCTCTCTCTCTCTCTCTCTCTCTCTCTCTGCTTACTCAAGACTCCCCACTTACATATATATTTATTAGGTTCCAGTTGTATCCTCCGATTTTAATCTGCATTCCCTGCACCTCTTTGCTTTCCCCTGTATCGTATGCTGTAAGCCATCCTTGATCACCAGAGCCTGCCCATGACTTCCCTGCCCGGTTGAGTCATTGTAACATGAATAGCCAGGGCACTCCAAAGAGTTTGTCTCAAGTTCTTGTAACATCAGGACATCAAAATCGTAGACCAATTTTTCCAATATTGGTCCTCGCTGCTTAGCATTACGGCTCAATCATCAGCTTGAGATCAAACTGCCTGCCATAAGATATCTGTGATCGTTTATCGCGGTGAGAATAAGCTCTGAAATATCGTAATCATATGCCACATATTTTGATATGGTACTGATTGTATGTCCTTACAGGAAGTTGCAATAAACTCGACAATATATTGGTTGTTTTCAATTTACTTGGAAATTTTAGTTCAGTAGTTTGTCATTGCTTTCTGCACATCAGACGCCTCATACAAGCGAAATCAACGCAAAGCCCTCGACTGATTTCGACCCCTACACACTGTATGACGGGTAATTATAAAACTGCTCGTCTCACTATTGCCTAAGCCACAGCGCCAGTTATTATATGGTATATGATACATTAATTCACAGAGACTGAGCTGCATTAAAAGAAGCATGGGGCAGAAGTAGAGATCAGGTTGGTGGATCGGTTGAATGGCTGGTCGGTTGGTTTGTCAGTCGATCGGTTGGTTCTTTGGTAGGTCTGTAGGTTTATTGGTTGGTAGCTCGGTTGTTTGGTCAGTTGGCGGATTTGTTACTCGGTTGGTTGTTCGGTTGATTAGTTGAGAATCGCCTCGAAGACTGAGTTTTAACTCTTAAGTCCCATGCCTGGAAGTGACTCTCGTCTTTCAAAGTGCCATTATTGTAGAGAGTTTCCATCTGAACCGCTACTGAAATATCATTTTAACAAGTAAAGTATCTTGTATACCGCATTGGGCATAGAATGAATCACCATAAACACGAGAAGTAGATTGTGAGCGTTACTTAAACACGATTACAAGAAACAAATTGGACACAAAATGAAACACACTATATGACATTATTAAGGGTACTTATCTGAATCTGTATCCTAGCTTGAAGCGTCTGACGCGAGTAAGACGACTATCAGTGGATTGTATGAACCTGATGTATGGCCAACGGGTCAAAGATCAATACCGTCAGAAGCTCAGGTATTAGCTAAGACACTCGGTGGGAGAATACGCGGGAAGGGGTGGGGTGGAGAGGCTCCAATGTGAGCGGAAGGTAAAAATTAGGATTAGCGAAGATGTCACGGACGCAGTTTGCAATTAGCAATTTCTTGTTCCGTGCTCGAAACACAGCTGCGGAAGATGTCATTGCGTTGGTCCTCACAGAGGAGTGACGGTCGCTCGGAAAACGATTGCAAACCATCGAACGCAAACCTGCCAAGAAATCCCAAACAGCAAAAATCATGCTTGGGCTGACTGCGACGTCCTTCAAAGAACATGCAACTATCTTTCTAGTGGACGATACAACTAGGGGGTGGGTTTGGCATTGGATATATGGTGCTAGACCAGTTTTCGTACTGACCAATTTGGCACTCGGTGGTTGATGTGGCCAGTATCAGGCCTTTGCTACTCACGATATTTCCTGCTACCCAGTTTAGATTGGGTCGACCTGGCAGCCCAGGGCAATATTAAAAACCCACCACGATTCCGATTCGAACCCAGGACCACTGAGCCGGCATGCGGGCGTCTAACTTGTACGTTACCACAGCTCCCATTGAAATATTATATTCATAGTAAATGTGTTGCAGAGATCGCATTCCCCTCTCTGTTACGTTACCACAGCTCACATTGAAATATTGTATTCATAGTAAATGTGTTACAGATATTATCTTCCCCTCTCCAAACTAGTACGTTATCACAGCTCCCATTGAAATATTATATTCAAAGTAAATGTGTTGCAGAGATCGCATTCCCCTCTCTATTACGTTGTCACAGCTCCCATTGAAATATTGTATTCACGGTAAATGTGTTACAGATATTATCTTCCCCTCTCCAAACCATTACGTTACCACAGTGCCATGAAATATTATAGTCATAGTAAATGTGTTGCAGAGATCGCCTTCCCCTCTCCAACTCATTACGTTACCACAGAGCCCATTGAAATATTATATTAACAGTACATGAGTTGCAGAGATCTGCTTACCCTCTCCAAAGTTAAAAATTATAGGAATGCGCAAGACTGGTGATAGAACTTTACATTTGTGGAGAGACGTGGTGATGCTTAAAACGCTAGTCAGATTGGGAACTCTCTGGATAGATCGCATCTCCATGAGGAACAACAAGGCATGGTCGGTCTTGTCACGTAGAGAATACACGAGACAACAGAAACAGAAAGCAAGATGTACGCCTAACAATAGCGGCTCTTTGAAGATACACGTGTATTTTGACACACGGACACTGTCTCGTGCTCACTCTGATCTCTGTGTTTCTTGTGATTGCTTCTGTCTGTGTGGATCTATATCTGTTAATTCCATGCTCATATTAATTCTTGCTTCTATTAGTACCGATCTATATCCATCCATCCATCATGTGCCATGCCGATAAGTGTGGGCGGTCATGTTCTGCCATCTCACTCGATCACCAGAGTCGTGGATCAGCTCCGTGTTTCTGTCATCGACCATGCCACAAGGCCAAGCCATCCAGGTACTTGCTTCTAGGTCTTCCCCTTGGTCTGTTCCCCTCGATCTTGCCAGTTGTCACCAAATTCTCCAAACCATTTCTTCTCATAACATGCCCAAAAAATGTTGACTGTCTACGTCTAATTTCTCTAATCAATTTACGATCTTCATTTGTTTCTTGAAGGACTTGTTCTATATCTGTTAATTCTATTTTCGTGTTATTTCTTGTTTCTATCAGTGCCGATCTTTATCTATTAATTCTATTCCTGTGTTATTTCTTGCTTCTAAACATATGGGGCTAGCATCACATGTCCAAGGAGTGAAACGAAGGCCCTTTGCTTTTTTCTTACTGAGCATACACACATGACTCCTCACTGGGTCAAACGGGACCCGTTGCTGTACTCACTAAATTAGAACATCGGTGTAAGTCAGAGGTCAGCATGGTTAATGGATAAAAAACGCTCGTTCTTACATTGTATGTGTGCTCATGCCGAGTGAGCGAGTTTGACTCCTACACCGGTCAGCTGGACTAAAATGTCGGCTCATCGTCCTTGACTTGGGGACGTAAATTACAAGTACCTCAGAAGTCAGAGTAGTTTCGCCCGATGACGATGGGCGTTGGTATCAGGGAAAGCTAATCCACATGTAAAATCAATCTAGTGCATTTCCCAATAGTGGCAACTATTAGAGGTAATGTCACGTGTATGGGCTACGCTTGAGTTCAAGCAAGCGAACGCATTAAAAAAAAAAGACCGACTCTACATCCTTTTTAAGGCCCAACAGGATGCACACACATGAACTGAACAACAATGAATGAACGTAGAAAGTTCATGGGTAAACAGCCTAATCGAAAATATATAAATTCGCAATAAACATAAGAAATGGACACATACAAATGGACAAGTAGTCACACATACTTAGCAAAATATGCTGGTTTCCACACCACAGGAATGCATGAACTCATAAAAGAATAATAAAACAAATACTGATCTATGTTGTATAACAACTGTATTTACTCGGTTAGCACATCGTTTGTAAGTGCACAATGGGAAATCATCATCAAGTGGAGTATTCAGTGCAGTACTTGTCTATAACTTTTCGAAATATCTTTTAATCATAAGCCAGATTTCCTGCCTCTGTTGCTGTCATGACGGAATAGTATTAGGAGTTTTCATCTATCTACTTTATGGTATTCCTTTTCTGCACCTCTCCGGCACACTTTCCTCGATATTTAATTTTTATCAACTTTCATATATTTTTACATGTTCAAAATATGAAATCTTCCTCATTTTTATTTGTCTTAATAAACAATATTCTTCAAAACTGAGTTCTTATAGGATAGATAAGTTTGTTCATTTTTTAGTCCAATAAACTTTTAATATTTTTCTGTAACATTTATATTCATAGGCAGATATGTGCTTTTATCTAAATTTGTTCAGTTTCAAGTTTCGCACCCAAGTGTTGCCAAAAGAAATATCCACGTTTCTGATATACTGACTCTTGGTGTCCTTTTTGTTCCATTTCGCAAAGGTTTTAATTGGCCTACATCTTCGTTGAACAATGATTGTTCTTCTTTTAATTTCTGCCAAAAAAAATAGAGTGCATAAATATTATATTCTGTAGGCTTGTTTATTCCACTTATGTTATTTTTTTTTTTTTACTAGTTATTGCAATGAGCGACATAATTTATTTGTGCTCCGTTTATTCCGGGTTTCAGTTTCCATTCTCCGGATGTTTGAGATTATTACCTGTACTGCACGTACGTGACTCTTCGTCTGTATCTTCGGAACAGTAAGGACAAAACAACAACTACAACCACGAAGACAGACACACCAACAATGATTCCAACAATAACTCCCATTCTCAGGGTCACAACAATGCCACATCCAGAGATTTCATCTTCATTGTTGCCACAGTCGTCATAACCGTTGCAAGTGACATCTTCTTTGACACAGTTAGTATTTTGGCAGTCGAAATAACCTAAAGGGCAGGAACCTGTGATATATCACACAAACAAGAAATGTCATATATTAAATGTTTCATTGGACACTTCAACAATCTTTTTCTCATTTCAGTTAACAGAATTTTATTAATCAATTTGCTATCAATTTGCTGAAAGCTGTCTTTGCTACAGCGATGTTCTAATCTCTACAAAACACCTACCATCAGATGTTACCACTGTTAGGAAATAGTTGTACGGATACACTTGTTTAAGAATTTACCCATTTACTTGGATGTTACATGGCAGTAATCTTTCTCCTTAAAGATGACCATAATCTATGTTTTCTTAAAATTTAATTTTAGTACCGGTTGTTTAGTGTATACAAAAATCGCCTTTACTACATTTTGCAGAAATTGGTCTATGTCTGCAATCAATACTGTATGATCTGCATATCTTATATTATTCGTATTTTGTCCCCTAGTGGCATTCCCACACATATTTTCTGGATTTCTAAACACATTTTCACTCTGTAGTGAAAAAAAAAAAAAAGATCTGGAGACATTACACATCCCTGTCTCACACCTCTCTTGAAAGGCTGATATAGACCTACTTCATTATCAATCTTTATGGCAGCTTGTGGTTTCCAATATATGTTTTATTACAAGTCTAACGTCTTTCCCATCAATGTGTAGATCTGAAAGCATCTTCATTATGTCGACATTTCTTACTCTATAGAAAGCCTTTGTGTAGTCAAAGAAGCAAAAATGTAGGTTTTGTTTATTTCTATCGAACGCTCCACTGATCTTCTCAGCAACTACTCAGCATTTGTTGTACCCATGCCTTCTACACAACAATATTCTTCTTCTTGTGGTTTGAAGTATATTTTCTTTCCAACTATTTGCATCATGATTCTTATCAAAATCTTCGTGATATGTCTCATTATGCTAATTTTTTTATGCTGATAACGTTCCAAGGCACCTGATTTCTTCGGGATTGCAATAAATTTAGAATTACATAATTCAGGAGGTATATTTTCAGTATCATATATTGTGTTTATCAGTCTGGTGACCTGGTCTATTACATACTCTTCTAAGGCATTGATCATTTCTGTTGTGATGTTGCTTGGACCCGGGGTCTTGCCAGTTTTAATGTGGTTAAATGTATCCCGAACTTCCATTTTCATAATTGGTGATCCATCACTATTATAAGGAAGTTCATACGTAATCTGACCATGTATTTAAAATCTTATATTGTGTACCTTTACATTCTGCCTTTTTCAGTTTTCATGCAATCCATGCATGTGTATGTTCTTTACTTAGTGAGTTCATTAATTCTTTTGTATTTTAATTTGCTATTTCATGTGTGTTGTTTTCAATTTTTCACAACCAATGCTTCTTTAGCCTCTTTGTATAACGCCCTAGTTTTCCTATTAATCTCTTCATATACTTTCATACCTATTTTTTTTTCTTCTTATGCCATTAATTTTAAGATGCTTGCTTGATTGCGTTCTCTGGTTGTGAACTCCAGCGTGAAGTCATGTATGTCGGATGAAGACATCCTGTTGTCCAACATCAGTCATACCGGACTGAGGTTTGCGTGAGTATCCGTTGTCCCATGTCTGTCTGGCTTGTTGGTGTACAGACTGGTAGTTCCTCGCCGTGCAGGCAGATACTCTCCGACTTAGTTTCAGTCATCCATTCCTTACGTCCTTTCATCATCAATGTTGACATAGTTGTTTTTGCAGGCTGTCTGACTGGGTTCTTCAGTATTTGCCATTGGTCATTGACATATTTAAATGGCATTTCTATTATAGATCTGACAATTCATCAAATCTGTTCTTTACATCTACGTTGACTATATCTGCCATAACCTAATTATAGGAGGTTAAAGGTTATGGCTGTGTTCAGCAAGTGAACACCAGAACGTGGAAAGTGGGTACTTTCCACACAACGTGGAAACGTTGGAACTCACTTCCCAAGTGACAGGAAGTGGGCTCGGGACAAGTCAGTCTGCGTTGATCCATCGTCCTGTGTGGACATGGTGAAAAGTATACAGCGTTATGGCTCTACATTGAGCCACGCTTTTACATCTTGATGTAGTGTACTGTGAATTGATCGTCGAATAAGTGGTTGTGTATTTGATAATATTGATGTTTAGTTGTGTAGAACATTATATGTAGAAAACCTATAAACAGTCTCTGAGTTAACTGTTGTTTAAGTTTACTCGTGTTCGAGTTGGTGTAATGTGTGGGGTTATGTAGAGCAACCATCAGCAAGTTATGTGCTGAGAGATGACCATGGTGCCGACTGCACAAGAAATTACCTACAGTCATTATCCCGATGAAGGCAGGCGTCACAGAGCTATTACCATACATGCCGCAGGCTGGCAATGAATTTGAGAGTTGCACTCAACAAAAGAGTATTCAAGAAGCTCAGTGGGACTATGGACTACGCTGTTTGTATGATTATTTTCTATGAACTGACGAATCATAACATTCTAGGCATCTGTAAAGCAGGTAGTTTGCCATTGCTTTCCTTCTTCAATCAATCAGGTGCTACCTCCACAATGAAGGTTGGCTGCAAATGTATCTCTAACATTGTCTGTCTGTCGCCTTGACTGTACATTCTTTCAGACTGATGTTCGTCCACCTCTTGATGTTATCTTGCCACTTGTATCGTTGTCTACCTCTTGCTCGCGTGCCCTCAACCTAGCCCTCCAGTATGGTTTTATAAGAGTGTTATGTCTTTTAACGAGGCCGAACTATTTCACTTGCCTCTTTTTTATTTCTTTCATCAACTCTCTTTTCATTCCCAGTTTTATTTTTTCCTTCTTAAAAGTAACCATACTAATCGATGGCCGTAGTCATTGTCCCCATAAAGAGAACCTGTCTACCGTCGCGAATTGTGAGATCATAACCAACAAATATCAGTTCGCTGTTCTCCGCGCTATCCACCATCCGCAACCATGATGGATACGCCACCTGGTCAAAGGGTGTCCCGTAGGCTAGCGGAGGGATGGTGGCACCTTACTTCTCCTTTGATAAGGATACCCCTATTTCACCACTCACCATGGTTGATTACAGTGAAATTCTGTGCCATCTTTATGGGCCGCGCTAACACACACGGGAGGGGGGGGTGTAAGATTAAGACAACATTGAGAGAATCATGACTGGCAGATTAAATGAAAGTAGTCAATGGCAGAAAAACTACGCCATCGACATTTCAAGTAGTCTCTTATATGAAGTGTTAAGGGAGATTGACATTCCGTTACATGTGTTTCAATACCAGGTGTTTCCAGTACTCATCATCATCTTCTTCTTCTTCATGTCCTATTGGGGCATAGGCCCTCAACCAAACCATGCCAATCGTTCTATCTGGTGCTATCTCTTGTCAGCTCCCTCCATATCCTCCCAGTATTATTCACTTCTGTAATTCTCTTCTCCTAGTGTTTTTAAGGGATGGATGCTCCAAATCAATAACAAAACGCCTATATTCACTCCAGAAAAGGGCAGTGCGTTTAATTAATGGTGAAAAGCTTACCGACAATGCTAACCTATATAAACGTCTCCAGTTACTGCCACTCCACAAGCGCCTGCTTTTCAATAAGACCAAACTAATTCACAAAATCCTATTTCAAAATGCTCCAAGCTACCTTTGGCCATTGTTTAAATATAACGCTAGACATAGCGAATGACTAAATATACTTCATGTCCCTAAACCTAGGATAGACTTATATAAAACAAGCTTAGCATACTCTGCCGCTCAGTTGTGGAACAATCTTCCACAAGAAATCAAAGACACCACCAATCATGATACATACATTCGCAACCTGTTTGAACACTACCTTAGTACAGACTACATGCCCCCATAACAAATAACACAAAAAAGACAATAATGGTAACTTATCTCAAACGACAACTAGCCAAAAAACATTCCCTTATGTATGGCACGTTACA
This sequence comes from Cepaea nemoralis, assembly GCA_014155875.1. Lineage (NCBI taxonomy): Eukaryota > Metazoa > Mollusca > Gastropoda > Stylommatophora > Helicidae > Cepaea > Cepaea nemoralis. Next base: position 53,670 of record JACEFZ010022429.1, read on the forward strand.
CCCTCCTTAGGTATTTATAATGCCCATGTTAAACACTGCCTCGGTGAGTCATTTGTTATTGATTATTTTTCATGCGTTTTAATGTTCTTTTGTTGTCAAAAGTTGCTTCATAAGTGATGTTGAATGAAAGAATGTATGAGAGGAAATAGAGAAGAAGGGCAGAATGTCAGACGGGCCTGCGTGCCCAATTCTTAACCCTTTGAAAATAAAGACTTATTATTATTATTATTATTATTATAAGTCTCAAGCTATTTGTTTTGCCTTGCGGATTCCAGACAGATGAACACATAGTTATATTGTCCTCGTGTTTTCTCAGTGTGTGTCCTATCCAATGCCAGCGTCTTTTCTTCACCTTTTGATTCACTGGAATTTGTTTAGTTCTCTCCGTGAGCTCTACATTGATGATTCTGTCATACCATTTTATTCCCTGTAATCAGATCACGATCTATTCAGCACTGTGCAAGTCTGTCTCCTTTTTCATTACGCTCTCTTATTCCATCACTGTCTACCGTGCGCCATCTGTCACTAGGATGTTACTATAATATCCACCTATACTGTCATTAACTGTGGAAGTAGACAATGAGAAAATTAATAAATAGCCCACCTTGCTTAAAAACAACTTCTGTCACAAGTAGATCTACGGTTGCCGTATATGGACTCTGGTTTGATGCAGTATTGTAACCAAATGTTCCTTGGCTCTTAAGATTGATCTGGCCACTCGGCTTTTGTGAAGAGCAATAATTGTCATAGCCTGTGAAAATATGCATTGAGAAAAATATATTTCATGTATATAAGAAGGATACCCCTTGAAAGCATTATGTAAGAAACAATATTTTCTGTATATCAGCAGGATACCCTGTGAAAACATTTATAACAAACGTATATTTCATGGATCTAACCAAAATACCAATTGAAGGTTTTTTCACTAAGCAACGTATATTTCATATAAGTAATAAGGAGCTCTGGTAGCGCAGTTGAAGGCCATCGGTTACATGTCAGTGGTCATTGATTCAAATCTGATTCGGAGGTAAGCATGGCTGAATGGATAAGAAACATCCGGTGTGCTGATGTCGAGGTAAGGGGTTCAACCCCTACACCGAACAGTTTGACTAAAATGTTGACCTCTCGTCCTTGACTTGGGGACGTGAATTACAAGTACCTCTGAAGTCGGAGTGGGTTCGCCTGATGGAGAGAGACACTGTTGATAGGGACAGCTAATCCACACATAAAATGCAGTCCAGCACAACTAGACAATTTATGGGCTACGCTTGAGTCCAAAGCGAGCGTACGCCCAAAAAAAAATCTAAATCGATGTGGATTTTTTTACAGTGATCTGGGCTCCCGGGTCGATCCAGCATAAACTGGGCACCAGGAAATATCTGGGGAAACAAAGGTGACACTGACCACATTACAAACTGAGTGCCGATTGGTCTATACAAATATAGGTCTTTCGCCACATGCCCAATACACATAAGGTGTGTAACAGGGTTATTTGCTTGTGTGTTATGTTAGAAGGATATCTGGGAAATCATTCAATAGTAAAGGCTTATTTCGTGTAATAAGAGACAAATCTATTGTTGTGGAAACATGAGGCCTTTGCAACAGAGCCAGAAATGAATTTACAGATATTTATTTATTTATTTCCGACAGGCCTCTCCGTTCTCCCTGTCAGTTATTAAGAGTGTGTCATTCTCATTATATAACTTACCCAAAGATGTGAGCCACCTCTTTCTATCTAACTGTCCGTGAAGCCTTCAGAACTTGCTCATTGTCTTATCTGCCCCAATCTCACCCATGAAATGTTCCAGTTTTCACCTTTTTTGCTTGTGCGGCGCACAGGATGAACTCTGTCATCTTTGATTCCTTCTCATCTTCCACTGCTTTATGCTCTCCTCGTGCAAATCTGGTTACGATCACTGCGCTCGCTGCCATCTCATTACGGCCACCCTTTTTGAAGACTATGCTTGTCCTACTAATTGTATTAATGCTTATGTTCTCATAGTTCGACGTTCCATGTTAAACGATGACATTAGCGAGCTAACGCTAACTTCCAAGTTCTGCCGACACATTCCATAGAGTGAATGTTTCTGCCATCTAAGTGACCGTGCGGGATCATTGGAACAGTACAAAATCATTGAGATCATTGGAAGTATCTGCATCACCAGGCCTCATTCCCATCATCATTGGTCTGCTCCAACTCCACCAAGGCCTCATACGGTGCCTTTCCCTTTCTGTTATTCCTAGATATATCCCATTCTCTGGCTCGTGCATTAATATCTCAGCATATCTGAACTATATTCTCTTGCAGCCGTTCTACCTTTGTCAGCCAGTCCCACTGCTGCTTGTTGACCAAAAACAAAAACAAAACAAAAAACAAAACACACACAAAAAACATCCAAACACATAGAATCACTATATCCCAATCTAGACCATGTATCTCAGTGAATACTCCCTGCAGTTCTTTAGCACGCTGGTTTCATATAACCATATCAAGTGATGAGTGTTTTATATTCTATATTTATTATCCTGTCCATGACATTTAAGTACAGCTGCAACACAGTCATACGCCGCAGATAATGGATTTACAGCATAGTAGAAGCAGCAAACACAACCCCACAGCCAACACTAAAGCTCTTTCAAGATAGTTCTCCATACTCTGCCGCTAAAATAATACCAAGTAAAGCCGAAAAAGAGCAACAATAAGATAATAAAAGGTTTCATGTGTTTCAAATGATAAAAATGTGACATACCAAGCGCACTGGTGCCGTAATAATCTGTCATTTTGATTGATTCAGTTGGACAATTTCCATAATCATTGACGTAGGCAGCATTCATGTTGTACGTCAGAAATGTGGCAACCACAGATTGTCCCGCAAATGGTTTGAGGGTGACACTGCACTGTGGTCCTCCAGTTAGAAATAGTGACGACGATAACTGGATTCTGACATCTGATTTTACAAATATTGTCCTCCCGCAGTTTGCGTTCACATATTCTAGATGGATAAATAACATAATATAACATCTATCTATCTATCTATCTATCTATCTATCTTTCTATCTATCTATCTATCTATCTATCTATCTATCTATCTATCTATCTATCTATCTATCTATCTATCTATCTATCTATCTATCTATCTATCTATCTAATCTATCTATCTATCTAATCTATCTATCTATCTATCTATCTATCTATCTATCTCTCTATTTATCTATATATCTATCTGCCTGTCTGTCTGTCTGTCTGTCTGTCTGTCTGTCTGTCTGTCTGTCTGTCTGTCTGTCTGTCTGTCTGTCTGTCTGTCTGTCTGTCTGTCTGTCTTTCTAATCTATATAATCTATCTATAGTATAAAATATAGAGATTATAAAAATTTCAATCAAGATGCCTTTCTACCAGACTTGCTCAACTCATCTCTGGACTATGTTTACCAGCGTCCGGACCCAGACGATGCACTTGACCACTGGCTGAAGACCTTTCTAAGTGTATTTGATAAGCATGTTCCATTTAAGGAAGTTTGTGTTAAACATCACACTAAGCCCCCGTGGATCACACAGGAAGTAGTTGAAGTTATGAAAGACCGGGACAGGGCACATAAAAATAGACATCTAACTATGTACCGTAGTCTGAGAAACAATGTTCAATATGTTATTCGAAAGGAAAAGAAAATCTATTTTAAGAACTTAATAATAGATAAAACCAACACTAAAGATATATAGAAAGCAATTAATACCTTGACAAACAAACACAAATCATCACAATCGTTACCATCAAATCAGATTACATGTGATTAATTCAGTAGATTCTTTCAGTCCGACATAAACCAACTGAAGGCTGCAATACCAGATGCGCCTCGTGACGTATCTTTATTATCATCATTCTGTGAGAACAAATGCTATGGAGACATCCCCACCAACATACCGCTAATGACGACCACTGAAGTATTTACTCATCTCGGTAACCTAAAATGCAATAACTCATCAGGACTAGATGGAATTAGTAATCGTATCCTTCGCTATACTGCACCGGCGATCTGCGAGTCACTAACTTTTAAATATAATCAATGTCTCACCAAAGGTCACTTCCCATCAACCTTTAAAATCGCTAAAGTGTATCCTCATTTAAAAGCTGGTTCATTAGACGATCATGTCATGAGTAATTATTGGCCAATTTCCATATTACCCTCATCATCCAAACCGCTAGAAAAGCACATCATCAAAACAACACTAGAGCACTTAGTTCGCCACAAACTAATAGTTGACAGTTAGTCAGGATTTCGGCTAAAATATTCTTACCTACGGCCCTAACAAATATGACGGAAAACTGGCATCAAAACATTAACAACAATACTCTTTGTGGAACGGTGTTTATAGACTTTAGAAAAGCATTCGATATGATAGATTATACTATTCTAATTTTTAAAAAAACTAGAAACAATGAAAGTAAGCTTTAATATAGTGACATTAATAAACTCATTTTTATTAGACCGAAAACAAGTAGTATCACACAATAAATCTCTATTTAAAGCCATTGCCCTTAATACTGGAGTACCTCAGGGGTCTATACTTGGCTCTCTGTTACTTGCCATTTATATAAATGATCTTCCTTTATATCTGTCGTCGTCCTGCGATCTGTTTGCAGACGACTGCACAGTATATGCAAACGCTATTGATCGTAATGTGCTAGAATTATCCTTGCAACAGGAAATAAATAGTGTAGTTAACTGGAGTCATGCTAACAGCATGCAAATCAACATTTCTAAAACAAAATCTATGTTAATAGGAACCAGGCAAAGACTTCACACTCTAAACTCGCAGAGAACTCTTCAGCTGCACATTGGTAGCACGCTTATAGGTATAGAAAGTGTAACCGAGCACAAGGCACTGGGTCTTAACATACATCAAAATCTATCCTTTAATTCCCATGTTCATGCTCTAGTAAACCAAATAGCCAAAAAAGTATACCAGCTTGCCAAAATTAAAAATTTACTCGACGAAAACACATGAAAGATATTCTATACTTCCCACATACAAACACATATTGATTATTGCTCCAGAATCTGGGATGGATACTCCAAATCAATAACAAAACGCCTTTATTCACTCTAGAAAAAGGCAGTACTTTTAATCAATGGTGATAAACTTACAGACAATTCTAACCTACATGAACGTCTTAAGTTACTGCCACTCCACAAACGCCTACTTTTTAATAAGGCCAAACTAATTCACAAAATCATATTTCAAAATGCTCCTAAGCTACCTTTGGCCATTGTTTAAATATAACGCAAGACATAGCGAAGGACTAAATATACTTCATGTCCCTAAACCTAGATTAGACTTATATAAAACAAACTTAGCATACTCTGCCACTCAGTTGTGGAACAATCTTCCACAAGAAATCAAAGACACCACCAGTCATGATACATACAGTCGCAACCTGTTTGAACACTACCTCAGGACAGACTACATTCCCCCATAAAAAACAACAACAACAAAGACAATAATAATGGTAAATTATCTCGAACGAAAACTAGCCTTAAAAAAAAAAAAACATTCCCATATATATGGCACGGTACACCTTCCTTGGGTATTTATAATGCCCATGTTAAACATTGCCTCAATGAGTCATGTATTATTGAATATTTTTCATACGTTATAATGCTTATTGTTCTTTTGTTGTCAAAGAATTGCTTCATAAGAAACGTTGAATGAAAGAATGTATGAGAGGAAATAGAGAAGAAGGGCAGAATGTCAAACGGGCCTGCGTGCCAAATTCTTAACCCTTTAAAAATAAAGATTTTCGTTCGTTCGTTCGTTCGTTCTGTCTGTCTGTCTGTCTGTCTGTCTGTCTGTCTGTCTGTCTGTCTGTCTGTCTGACTGTCTGTCTGTCTGGTTATAGGTCTCTATGTCTATCTGACTCTGTTTGTCTATAAATCTATTTATTTATACATCTGTCACTCTATCTCCATGACTGTCTGTCTATCTGTCTGTCTGTCTCCACGTCTGTCTGTCTGTCTGTCTGTCTCCATGCTGTCCTTAAAACTATTTTACAATGTTGTTTTCCTGTGTGAATGTAACGTGCACAATTGATGAACGAAAGATGGGTGATTGGAAGGGCCGAATGTAAGACGGGCCTGCGTGCCCAATTTGTTACCCTTTGAAAATAAAGTTTGTTCGTTCGTTCGTTCGTTCTGTCTATCTTTCGCCTTAAAGTGGCCTTCAAGTGTGTGTATTTACGTATAACACAGTGGAACCAACCAATTATGTATCTACTTTACATGCTTGCAAAATACCCATCCTCTGGTAATCATGTGTCATGCCGATAAGAGTGGAAGGTTATGGTTCGATGTCTCCGGAATCCTGGATCAGGTCTGTTTTCTTGTCCTGTTTAAGCACTCGATCACCAGAATCCTGGATCAGGTTATGTTCTTGTCCTCATTAAGCACCGATCACCACATAAACATTTAAGGCGCCTCCTTCCCTCCGCTAGCCTACAGAACACCCGTAAACGAGGTAGAGTACATGTTTAGACCTGGGAGTAGGCGCTGAAGCTACGGAGTTCGTGTTTTCTGCGACACTTTCGGCGGGTCGCCCTTCGGTAAGAGACCGAGCCATGTGAGAAAACCCGGGTCAATGAGGTCTTTCTGGTGACTGCCGAGTCCTTTGTCCATCGACGATGAACTGTGGCGAGTGTGGATGAATTTTGTGTTGGCATTCTGACGGCGGCATTACGCACAGTATACTTGTGCAGGCTTGATGGATTTCCGAGACTCCTGTCTATTCCACTTTTCACATTGGACAGTGGGGAACATTTTGTGTGATATTCGCTGGCACGGGAATGGAGCATAATGGGGACGACCCGTTGCCGTGAAATTAGAACCTCGACTAACTAACTAACTAACTAACTAACTACACCCCCCCCCCCCTTTTTTTTTTTAAATTCCCCAACCAGTGTAATTTGAAACCATGCGAGCAGCCAAGGGACAGTTGGTTATGGTCTCAAGTTCACGATTATAGACGTAGGATCTTTTGTAGATCATCGAGCAGTATGACCATTGCCAAAAAGGGAAGCAATGACAGATTACCTTCCCCACGCTTCCTACAAATCCATGATGTGCAAGATAACTAAGCCCAGTTAACGTCCGATACGTTTATGTTTTTGTTTAAGATCTAGTCCGCGATAAAAATGTTAGGGTCCGATTTCAGCCCATGTGTCGTAGGTTTTGGTTCAGGTGGCTTACGATTCGCTAATGGTGATACCTTTTTAGTAGTGTCTGTTTGTCCATTTCAATGTGTACTGTTGTCCTGTTCAGGCGTCGTGTTTGAATCCATGCATGTCTATAGATAATTACGTGTATTTGAAGCACCTATTGTGTCCACTAATCTCCACTTATTGCCTCCAACCACTACGAGTGCCCATCAGTACAGTGTATTTATTTCTTGTACTATTTCAGTGTTTTAAACGTTTGTCCAGTAATCGATACTTGTGTGCATTACAATAATGTAATATTCTAAATTACATGGTTTGTAGGGAGCCTGGTATCGTACTGGTTAACACACTTGCCTGCAGGTCCGGTGGTCATGTGGTCGAATCCTCTCCTTACAGAGATCTTTTTTCTTAAATGACCTGAGCTCCCAGTTTTACCTCGCCTAAAATAAGTGAGGGAAATGTGGCGCGAAGTAACGTCGGTCGGTGTGATATTGACCGGATTTCCGATCAGTTGCCGGTTGGTCTATAGACATATGACGCTGACATTATATACTCAATACATAATAAGGAGCGGAAAATAATCTTTACTTTTGTTGATTACATTACTTGTGCGTAGAGTAGAAAACATAGCAGGTTCAATCTGCACGCTACGCTAGCTTCAAGATCCATTGACAGTAGTAGGAGAAAAAAAACTAAAGAATGGGCCGTAACTGTGGCTTCCGTTATATAGTTCCAAAATAATATGTAAAAATGTTTTTGTTTTTTTTTGGTTCGCATATCCTTTACAGGACATCGCTGTCAACATCAGCATCTTTCAGCTGATTGTTGATTTCTTGGCAAGATTATGCTCAGTAATTTGCCATTGCTTTCTGAGCGGCCGGCTCACATACCGCGTATGTTACCGACGCGGAGAGAACTGCTACCGATTCTCGCAAATGTCACGTTGCTCACGAGAGTATACGGGATTACGAAGAAAGTTGTGTAACCCCTAGACCAGGGAACATGTACCCACAATAAAATATGTAAAGTGTGTAAATATCTTACATGGTTGAGGAAGGGAAGGGGAAAACATCACATTTGACTTCCAAAGTTTGCGCTGTTGAGCAACTATAACAAACATAATACCAATCCTGGCATTGAATAATCTGAAACATGGCAAGACTTGTACTTACGGATGATGGGATAGTGCGTACTGGAAATGACTGTTACCACACAGACAATCATAAAAGCAAACAAACTTGTGGAGATGGCTGTCATCTGCAATGAAAGTTGAATTATTTTTAGTTTGGGTGGGCTCTATATTTATTTATTTTCGTCTATTCTTCTACCGCGAGCTTAAAATTAATGTTAGTAAACACTCAAATATTTAAATAACGTTCGGGATGAATACATGGACTAACGCAAGCATCTATACAGTACTTATGTACTGCTTACAGTTTACGAACGGACATCAAATCACTGTGGACATTCCCATGCATGCTCCGCTTTTCTCTTCAAAAACCACCGGAGAATTCCCATGTTGTATATTCTAGTAGCAATTTGATTAAACTCCCTTTTGAGTTAATTCTTTCCAGGTATGGATACTCCGTCCGTTCAGCTGGAGTCACCATCCTATCCAAGAGAGCCTTCAGCACAACACCTTAATCATAAAGTAGCTCTCCGTCCATTGGGGCGGCAGCAGCTCATATATCAGCCATTCGTTACCCCGTAAACGTGCATGTCGTGGGCAGAAAATCCATGACATACTAGAAATCTCCGTCCTGTCGAGCGACGCTTGCCACTCCGTCCGAAACATGACAGTTTCCACTTTCCGAAGGATTCTCAGCGTCCCCTTCAAACACATGCCTGGCTGTGCCCTCCAATACGCATCAGAAAGCTGATATCACAGCCTCAACATCCATTCTCAAGTTAGATGTTGCTGTAGTATATACCACATTCCTTGTTTGTTTTTTTTACAACACAGTCGCCGTGCGTGCGTTTGTTTGTTTTTGTTTTTTTTTAAATAAAACCCCACCAATTTTCTGTTAACTTCTTACGACAGACCCACCAGTGTATGTAATTAGATCATCAGCGTATGAATTGTCTTCTGTCATGTGTTGAACGGATGCGTCTTTTAACATCCGTATTCCCCACTCCCAGTAACCTTGGCCAAATGTAACTATAACTCTATACAATCTCCATTGTTAGAGGACACTATGGCCAACTCACGCTATACCTCCCGCCCATTCCACACACCTAACTGATTGTGTCTTCAGCTAGCGCCATCATAAACATGCCTCTCTTTAACCTGTGTCCAATGGTATTATCATAAGCAGAGATCGGCAATCTTTTTATAAAGCTGTGCCGAAGTAACACTGCAAGGTGACTCAGTGTGCAAACCTAAGTTCACCATATTTCTATACATAACAATCATTGTCTTATATTAACATGTTTTCAATACAATAAATAGTATATTCTTAGAAGGCTATTCATTATCTTTATACAAATAGAAACAAACACAAATATTATATTTTGCAAGATTTAAAATTGCTTTACGTATATTTTGAATAACGAAGACACAAACAATAGATTGCATAATTTTTTGCCTGACATTGAACAGCTTCCTTTGTCGTGGCGAGTCTATGTCTGACTTCTAATGAACAGTTCCCACTATTGTCGATTGCGAAGTCAAGATATTCAAAGCTTGTGAACTTCTCTATTTTTCAGTGCTGATTATGATTATTGACAGACACATAGTTTTGTCACTGGACATATTTGTCCCTGTTATGTTCAGAAAAAAGACCGAGAGTTTTTACTCTATCTCTCGACAGACCGGATCAACTTTAGTAATCCTGTTTAGCACTATTTGAGAAGAGGACCGTCGCATGTGCATCTCTCTCTCTCTCTCTCTCTCTCTCTCTCTCTCTCTCTCTCTCTCTCTCTCTCTCTCTCTCTCTTATAGTTGTATACCTTACTCTTCGTTCCTCTTTCAAAGGAGAAGGGCGGTGCAGGGAGGACACACTTAGTCATGCATATCAAAAGTCAGAATGTCGGACTTCGGTGTGCATTTCTATAAAGGTTGTTTCTTCTATCCGACGATAACGATTGCCGTAACTGGAGCCTGCTTTGCGTATGTGACGTTTTAAGGCCCTCACATTTTGAAGGCGTGTGTGCCAGGAATAGAAGGCCAGTCTTTCTCTCCCATAGCGAACATCGAACCCTTGACCCACGGCTCTCATGTAAATGTCAGTGTAACGTCCTAACCGTTACACCAGTGCACCAGTTTTCTCTATTTAGTTGCATGTCATGTTCTACTTTCTGTAGAATTTCCCAGACAATAGTTGTTCTTTCGGCAATATTCACAACATTCATCTCAGAAACCGTTGTGTCCAAGCCCATCCTAATTTGTTTGTTCTCATTCATATTAAAAAACACTCAAGTTTCACTGCCACACAACAGAGTAAGTTCTACGATGGGGCTTCATATTAACATCTTAATACTGTGATAGAAATTACAATAACCATTGTCTTATAACCTGTCAGTATTGTTACTAAGGATTTCAAGAGTGTTAGGCACATGACAGTGCAGACGAACACGGTGATATCATAAGGACAGTTTAAAGATGGTCGCCCTACTTTTGACATGCACCACTTATCATTCTGTGTCAATAGAAATACCAATTGCCACGAGAGTCCGAACATTGCGGCACTCCATCGGCCCCTGGTAGTGAAAGAGTTAAGAGGTGCAGCGTTTTGTAATCCGTTTTTTTTTTTTTATCGTGAAGGGGTAAAATCTATACACATTCATCGGGAATGAAGGTCCAGTATGGTGATGAATGCCTGTCAGTCAAGCAAATGTATGGGTGGAGTAGGTAGTTTCAAAACGGCGCAACTTCTGTGACAGACTGTTCACGATGGGGTCAGGAATACCGAGTAGTGACCCCAAAGAATTTATTTCTTCATGAATCCAAGCACTTTAATGGCACTGGAGAACTTGCATTGAACGTAGTGGTGACTGCATCGAACAATGATGCTTGTGTTCTTTACCTTTGTTTCCAGAATATATTCACACACACACACACACACACACACACACACACACACACACACACACACACACACACAGTGAGAGAGAGGGGGAGAGAGGAGAGAGAGAGAGAGAGAGAGAGAGAGAGAGAGAGAGAGAGAGAGAGAGAGGAGAGAGACATATTTAAGGTTTTCATTTCAAGTACCCTCGTATATAAGATTTCAGTACTTTATGCACACTTTCGTAAATGAACGTTCATGTGCACACTATATTGATCAAATGAAAATAATTATAACATGAGTAACTCTAAAAAGTTACTAAGTCTGTGTTTGGGTCCTATATTTCTAAGCTATTATGGTGAGGTATCTTCTACTGAACTGTTTGTTTTCTTTGTTCTGGTTGTTAATTTCGCATACCTTTATTACCATTTATAATGCCAATATAGTTATTAAAACAGTCCTGAATTAAGCAATCACGGCGTTCAAGAGGTTATCAAAATACGCTGTGATGGTTTTATTGCTAAATAAAAGTCAAGCGATTGTATCGATTGATTTATTGATTGATAACATTACATTTAAAAAGTTTGCCCTGTTAAATAATTATTTGCTGTTGATCTATTTGTGATAATACATATGTGATATTCTTACACCTATTTATAACGACAATTAATTATTTAACTAGATCGGACTTGAATAAAGTATTCAGTATTGATGTACTTACGTTTGTTTCTAAACACTATTCTGTCCTATATGCAAAAGAGTAATATAAAGTTATCCGCTTGTTTCGCTACAAGTAATTATACACAATCTTGTCACAAGTATGTTTATGTATACGAGCACATTATCTTGCTTCTAAAACAATGTACGTTTTCACTGATAAGCCTACTTTTGTTCATGACCCTTTAATAATATCTTAACAATGTAGTGGTTCATTAATTATAGTAACTTGTTACCAGTGATAACAGAACATGTAAACTCTGTTGTTATCTGTAATGTCCATTGTTCACGAATGAATAGTAGCCAGGTAAGCAGTCTTACAGCGTCATCTAATCGTCGTCATTGTAATGTCCCTCTCATTTATCACAGTAGACCCATCCTTCATCTGTAAGTAAAGGTCACTTTTAAACGCCTTAAACGCATTGGGTATATGATGTTAGAGCCATAGTTCATAGACCAACTGGCAATCACTGGGTGATTTGTTCTGTGTGACGACGGCCGTCTTTATTTTCCATGACATTTCTTGGTACCCATTGTAGGCTATGTCGACCTGGGATTCGATTTTTACCATTCGAATCTGCACCGATGGAGATCGAATCCATGATCCCCGGGCCGGTAGATGAGCGTGTAGTCACTACGCTACCGCAGCTCTTCACCAATCCTCCCTTTATTTTTTTATTATTATTATTATTACCAACGCCGGCTCCCTGGCCGAGGAGTTAGCACCTTTCTCCGTTAACCCCGAATACTCTCGTGGTTGACGTGAGCGCACGAGAATTAGAAATGGTTCGAGTCGCGCCAGTGACTTATGAGAGTATGGAGCCGGTCGCTCAGAAAGTCGTGACGTGCTGATGAGCGTAATCTAGCCTAGGAATCAACATACAGCTGAAAGATGCTGGTGTTGACCGCAATATCCTGAAACAGGATGGAAACGCGGAAAACAAAATTATTACCAACATTGTGTGCCCTACCCAATGGCACACATGTGTCAGAGTCTCACCCAGAGTGATAACGCGTTGTCGGCACCAACGCCCGACAATGCAATGCTAATCTATCATAAGCACTACAGCTAGAACGCGGCGTCTTCACCAACGCCAGGCAATTAACGCTGAGCGATTCTAAGCAGTCGGCGGTCAGCTGGAACGCAGCGTGAACATTGAGGGGTCACGCGGGCTGACGCGAGCACAACTGTGTTGTGTGCTGAAAGTCCAGTCAGACCAGGCTCGGTGGCCGTTAGAGACTGACGTGTGAAAGCGGCTTGAGAGTTTGATGCATGTCTTGAGAGCTAGCCTGTATGAACGTTGGAGATGGAACGCCTGTCTGTGTGACTTGTAAGTGGAGTGCATTGATGTATTGTTATATTGATGTATTGATTGCTTGCATTTATAATGTATTGGATACTATGAATTGTGATTGCGCGAAGCTTGTGTTATTTCTGATGTGTGCAGTGCGCGAATAAATAGCGCGAATTATATTATCGGCTGTTAGCCTCGTGTTATTTGATAAGCATAGTTAGTATCACACTTGTCAAGATACGAGCCATATTACTTGCCCTAAGCAAGACTTTGACAAGTGCGAACGTGGGGTCTACGTCCTCATTAGATTTGAACCGTGAATTTCGAAAAATAAAGTGTTAAATAATTGTAAAAATGGCGACGGTTGTCGAGTTTTTTTGTGTGAATTAATTATGAGTATAAAATTTTTTTTCTCTTCCTTATATTTTCGTTCAGCAGGCCTAAACATCAGCTGTAATATTAAATACTGTAAACTTTTGAACTTACATTACTAACAACATTATTAATTTTGTGTCTATCTATTTCATCATACATTTTGTTCATCATGTCTAGTTTAAACGAATGCATCGACATGGGTTTAAAGATGAACCTTTCTGGTGAAGAGTTAATGGCCTGGAGTGAGAAAACGTTTGCAGAATACAAGGTTAATGAACGCGATGAGAGAGCAGCCGAAAGATCTCTTAAACAGGCAGAAGCAGAGGAAAGAGCAGCCGAAAGAGCTTTTAAGCAGGCAGAATCAGATACTGCTTTAAAACTTCAACAGGCAGAATCAGATACTGCTTTAAAACTGAAGCTGGCAGAATCAGATACTGCTTTAAAACTGAAGCAGGCAGAATCAGATGCTGCTTTAAAACTTCAACAGGCAGAATCAGATACTGCTTTGAAACAGGCAGACGCTGCTTTGAAACTTAAAGAGGCAGATTCAGAAGCTGCTTTAAAACTTAAGCAAGCAGAAACAGATGCAGAAATAAGAAAAGCTGAAATTGTAGCTCAGAGCAAAAGAGGAGAACTCGAATTGCAGCTGAAAAATTGAACAGCTGAAAGCAGAAACTTCCCAAGAAAAGGAAGATAGAAAAGCTGACAAAGATCAGCCATATAAGAAATACCAAGGGCTGATTAAAAGTTACACCACAGGTGATTGCATAGCAGCTTTCACACAAAATTTTGAATGTATTATGGATCATTACCAGATCCCTAAGCCAGAATGGAGTATAATATACATAAGAAGTCTTTCTGGAGAACCTCTGAAAGTGATAGAGTCTATTCCAAATGACCTTAAGAAAGATTATCAGTATATTAAGACAAAAATTATGTCTCATTTTCTGCTAGATGAAGCAGGCTACAGAGAACAGTTTGGTAAATTGTCTCCTAAACCAACACAAACGTCTCTGATTACATCTCAGAAATACAGAATGTTTTTTCTAAGTGGCTGTCAGCAGCCAAAGTAAATAGTAATTTTGATAAATTGACAGATCTTATTTTGAGAGATAAAATTATCACATCTCTCCCACCTCCATTTTCAAAATTGCTATTAGAATGTCAGTGTGAAAGTGTACAACAGATTGAAAGTCGTGGCTCATGTTATTTTTCAGCCAATAAGCAATGTTTCATTACTGGGTTGACTAGCACAGACTTTGTGGCAGCTGCTACATATGATAGATTCTAAGTCAGTGCCCTACAACAAACAAAAGCCCTATAGGCAATCTACTGAACAGCTTAACAAATGTAATATTGTCATTTGTCACACCACGAAACTGATATGTGTGACCAACATCCTGGTTACATGTCGTACTTACAAAACTACATAGCGAAGCAAGACAAAGAGAGAAAGATATACAGAAGGAACACCAAATGCTTCCTTTGTAAGGCGTTCGGCCACTGGCGGAAAGATTGTAAGGCCAAAGCTATGTCCAGAAAGGCGAATGCAGCCATGATTGATAGATCTTCATCAGAAGATGAAAGTATAGAAGATCAAACTGTAAACGCAGCACATTCTATTGATGTGTTTCAACCCGACAAATGTACTATCTGTGATCAATTTCATGAGGATGGCATTTTGACATGTGGCCATTCCATTCCTGTTACAAATGAGGAAGCCAATTTAGTAGTCAACTCCCAATGTAAATTAAATATCCACCATGGGTATATTAACGGCAGAGCTGCCACCGTTTTACGGGATAGTGGCAGTACCCTCATTGGCATTAAGAGAGACTATATCTTACCATCACAATATATTGGTAAATATGTTACATGCAGAACTTTATCGGGTAACATCGAGAGATACCCGCTTGCATGGGCATACATAAGTACACCATTCCTCACTGGAAAGGTCAAATGCGCAGCATTGACCAATCCCTGTTGCGATGTCATCATCGGTAACCTTCCAGAGGTGAATGATATGCCACATGACAGTATTATATCCACTGTCATTTGTAACATTGATAATACCATTCCACCACCATCACAAATCACCATTCATGATGTATTACCACCTGTAAATGAATGTATGTATGCCAATTCGGCGATGTCATCACAGGAATGTAGTGGTGTAAATGTAACACCAAGTTGTAATGTACATGATAACCTTGATATTACAAATGCAGTAACCAGATCTACTGCTCAAATGCAAGATCGAATCGATCAAACAGAGACTTTACAGCTAATAAGCCCAGTTGTAACATCTCCTGAAACAACCAGGGAGAAATTTATAACAGCTCAAAAAGCTGATCGATCGTTGCATAAGTATTTTTAATTAATAGGCCAAAAGCCAAGAGTAGCAAAGAACGCTAAATGGTATTTTGCTCTGAAAAACGGAATTCTGACACGGTACTATACCAAAGGTTCTAGCACTACAGAACAAAACGGTGCTACCTTCAGAAAACCGCAACCAAACATTACAGCTAGCGCATGACATACCCTTTGCAGGGCATATGGCGTATGCTAAAACACGAGCAAGGTTACTTACTCAATTCTATTGGCCTAAATTTTGCAGTGATACCAAATTGTATTGCAGATCGTGTGACATCTGCCAAAAGCTTGTTAAAAAGGGGAAAACACCCGCAAGCAGAACTGCAAATCACTGATTTGGCAAGTAGACCGTTTGAAAAGATCTCGGTCGATATAGTTGGTCCTCTTAACCACATAACATCAAGAGGAAACAAATATATTGTTACAATAATTGATTTATGTAGTCGGTGGCCAGAAGCCATTCCGATGAAGAATATAACTTCCAAAGACATCATGGAAGTATTCTTCCATATTTTTGCAAGGGTAGGATTCCCTGATACCATCCTTTCAGATCGGGGTAACCAGTTTATTGCCGCAGCTACACAAGCATTTACTAAGATGTTAGGTTGCAGCAATGCTTTAACAGCCCGTACCACCCACACTCCACAGGTATTATAGAAAAGATCAACGGCGATCTTAAACATATGCTCTCTAAAGTAACCCAAGAACATCCCGAAGACTGGGACACGTATCTACCTGCTATTTTATTTGCATATAAGGAAGTGCCACATTCCAGCACTGGATTCTCACCATTTGAAATAGTGTATGGTGCCAAACCACGCGGCCCATTATCATTGTACCAGTCTATATTGACTGAAAGTAAAACTATTCATAAACCCATTTCATCGTATGAACATGTAATATCATTGCGCGATAGAATCATGAAATCATGTGTGTTAGCAAAAGAAGCACTACAAAAATCTGGTGCTATCTACCGACAATACGCTAACAGAGGAAATAGAACCATTACTCTGACGCCAGGACAGGACGTTCTTCTCTTATTGCCAAGTGACAGACATCTTCTCACAGACTTATGGCAAGGACCGTTTAAAGTGTTTACGACAAATTTCGACAGTAGATTACGAAATTGCAGTTAGGGACAAACACAAGATTTTTCATATTAACATCCTTAAACCATATTACCACAGGGACGACGAACAAGTAGAGACTACAGCAAGCACAACAATTGTGGACCAGACAGACGACAACGATACTGACGAGATACCACCACCAGTACTGGACACGTCAACCAACCTACAGGACATAAAGGTAAATCCCAAACTGACGCAGACACAGACTGACAGTTGCAGACAAGTGTTACAAGACTACAGTACAATTTTTTCTAACAACCCAGGACAGACAGACTTAGTGCACCATCATATTATTTTGACGTCTGACATCCCAATAAAATGCAGACCATACGCTACAAAGACAAATTACACCAAGAAATTATTGACTTAGAAGCAAACCATATCATCCGACGTTCACAATCACATTTTTGTTCACCCATTGTCATTGTGAAGAAAAAGGACAACACAATAAGACTCTGTGTTGACTACAGGAAACTCAACGGCATTACACAGTTGGATTTAGAACCAATGAGCAACTGTGAAGACATACTAACTGAACTGACTGACTCACGTTACTTTACTAAACTGGACATGACAAAAGGTTACTGGCCAATACCTGTACATGCTGACAGTATATATCTGACAGCATTTGCCACACCCTGGGAACTATACGAATGGTGCAAGTTGCCATTCGGGCTAGTTAACGCTCCAGCAACCTTTGTCAGAATGACAAGACGACTTTTAACAGGCATTTCCACCATCATTTGGTACATGGACGACATTTGCATACATACAAGGAACATGACAGACCACATAACAGCACTACAGCAGACATTCGACAGGATTAGACAACATGGACTGACAATAAAACCATCCAAAGTTTATATAGCCTTTCAAGAAATTACATTTTTGGGCTATAAGATCTCAAATGGCTTCATATCAACGGACGAACATCATGTCTAGAATTTTGAAATTGTCGCTTCCGACAACCAAAAAAGAGTTGCGAAGTGTGTTAGGTCTTTTGAATTACTATAGACAATTTATTCCTCATTTTGCGGAATTGACCAAATGTTTCACTGATTTACTAACAAACAAACATCCAAAAGTTATTGTAAATAGCGAATGTTTAAGGCCTGCATTTGCGAAAATATTATCTTATTTTTCCAGTGAACCTATTCTAAAATTACCTGATCTTAGCACTATTTTCAGGCTAAGATGCGATGCGAGCTCCGTAGCCATTGGAGGGGTACTGCTTCAAGAGCACTACCAAATATTGTACCCGGTATACTACGTCTCCCGGAAATTGAACACCAGTGAACGAAATTACAGCACGCCGGAACTGAAGCCCTCGCTCTTGTGTTCTCGGTACGTAAACTTTCGAGATTTCTTTTAGGTAAACATTTCATTATTGAAACAGACAATAGCCCTTTGACATTCATCATCAGTGGTACCCCAAGTAACCACAGAGTGGCTAGATGGTCCCTTCTTCTACAGGACTATAGCTTCGAAATCAGACATATACGAGGCTCACATAACTCTCTGGCCGATCTTCTATCGAGATGTCCATACGACCCACCTAATAGCCAGGTAACACCCGAGAACAAGGCAGATGGTGTATAAACTGCAACGTAAATAGTGCTCAATACCACAGCCAATTGTGACTTTATGTCAGTTACGCTGTGAGGAACAGTGTGATAGGGAAGATTGCATCTCCCATTGTAAATATATTGTGTACATATTAATATTATTATTATGTGAATGAATGGGTCGTATAATTGTGAGAAATGTGAAAGAATGCCATTACGATTGTAAATATGTAGTATTATAATAGACACCACAAGTGTCACAGGACAGTACTACAGGACCCAAAGACTTACTGAGCTTCAACAGCGCCAAGTAATCCTGAGTACATCTACAAAGAGGGTCCACGACGTTTTAACAAGTACGAATGATGACCTTGACAACCTAATCCGAGGATAAGACGGAAGAAGCGATCCAACAGCTGATGACAAGATCTGGGTGCTCCGTATATTTAAAATACATCTAAAACGAGAGACATTGAGTGTGCAACAACACAGCTCTACACTTCCGTTAGATGTCCATATTAATTTGAAAGTTAGAATACCATAATAAAATGTTTATAAATTTATGACAATTGTATGAAAATTTGGGTATGAAACATTTCCATATACGAAATTGTATATGTCGAATTTTGTTAAATGTAATCTCAGCATCATAGCTTGATTTACTTTTTCACAAGAGTGACCTTTTGTGCACTTTTGTCAAGGAGGATCAAATTATGACACTAAGAAAGAAAATGTTACTTGTAATTTATTTTGTTGAAAGAATGATAAAATTACTGTCCCTAACTTGTATTCCATAACCAAGGGACATAACTAAATATTGTTGGTGATGTGTAGATATGTATTGAAACTACCATGTTGGCCTAATAGGTATCACGTCAATGTGACGTCATGTGTATATGGGAAAACTTACCAAAACTGAAGACCTTCATTGGATATTCTATGAGATAAGGGTAGATGTCCAATGTCGGAGTTATCTTATAGGTAGATACTCACAGACTCACCTGATTATTTGTAATTTTTCTTTTTGGTGGAGAGGTAAGGGCAAGTTAGCCGTAACTACCGGACTGGCTGTGTCTCAGCGAGGTAAAAACCATGGAAATGATTGTACTTGACCAGTATGCTTGATGGGTAGGCATGGGATTTGTATGCATATTGGTTACTAATCACCTATACATATTAAGACAAACTAAAAAGTTACGTCAGATGGAGTGCAAAGTTCGATTCTGACAAGATAAAGAACAGCTATATAGAGTACATGAAAGGAAAACCTTTCATGAGAATGAGGGGGGGAGAATGTCAGAGTCTCACCCAGAGTGATAACGCGTTGTCGGCACCAACGCCCGACAATGCAATGCTAATCTATCATAAGCACTACAGCTAGAACGCGGCGTCTTCACCAACGCCAGGCAATTAACGCTGAGCGATTCTAAGCAGTCGACGGTCAGCTGGAACGGAGCGTGAACATTGAGGGGTCACGCGGGCTGACGCGCGCACAACTGTGTTGTGTGCTGAAAGTCCAGTCAGACCAGGCTCGGTGGCCGTTAGAGACTGACGTGTGAAAACGGCTTGAGAGTTTGATGCATGTCTTGAGAGCTAGCCTGTATGAACGTTGGAGATGGAACGCCTGTCTGTGTGACTTGTAAGTGGAGTGCATTGATGTATTGTTATATTGATGTATTGATTGCTTGCATTTATAATGTATTGGATACTATGAATTGTGATTGCGCGAAGCTTGTGTTATTTCTGATGTGTGCAGTGCGCGAATAAATAGCGCGAATTACATTATCGGCTGTTAGCCTCGTGTTATTTGATAAGCATAGTTAGTATCACACTTGTCAAGATACGAGCCATATTACTTGCCCTAAGCAAGACTTTGACACGTCTCTCCGCAAATCTTCGTTCTTGGTGTTCTGGAGCAAGTCTACTGCTGACATTTATGTATGCCACCTTCTTACACCGTCAAGGAATACTCTCTTGCTCTTAGTCAGTCTCTTCTACCGTTAGTCGTCATAATGATGTCCAGTGCCTCATCTTTTCTTTACGTTACAAATGAACATGGTTTGACCGCCATCGGCCGTCTCTGCAACAACACTTTCTTACACCGCTAAGCAATACTCTCTCGCTCTTAGTCAGTCTCTTCTACCTTTAGTCGTTACAGTGATGTCCAGTACCTCTCTTTTCTTTACGTTACCCATGAACACGGTTTGTCACTTTCCTACTCTCAAGTAATCTCATGACGTTCCTCTTGTACTTTGCGGTGTCGAGGTGAAGTATAAACAGCGGGAGAGTGCCCGCTTATGGGCATCATGTATCGATATTCCCATGGACTCTGCTATTCCCTGCGTCCATCGTTTACGTGGTCGCCCTCTTCCTCTGCTTCCATCTGCTATGTACATTATTGCTTGTTGTGGTATACTGTTAGTTGGTAACCTACTTGCATGGCCAAACTATTTGACTTGCTGCCCTCTAATAAAATCTAGTGCAGCTATAACCCCCACTTTAGTCCTAATTTCTTCATTTCTGATCATATCTCTTCTTGATACATTGAGTATTCTTCTCAGGAATCTCATTTCTGTTGTTGTGATTTTTCTTTTCTCTTTTTCTGTCATTGTCCAGGTTTGGCATTGGTAACATAGTGTTAGTAGGAAGATTGTGTTGTAAAGTGTTGTCTTAGTAGTTATTGATACATGTTTGTTCTTTAGTATTGGTGCCAGTTGTCCAATGAGTTGGTTTGCCTTTTTGCATCTATTTTCGATCTCGTCTTCTGATTTGCCATTTGATGATATTATACTTCCTGGGTACTTGAAACTCTTTACTTTCTTACAATTGTGCGTAATGTTTTCCTCTCATTAGCCTCTTCCATTCAATCGTTGTTAGTTATCTTATATGTCTCCAAGCTCTTCCTTAATTAATTTGTGTTTTACACATTTGAATATACATTTCCAGACAACAGAACAGGTTCAATATAACATTTCAGTACTCTCGTTCTGACAGTCAATGGGAAGTGATTTCTTCTTAAATGCAGCTTTGTATTGGAATGTTCTGCTTTTAATCTCCGTCACGCGAAAGGCTAGTTCCTCTGTTCATGTTGTTTTGTTGATGTCCTATAAGTTCCATTCGTGTTTGCGCTGTTTTTATTGTGATTTGTGACGGTAGCCTTCAGGTTACAACGGCGCCTCCGCAACATAAAGGTCCTTATTAAATTCACAGCGTCATCTAGACTTTCACAAACAAGAAAAGGGTGATTTTATCCTTGAGTGGTGGATCGGACGCCTAACATTCTCTGACCATGAAGAAAAACTCGGTGCACCGGTGTGCACGTAGAGGATGTTAGCATTCCCTCTGTGGTTGGTATCGGACCAACCAGGCCGTGTAGGCGATGCCCAGGCTAAATCTCGAAATTATTCTTATAGTAAACCTACCCATATGTGAATATTTATAACATGTATTATCTGCTATAAACACATTTGAACCCTCGTCGGTACTTTGGTATTCCTGCTTTGTATTGAGAATGGCCTTGTGTGATCTATGGGGAGAGACGGGGGCGTTTATGGCAATATCCGTGCGCAATGAACGTGATCTTTCACTAAACACAAAAACATAAATTGCAAACCCATAGCTATGAATTCGTCGACGATATGTTTCTTTTAGCTCTTCGATGTTCCCAACTATCTAAACAGATAAACGAACAAATATCAGGACGACATATTCTACCATTGCTGGTGTCTATCATTTTTATCTGCGTGAAGTTTACAAGCTGCTTGTTCATGTAGTTGCCATACAGTGTACATGCCGAGATGTCCGTCTCCTTATTTCCCGTAATTGTAGTTGTTCGTAATCCCGTATACTCACGTATGAAATACAACTGAGCGAGATTCGGCAGCGGATCGCGTCGCGCTAGTTACTTACCGAGGTATGTGAGTCGGTCGTTCAAAAAGCAATGGTAAACTCATCATCATCATTGGCACCTTTCCGTCTTGACAGACGATAGTTTGGTACATTGTGCTTCAAAAAGGCTTAATAACTACGATCCATCGCGGTGGCGAGTGTGGCTCTCCATAGCACAAAGCCTGGGCTAAAATAAAGAAACCTATGTGTTGCCCATGCAGCATGATCCCTCTCTCGGCCTGCCTAGTTCACTCCAGAGGAAAGTTGACACCTATAATCTGGAACAAGACAAGCTGCAGAAGCTGCCGGATCAGCAAAGCAATGCTCTAACTGTCCGCCTGTCGGAGCTTCGATCCTAGACCAGCTGCCAACCAAGGCTTAGGGCCTGGTCTGCCCTGCCATGACTTATTTTGTCTTTGGGTTGCATTTCCTCGCATCAGGATAAGGCTAGTACCCTTCCATGTGCAATTGCGCTCTTCCGCCCGAAGCCGTTGGCACGATGTGGGGTGTCGGGTTTGGTAAGCGCCGCCCAACATTCGGCACTGACAGAAAGCAGGTAGTACCGTCTACTGTCATACGGTAGCTCAGTCATATCTGACTAAGACCTGACTCACACTGGTAAACTACTGAACGTAAAACTTGCCAAGACATCAACAGCAGCTGAAAAATGCTGGTGTTGACTGCAATGTCCTGTAGAGGATATGCGGAAACAAAACCATACAAATCTATCTATCTATCTATCTATCTATCTATCTATCTATCTATCTATCTATCTATCTATCTCCCTCTCTCTTAACATGCTATTCCATATTATCTTTGTATACTCATCTTTCATATTGTTATGTTTTCTGCCACTTGACTTCACAATGTATAATATGAAAACTATTGCATTGCTTACCTCTTACTGTTTTTATCAGCTTTAGCTAATACTATCATGTTGCATTGCATTAATACTTTAGGATATACAGTGTGTACGTATAACATATTTTTCCATTTGTGTGTGGGTGCTCATGACAGTTACCAATGTATGTATGTGAAAGTGTGGGAGTCTGTGTATATTAATTTGAGTGACTGTGTGAAAAAGAGTACATATGCGTGCCTGGTGTTATGTATGACTGAATATATATGTGTATATGAATGAGTAAATGATTTAGTGTTTGTGATTTTGAGTGGGTATATGCGTGTGTATGTAAGGAAGTGTGTCGTGTATGATTGTGGTGAACGACTGTGTGAGTATTTGTGTATTTGCTTGTGTGAAAGTATGTATGTATCGATTATGTATGTATGTATGGGAAAGAGTGTATGGGTGTGTCTTGCTGTATGTATGAATGAGGCTATATTGGCGTGAGAGAGAGAGGGGGGAGGGAGAGAGAGAGGAAGAGTGAGAAAGAGAGAGAGAGAGAGAGGGGGGGGGGAGAGAGAGAAAGAGATAGCGCGCATATGAATGTATATATAAGTAAACTTCTGTTAAGGAGTTTGTGATTGTGAGTTAGCATATGTGCATGTGGTCGTGTTTCTGCCTGCCTGCCTGTCTCATAACATGGTAGTATGCACTGTTTATCTTTAAAACATTTATTTGACAATGTTTTGCATTTCTTTCTATGTGAATGTAACATGCACTATATACAATTGATGAATGAAAGATGAGTGATTGGAAGGACCATATGTAAGACGGGTCTGAGTGGCCAAATTGTGACCCTTTGAAAATAAATTTCGTTCGTTCGTTCATTCGTTCTCTCTCTCTCTCTCTCTCTCTCTCTCTCTCTCTCTCTCTCTCTCTCTCTCTCTCTCTCTCTCTCTCTCTACCCTCTCTCTTCTCTCCCAATATTCTCTCTCTCTCTCTATCCCGTCTCGCTCAGTCTTCTCTCTCTTCTCACTCTTCTTATTCTTCTTTTGCTTCAGCATTCATCCGGAGAGTTTTTCGGATGTGATTGTTTACAGCAGAGCTGCGTTCTTGCGCCGTTAGACCGAGACATCCTACTATCTGCAGGCATTTGTTGACCAGGGTTAACCTTCCCGGGGGTGCTCTTCTTATTCCATTGCCTTTACCTTCTCTGTCTGTCTGTCTGTCTGTCTGTCTGTCTGTCTCTCTTCTCTCTCTCCTCTCTCTCTTTTCCTCTCCCTCTCTCTCTCTCTCTCTCTCTCTCTCTCTCTCTCTCTCTCTCTCTCTCTCTCTCTCTCTCTCTCTCTATCTTTCTGCATATTTCGGGTCAACACAAAGTAATAAAATTAGCACCGAATAATTTTCAGAATATACTGTCATTCTTATAAGAAGGAAATGAGGTGAGGAAGGGAATTAGCCGCCTAACCTGATTATGCTGGGATGTACAATAAGTTACAGCCTAACACTTCACACTCCAGTGGAAGTATTCTGTCATGTGACTACATTTTGCTTTACTACCGATGTGTGAGAACTGTTGTCCTATTATTCGACCTGGTGGCTTCCTGTAACAACCGTCTCAAAACCACATCCCCACTGCTTCTGTTTTTCCGCAGTCTGGTTAATCATAGTCACACATTCGCACTTGCAGTTCTTTCGCAGTTTGGTTATTCATTGTGAAAATTGCGTACTTGTTCAAAAGAATTGATATCGCATAATGTTTTAGTTAGCGGTTATGGGTGCTTGATTTGTTGGTTGAATGGCTGGTTGATTCGTTGGATGATTGGTTGGTTGGTGTCGTGAAAATCACTGTGGATTAACAACCAGAAGATAAAAATACCAGAGACAGTTTGATTCGCAACTACAGGTTGTTTACTACGGGGAGTCGGTAAGATCAGGCAGTGGAGTCGGCTTTGAAGTTCCCCACAAGTCAGGAAATTGTAGGCATGTGGTTGTGACACGCGGGCTTGTTTTGGTTGTCAAAACAGGGGGAGACAACTTCTGCATTGGTTGAAAAAAGGGGAGAGAACTTATTCTGAAATGGATAATCTGCCCCTGGAACATCTGATGTATTGACATCAAAGGAACGTCACCAAAACAACCCAAGGCTCTTTGACAAAAAACATGACTTGTTTGCAGTTAGTGTCGAAGAAAAGGTTGACCTGAGCTGACGTGTTTTCTGTACCGCTGATAGGAATTCGGAGAGCTCTACAGTGTTAGATTAATTAAAGATTAAATAACATGTGTCTTTATGGCAAATTGTAGAGGTCATCCAGGAGTGATGCGGTGTTGCATAAGGTATTAAATATAATATAGTTAGGCCTAATTAATATAGGCAGTAGCATTGTTAAAACTAGCTAGGGAAGTGATGATTAGCTCTGCTAGTTGAGAATAGAGTAGTGAAGTGATGATTAGCTCTGCTAGTTGAGAATAGAGTAGTGAAGTGATGATTAGCTCTGCTAGTTGAGATTAGAGTAGTGAAGTGATGATTAGCTCTGTTAGTGAGAATAGAGTAGTGAAGTGAGAATTAGCTCTGATGGTGAGAATAGTATAGTGGGTTGGGAGATGGGGGAAATGTCCAATGGTGGGATCTTCCAGTGGGGTGCCTACTGGGGTTCTGCACTATATCTATTGGTCTTTCCTTGTCTTACCCTGATTCAGATTGAGGAGATGAGCCACTCTGATTCTTGACAGAGTTTAGTTCACTGATAACTCTCTGAGCAAGGCAGTAGGCCTACATTCAGCTAGTAGGGATAAGTATCAGGCCGCCTTCACTAGATGTGGTCTCTTTCTCTGACAGGTTCCCCTACGTCTATCAGGAAGCTCTACACTGGGTTTGATGGAGGTCAACTCTCATTAAGAAGAACATCAAATGAACATTCACTTTATTTTATAAGATGAATAAATACACAGAAGAAAGTACAGTCAGCACTGTTTATGCTAGGCCTAGGATCCAGAGGGTCCATACGAAACTGGCTCAGTTGAGCAAAACATTATAAACGATTCATTTACAATAGGGATTCACCCAGGTTGGGTGATACTCGTTTCTTCACCACATACCACTGAACACTAGGGAATAGAAAAGAACATTGAACATGGAGTTCTCGTGGAATAATTTAGTACAGTGAAGAAGTACTTTAGAACCGTTTGTGTGTGACAACCTATGAAAAATGGATTAGAACAAATGTGAGACCTGTGACATTGAAACCTAGTTTTCAAAGTACAGAGATCCGTACTTATCTGAGTTATAAGGACCTTAGTATTTATAGTGAGTGACAGATCCATGACAAAGGTTATACAATAACTATTTTCGGAGGATCATGCATCTAGTCGACCCAGTGGATCCCGGAGAAGGTCAACGTCTGGAAGAAGAGACGCATCAATCGGTGAGGTGTTCTTATGCTAAGCTATCATGCTGTGGCGTACCCTTGCTATGATGATCATCTGACTTGGCTCCTGATCTGCTGCTCTGAATCTACAGATACACTAGAATTCGACATACATTCTACACATTACACACACACACTTCTCACACACATACTCTTTGCTTTAATAAATTATTTTGTATTTATTTGTTGAAGCTAGAGTTTTTGAGTATGTTGTGTTGGGGAAGAGTGAGAGGGGGCATGATCCAGGGGTGAGTGAGAGTAAGAAAGAGGTGTCTGCAGACTGACGGAGTTTTGTGGACGGAGTCTGGTGGTTTCTCTAGGACAATAATATTGGGGTAATAAAAATGTGGGTGTTGATTCCCTTCACTCCAGGGACGACACTAAAGTAATAAAGGATTACTACGACAGTTGGTTTATTTGTTAACTGGTTTGTTGGATGATTCGTTGGTTAGCTGATTACTTGTTTTGGTGATTTGCTAGGTTATTTGGTTTGGTGCATTGGTTGATTTGTTCATTGGCTACTTATTTGGTTGTTTGGTTTGTTCACAGGTTGTTTGGTTGGTTAGTTGATTGGGTTTTTTTTTGTTCGTTGGTTGCTTGATTGGTTCGTTGCTTATTTGGTTGATTTGTTGGCTGGCTTGTTTGTTGATTGACTAGTTGATTCGTTGTTTTGTGTTTTAGACTGCTGGTTGGTTGGTTGGTTGATTGGTTGGTTGATCGGTTGGTTGGTTGGTTGATTGGTTGGTTGGTTGGTTGTTTGGTTGATTTGGTAGTTTTGCAGTTGGTTGGTTGGTTGGCTGGTTGCTTGCTTCGTTCGTCCGTTGCTTAGCTCATTATTTGGTTTGGTGGTTGGTAGGTTATTTGGTTTAGTGGTTAGTTGTTTCAATCGTTACTTGTTTGGTTGGTTGAATTGTTGTATGGTTGGTTTGCTGATTTGTTGATTTGTGGATTGGTTAGTTGGTTGGCTCATTCGTTCTTTCTGAGGTTTCACCAATTACTTAACCAACTAGACAGTTTCATAATGTATTCATTTTTTATCTTCTCATAATGTGCCCAGAAATGCTGTATTTAGTCTGATGATACTTATGATACGTTATCTTTGTGTCTTAGCCTCGTTCAACACAATCTCATTTTAGCCTTTCGTGGTATTTTCAGCATTCTTCTGCGGTTTCATTGTTTCACTGATTTGATGAGGTGTGTTAGGTTTACGTCTTTTTTATTCTCCATCAGTTTGTACTGTATTTATGCAGTCTGGGAGTAACGTTCAAGTAAACCCGTTTGCAAATGAATTCAATCAAACATTCTATTAGGTTTGATCTGCATACGTTCATTTTATTCTCATCTTATTCCATGCGTATGTGTGTGCAGACTTATATCTGTTCGTTTCATTCTCGTGTTATTTCATGCTTTTTTGTGTGCAGACTTATCTGTTCATTTCATTCTCATGTTGTTTTTTTTCATGCTTCTTTGTGTGCAGACATGTCTATTAATTTCATTCTCATCTTAGTCCTAGCGTTTACGAATGCCGATCTATATCTGAAATTGCATTCTCGTGTTAGTTCTTGCTTCTGTGAATGTCAATCTATGATCATTCATGTCTCATCTTATTTTCAAGTTTCAAGAATTCCTAAATATTGAAATATCTACGTATTAAATGCATTGATGTGACAAATAATCCATTACACTTATACACACACACACACACACACACACACACACACATATATATATATATATATATATATATATATATATATATATATATATATATATATATATATATATATATATATATTGTGCAATATACCGCACAGGGCCATTAAAGTTTAAAAATCAAGGTTAGTTGCATATCCTTTAACAGAACGTCGCAATCACTCCCATCTATTTTTTTTTATTTTGCTGTTTGTGATCTCTTGGCAAGTTTATTTTCAGTAGTTTGCCAGTAGTCAAAAATGTTGGAGTTCACTTCGACGTCCTGTAAAAGATATGCAAATAACCATGCACGCGTTACGCCTCATTGCGTGAACATACTAAAATAGAAGATGGGTACACTTGATAAAATCGACTGAACATTCTTCTTTAGGCACAACAGGATGCACACACGTGAAGTGGACAACAATGTGTTGTTTGTCCATCAAGAATGATGATGACCATTGATTTCATCCAGTGGGGTTGAAAGTATGGAGCCGTGAGTTCTAAGATGGCTGATTAGGCCTATTTTGAATCGAAATGTTCTTTGACAATGTGGGCAAAGAATGCTTGACGTTCCAGTGGGAGGTTTTTCCTGCAGTTTTTTTTTTCCCCCAGCTTTTTTTTTCTTCCACAGCTCTTGCAGTCCTGTTTGTTTCAAAAGTGACTACACTCTTGCGTAATGATGCACGTCACGAATTTTGGTCTTTGGCAGCAGTGTCCCAATTGTCGTGATGAATTCCAAAAGCTGTTAGTGATATCTTATTTAAAGCGTTTCCTCTGGCAGCCTTTGTAGCGTTTATCACAGTGCAGTTCGCCCTTAAAAAGTTCATATAGGGAGCCTGTGATCTGGCATGCGCGTCAAATGACCAGCCAATAAAATTTGATTCTTCATTAGTAGAGTGTGGATACTAAGCATAGACACTCTTTCTAGGGCTTCGGTGTCTGGAAACAGTCCAGGTTTCACAAACATATAGCAGTGTGGATAATACGACCACTTTGTAGACTTTCAGCTTTGTTTGTAGACTGATTCCATTTCTGTCCCACACATTTTTGTACAGTCTGTTTGGATCTTGTATTGCCATTTAATCTTCAATAGCTTCCTAAGGCAGACTGTGTGGAAATGACTTAATTTCCTAGCATGTCGCTGGTAAACAGTCCAGGTTTCACAAACATATAACAGTGTAGATAATACGACCGCTTTGTTGACTTTCAGCTTTGCTTGTAGGCTGATTCCATTTCTGTCCCACACATTTTTGTAGTCTGCCAAAGGCCACACTGGCTTTGGAGATCCTCGCCTTCACTTCGTCATCAATTGTGGCAGCTTGTGAAACAGTGCTGCCAAGATAGTGGACAACAATGTATGAGCTTCGGCAGCACACAGAAAAGCAGTATAATTGAAAATGTGTAGATTCGCAATAACAATATGAGGCGGAAACAGAGAAATTGACATGAAGTCAAATACAGATAACAAATAATATATAATAGAAGTAGCTGCAGCAGGATATAACAATAGGAAATAATGACAGCTAGGTATGTGAAACTTCTGCGAAACATTGAGACCTACTAAACGCTGCCACACTGTACATACTTTCCTACGAACCCCACAGTGGTGAACATAAATAACAGGGAGGAAATCTAACAACATAATAAAATTCAACAATAGGATTAAGTATACTATGACACAAAGAACGACGTTCCGATTATGCTAATCTTCACCAGGAACGGAACAATTCAAACAGAGCTAAAGAAAACATGAAATCAGACAATGTTGTAATATTAAACCACAAATCCTTCGTTATTAAGAAATGAACTTTTGCGCCGCCTTCTTAACAACCAAGGATTTGTGTTTTAATATTATTACATTTTCTAGTGTCATGTTTTCTTTAGATTTGTTTATGTTGTTCCTTTGCTGATAAAGATTAGTATAATCGAAACATCACTACTGGCAACGATGATTCCGGTACGAACCTAAAGCCTTGCCCACGTCAGATTGGAAGCACTAGACTCTAGTTTTGCTCTAGTTTGAGCTCGTCAGTAGTGCATATCCCTAACTGGACCCGCGATCGAACTCTGAATCACTGGCGTGTGAGGCTGGTGTGTAACAACTTGACCACGCGGCTCACGCTAGGTGTAACCAAATTATCACACTAGAATATCACGTCACCCATCGCAGGCAAGCAATAGCTCAAAATGTGCCCGATCGCCGGGACTGGCATCCGTCAAACAATGTGGTCCCGAATGATCAGGTCTTCTAGATCTGACAAGGCACACCAGGCCGCCTAAAGTCCAGCGAGCAATGAACAAACTGATTTATTTGGTTGCTTCGGGATTTGAGGTTTAAAGATTGAGCACAACCCACTACTGGCAACGGTGTGCGCTTAATGCAAGTCCTCAGTGCTGATAAAGTGTTTAAATTCCCGTAGAAATAAATGCTCTTTGTCGGGTGTGTATAACCATACTGGGCTCAATACTCGGTGTCCCTGATCCGGTTGTGAACTGCCTGCCACAGAAGTCACACAGTATGGAAACTTCCTAATATACTGATACACTTTCTGGCCTCACAGGCATGCATTGCCACACTGGACCTTCTTCGCCAATGAATTTCTATAGGTTTCACCTCTTTACTGATCAAAAAACGGATAACAGAACGCTGCTCATCTTTGGTATATGTCAAAAGTGGGGCGGTCATTTATAAACTGTCCTTAAGACGTCACCGTGTTCGTCTACACATTCATGTTACTTGCTTAACACTCTTGACATCATTCAGATCCATATCATCAGGTTACAATACAATGGCATGGTTATTGTAATTTCTATCACTTGTAAGGTTTTCATTTGAAGCCCCCTCGTATATATCACTTTTCTACAGAAGTTACTCATCCCTGCTGTTATTTCCTATAGCAATGAATATAGGCTTCCATAAAGGTGGCATACCTCAACTCATTAAAAAGAACACAACAGTCACTGATTTATGTGGTATTAGAACTTTATTGACTTGGTTAGCAGTTCATCTCGTAAGTGCAATACAAACTTTATCATCCAGTGATCTTTCCTGTTCATAACTTCTTCCCCGTAAGTCTATCTAAAATCTCTATATCATAAACCAGATGTTCTGCCACTGCCGCTGTCATGTGGAAATTATCAATCACATTTGAAACCATCTTCGTTGTGGTTTTCCTCTTCTGTGCCTCTTCAGTATAATTCCCTCCATATTTATCTTCTGGACTTCTGTGTCTGTTTTACACTTCCAATATATGAAATTTTCTTCATTTTTGTTTGTCTTAAACAATCTTCTTCGATAATGAGTTCTTGTTGGAGAGATATGTTTATTCGCCTTTCAGTCCAGTGAATTTTCAATACCCTTCTATAACATTTATATTCTAGGGCAGTTGTGAGCATTTCAGCTGATTTGTTCAAAATTCTAAGTTTCGCGCCCACTTGTTGCCAGAGGAATTATGCACGCTTCTAATACACCGCCATTTGGTGATCTGTCTGTCCCAGTCAGCAAAGATTGTAATTGTTTTACATTTTTATAGAGGAATGGTTGCTATTTTAACTGATTCAGTGACGAAGGATCTTAAACGGCCACATGACATGTGATCTCCCATTTGGGCAGAATAGCGATAAATTGCCATACTAGGATCACCGTGTTATTTGGTTTGTTTCGCGGTATCTTCCACAATTTCAATGTTCTGTGAACGGAAATGTACATGATCATACTTGTTCATTTGACTGTACACCATTTTTGGTCCATACCTACTTTTTGTTTGGCAATGAAACATTTAACTTCTGTCATCAAAAATAGATAGTATAAATATACCATACTATCAACATGTTTGTTTGATTTGATTCTAACTTGGTTTTCACGTTGTGAAAAGGAGAGGAACAGCTTGATTTTATTCCGTTTATTCCAGGTTACCGTTGCCATTTTCCATTCTCCAATTGTCCTTCAGATAATTACGTATGCTGCACGTATGTGATTCTTCGTCTGTATCTTCGAAAAATTAAGGACAAAACAACAATTACAATCACGAAGACAGTCACGCCGACTGCGATTCCAACAATAACTCCCATGTCCAGAGACACAACAATTCCACATCCAACGGTTTCATCTCTGTTGTTGCCACAGTCGTCATAAGCGTTACAGGTGACGTCTTGTTTAACACAGTTGTTGTTTCGGCAGTCGAAATAACCAGAAGGACAGGAACCTGTGATGCATCACACAAACAAGAAATGTCATATATATATATATACCTGAGATACATCACACAAAACAAAACAATATATATAAGCAAAAGCTGCATTTCAGAAAATGAAAAGAATCTTATGCAATAAGTCACTATCATTGAATGTAAGAATGAGAGTCTGAAGTGCTATAGAGAACATGTTTTGCTGTATGGAAGTGAATCCTGAAATGTAAATGAACAAATCAGGAAGAACTTGGAGGCAACAGATATGTGGTTCCTGAGACGAATGTTGCGAATTCCTTGGACTGCCAGAGTAACTAACGACGGTTGCCAGATTGATTGATTGATTGATTGATTGATTGATTGATTGATTGATTTAGGAACCGACATCACAGCATTCGGGGCATTCCCATAAGCGCTCCGTCCCCATCCTCAGCAGCCAGCGAAGAGTTCCAACACTAATAGTACCAGTAGCAATCTGATTATATGTGCGTCTCTCCTTTCCTCTGAGCGTCGATCGTCGGCCAGATCCCCTCGTCACCCTTCGCTGTCTCATTCTTGCCAGACCAAGGTGATCCATTTCCTCCTCCGAGGTGTACATGTGTTCCCACAAGGCCGCAACCACGTCTTCCTTATCATGCATCAATACTCCACCAAGTTTTGCAGAGCCAGCCAATCTGTCCGCCTGTTCATTCCCCAGCACACCAGCATGCCCGGAGAAAAGATCCAGACGATGCTTGTCACCCGTGACTTCCGAAGCGAAGCAAGCCACTCTGCACGAAGCTTGCATGTCCTCACCCTACTCAGCATGCTTTCTGAGTCAGTTACAATCACGATGTGTGTGTGTATCGTATTCTCCATCCAGCGGAAAGCTGCACTGACCGCCTCCACCTCCATTCTTAAGCTAGATGTTGTGGTATCATATGCCAGGCTCTCCTGCACCAAACGGCGACCATTAGCTTTTGCTAAGAACCCCCAGGCACTTCTCCTGCCTCTCAACACCGAACCATCTGTGTATATAATCACATCACCCGGGCGAGCATTATCCTGAATTAGTTGCTGGATTTCCACTTCCGTGGTCCCTGCTGGCCACTCCCTGCACTCCCGGCTCAATGTGATTATAACTTTGCACAAGTCTGACTGCTCCGCTGGCACTCTGACCCACTCCTCTCCTCGCCTAATGTTCTCCAAGATGCACACCTGTCTGATCGTATCCTCCGCCTGAACCATCCATGATTTCCCTCTTATCAGTCGCTGACCCTTAACTGCGTCCAGCGCCTCATGCAACGGGTGATCTGTGTCAGCAACTACTCTGAGGTATGCCTTCGGCTGCATCACCCTGAGCCTACCAGCAACAGTCGGCAAACCAAGGATGTAACGCATACACACGACTGGAGTGTCTCTGGTGCATCCCAGAATGACTCACAGAAAGAGGCTAATGAAACCAGAACATTATATATCGTACAACAATAAGAAAGTGACAAACAGCTTTCTTTGGTCATGTGATAATAAGAGAGGCATCGGAGAACATCGTGACAACTGGAAAGATCTAGAGGAAGAGTGGCAAAGGCCGACTAAGAGACATGGTGTGATTGAGATGGAGGAATATCAGCAGAAGACGTGATCCAGAACACCAAAGATCGAGATATGTGGAGAGACATGAACGCCCACGCCATCTGGCAGGGCACTTGATGATGATATTCACACACGAAAACAAAGGGTTGTTTAAGGACTCCTTTATTTGGTTCACGGGTGAAATTTTCTCGGAGACTCCTGGGGTCGTTGCTGGAGCAACAGAGTTCGTGCTGTGTAAAAACGCTTTCGGTAGATTGCTCTGCGGAAAGAAACCCAGCCATGTGGGATACTATCCGGTGCAATTAAGTTAATTGTCTTGCCTTTAAATAACAAGTCAACCCTCTTTTCATTTAGTGTAATTTACATTTCTATGTTTGCTGATTTGATTCGTTATTGTCATTGTTTTATTGGCTCTTGCATTATCAAATGAGAGTCTGCTTTGCCACACACACAAAAGGCTAATGCTGGTTGATTTTCTAGCTTCAGAATCATATTTATTATTTTGTTCTTCCCATGATATTGTTGGATACATATTATTTAGCGTGGTGATTACTTCATTGAGTGTTTTTTTTTTTTTTTTTTGACACTTTTTTTTCGGACACATTTTTTTTTGTTCCATTGCTTTGAAGTCAAGTATAGTTCATATACGTACTAAACCTTCTTGTGCACTTTATTGGCTGTTATGTTTGGATAAGCTTTCCTCTCACCAGTGTCCCTCGCCATCAGACGAACCCATTCCGACTTCAGAGGTACTTGTAATTAACGTCCCCAAGTCAAGGACGAGAAGTCAATATGTTGGTCCAACTAACCGGTGTAGGGGTTGAACCCGCTACCTCGGCGTCAGCAAAGACTTCTTTACTAATGACATTTACGAGCTCTAGAAGCATGCTCTACACTGCTAGCTCGCCAAGTATTGTCTCCCTGGTGCTAACTGCTTACTTTAGTTTAGTTTAGTTTAGTCGATGGATCAACATCACGGCACACGGGTGCAACCCATAAGTGCTCCGTTCTCCTCCGAACTCAAACCTGAGTCTGGAGAAACTCAACTCAGTGCAGGGCAGATTTTTAACTCGAAATTTTGCCCGGGCAGCGCCGTTAGGCTACTCTTTTTCGATTTCCAACTGCCAAGGAATTTTTTACGTGCGTAACAATACACACGAGCGTCCGATCTTACTACCCAGAGATGATGATGTTTTGCGCATCCTTTACAGGACATCGCCGTCAACATTAGCATCTTTCAGCTGATTGTTGATTTCTTTGCAAGATTACGCTCAGTAGTTTGCCATTGCTTGTGGATGAATGGTCAGTATTGTGCCTTTACTCTCCATGGCATTTGCTGGCACCAATTTCAACCTGGGTCGGCCTGGGAGCCAATGTTTAAAGATCCCCTTCAATGAGGAATCGATCTCACGACCAGCTGACCGGCAGCCAAGCGTGCTGGCCACGGCATCACCGCGGCTCCAGGCGTCTCGTAGTTTATGATTATTTCTTGCCGCTCATGGGCCTACTTGTTTCAGTGAGCCTTTATTGTATTTATTGTTGGCTTTCTTGTCATGCACGCTCCATGACGAAGGTGTCATGGACGCAGTTCATAATCCCGTATACCGCGTTCGAAACACAGCTGCGGGTGATTTGGCAGTAGACCGCCTTGCGTTGAGGTGTTTTTTTTTTTTTTCGAAATGGTATGGGTGCCGGTTGTTCAGAAATCAGTGGCAAACTACTGAACGTAAACTTGCCAAGACATCCATCCATCCATCATGTGCCATGCCGGTAAGCGTGGGCGGTCATGTTCTGCCATCTCACTCGATCACCAGAGTCATGGATCAGCTCCGTGTTTCTGTCTCGACCATGCCACAAGACCAAGCCATCCAGGTACTTGCTTCTAGGTCTTCCCCTTGGTCTGTTCCCCTCGATCTTACCAGTTGTCACCAAATTCTCCAATCCATTTCTTCTCATAACATGCCCAAAGAATTTTGACTGTCTACGTCTAATTTCTCTAATCAATTTACGATCTTCATTTGTTTCTTGAAGGACTTGTTCATTGGTCTTTCTGACTATCCATGGTATTCATGTCCATGGTGATGCCAAGACATCACAAACAAAATAAAAATAATTGTTGTAATTTGTGTTGAAGTTGTCAAACTTGTTGCTTCGTGAATTTCGTAAGTGATCCTACAGCAGAGTTAAACTCGGCTTCATTGGTTCCAGTTGGAGCTTCTTTTCTTGTTTGTGGCAATTGTTTATCGGCTTATCAGTGGATCACTCTCATTTAGTGTAAAAGTGCTTCTCTGAATTTCACCTTCCAATGAAGGCCAGCAGCCCTATGTAGACTTGTTCATGATTGACTGGGTTTTGCAGCTACAACTTTCTGCGAGATGTGGTAGCCTTGTCTTACACCAAAGCCGTTGACAACATGCATGGCAGATTACCTACCATATCAGGGGTAGGAGCCTGTCCTACTATTAGGCCCGCCCATAGGGTGGCGGATTGTGGGGTAGCCTCTAGATATCTCGTCTAGAGATTAGTTGTGAATGTGTTAAATAAGCAGCCGTGGGCCAACACAGGCTGTAGTCATTGAGAGAGAGCGCGCGGATTAGTTGGTGGGACAGTAGTAGTAGGCCTCTTTCCTGAAGGACTATAGAGTTTTGCCGCTGCGGAGGCACCTGACAGCACCGCTGGTGACTGTGCAGTGGCACAAGCCTGGGCAATGGAATGCGGAGAACCAGCTGTTGCTCAGTAGCAAGTTCCCCCTCTCTACGTCGCCGATGTTAACAATGGGAAAGGCAGTAGCCAATGCAATTTGGCAT
Source organism: Cepaea nemoralis (assembly GCA_014155875.1). Lineage (NCBI taxonomy): Eukaryota > Metazoa > Mollusca > Gastropoda > Stylommatophora > Helicidae > Cepaea > Cepaea nemoralis. The sequence continues at coordinate 90,755 of JACEFZ010022429.1, forward strand.
CGGTGTCGTCGCAGGAGTTGCCAGAACTATGTTGTTTACAACATGGAACTGCCTTGGCGACTCCATCTCCGGATTTGTCCTCGTGGTTTACTCCCGAAGCCTTTCTCATATTGGCATACACGCAAGGCAGTGGAGGTTTGGTATTTAGAGTTTCCCCTCTTAGAAGAGATACCAACCAAGGCTGACAAGTCTCCTTTGCCAGGGAATCAATAAGGAGGGAAGTCTACCATTCTTCCTTCCTGGCAGTGACCATACTGATCAGACGACCCTAGCCAGTGTCTCTATTGAGAGATTGAAGATGGTGGGACATAAATCTGTGTAAAATACATCAAACCTCTATGACGTGGCCATCGGTGGATAAGAGGCGCCATACACAACCTTCTCTTCTCCCATGCCGTCGAAGATTGTGGATAAGCATGATCACCCACGCCAGCCGACAAGGTACTTAATAATGATGATGAGATTTTCGTGTTACTATTATTTCCCTTAGAGACACCAGTAACACATAGGCGAATGTAAGGGTGAGACAACTGTAACTCACAATGTGAAACTCGTGACTGGCTCATTTACCCTTTAAGTTGTAGCTGACAGGCAAACAACACCACAGACATTTCAAGTGGTCTCTTACATTAAGAGATAAGGGATGCTGACATTGGGTTACCCGTATCAATTAACAATAGAAACAAGCAGTGAGAAACACAATAATAGTTCACCTTGTTTAAAAACAACTTCTGACACAAGTAATTGCAGGGTTGCTGCAAGTGGATACTGGTTTGCCGCAATAGTGTAACCAAACGTTCCCTGGTTCTGAAGATTGATCTGGCCACTCGGTTTTTGTGAAGCGCAATAAGTGGCGTATCCTATAAAAGCATAACATAAGAAACATATAGTTCTTTATTTATGACAAGAATATCAAGCGGAAGCATTTGATAAGAAACTATATTTTATATATAACCAGGTTATCCCGTGAAAGCACTCTATAAACCTATATGTTATGTATATTAGCAAAATTTTCCGTGAAATCTTTAAATACAAAACCTATAATACATCTATGTAACAATAATATTAGTTTAGTTTAGTTTAGTTTAGTCGACGGATCAACATCACGGAACACTGGCGTAACCCATAAGTGCTCCGTTCTCCTCCTAACTCAAACCTGAGTCTGGAGAAACTCAGCTCAGTGCAAGAACTCCGTAGCACCGGCGAGGATCCTGAATTACTTTGGGTAGATTTTTAACTAGTGGAAGCACTCAATAACAATCATATATTTTTATGTATGTAAGCAAAATATTTCGTGAAATCATTCAATATAACACCCATAATACATCTATAAAACCAGAATATTCTGTGAAAGCACTCATTAGCAAAAATATTTTTATGTATAGTAGCTAAATATTCCGTGAAATCATTCAGTACAAACCATATAACACATTTATATAACCCGAATATCCCGTGAAGACACTCAATAACAAACGTATATTTCATTACATAGCCAGAACATCCCGTGAAAGCATTCACTAACAAATGTACTCGTATATAACACGTTTCTGACAAGAAAACGCAGCAGTGTACTGGCTAGACGCTAGCCTGTCGGCCAAATGTTTTGGGTTTGAATCGGTATCTGTGCGGATTAAAAAATTACCCTAGGCTTCCAGATATACCCAGCCAAAAATGGGTTCTATGAAATGTCTTGGAAAGAAACTATGGCCGGCGTGTTACTGATCATATCACTCTTGGCATGCCCATTGATCTATAAAAATATGAATGTAGCACCATATGCCAGATGCCCACTGCCCTTAAGACGTATAAAAGAGGCCTTTCCATATTTGTTATGTAAGAAGGATATCCTGTGTGAGGATACATGTTGGGTTGAATTGAGTTGAGCTAAGAAATGACATAACTGCACTCAGAACATTTCCATACGCGCTCCGTACCCTCGTTCAAAAGCCAGCTGAGAGATATGCTACTAATCGTTCCCACCGCTATCTGATTGAAAGTTCTCCTGGTCTTCCCTCTCAGTTTCGAGATTCCAGAACCCCTGCCAATCCCCTGCAGTCTTATTTCTTCCACATACGTGTTCTCAATCTGTTCCCCCGCCTTCTCCACTTGGTCCCACAGGCGCACGAAATCTCTCCTTTGTCCATAGGTAATCTGCCACCAAGAGATGCAGTCCCTGCTAGCCTATCAGCCTATTCATTCCCCCGCACCCCCGCATGGCCAGGGCAAAATTTCCATACAATTCTCACAGTCTGTGACCTCTGAAGCGACGAGAGCCATTCCACACGAAACATTACTTTCTCCACACTACTAAGCATACTCCTTGAATCCGTAATGTATAAAATGTGTGCTGCAGTGGTCTCCTCTAACTAACCGAATGCCGCTGTTACTGCTTCCACCTCCATTCTCATGCTGGAGGTCGTAGTCTCAGATGCCAGACACTCCTTTTTTAAGACCCGTCCATTAGCCTTCGCAATGAAGCCCCAACACTACGTCTGTTTCTCATCACTGACCCACTGGTGTAGATGACTATGTCACCTTGATGTGTGTTACACTGGATCAGTTGTTGCACCTCAAACTCTGTGCGACCCGCTGCCCATTCTTTGCACTCACGGCCCAGTGTTACTATTACATTGTGCCAGTCCATCATGAATTCTGGTACTTGAACCCACTCTTTTCCCGATTAATGGTCTCTAGATCACACACCTGACGCGTTGATATTTCTGCCTGTGCCATCAAGGACCCACCTCGTCTTAGTCTATGACCCTTGACCATACCTATGGCTTCATGCAGGGGGTAATCCCTATCTGCAGAATTCTCAGAACCAATTTTCTTAATGGTCCCTAAGCCTGTCAGCCATTGTTGGTAGGCCAGGATATGCCTCATGCATATAATTGGTGTGTCTTTAGTGCACCCCAGGATCACCCGCATGGCCGTATTATGTATGTGCCCCAGTCTTACTCTTTGATACCGTCAGCAGTCCTAAACCATACTCAATGACATAAAGTATTAACTGCTGAAAGAGCCTGTACAGCATCCGCTGTTCAACCCCGGTTGCGGCAATTGCTCTTAATGCTTTCAGTCCCTTACACGCCTTCACCACCAAAGCCTCCACATGATCCTTAAAAGACATACACATCTGTCAAATATGATTCCCAAGTACTTCAATTTACTCTCACTACTAAGAGGACCGTGGCGAAGGAGTTTCGGACGCAGTTCGTAATCCCGTTTACCCCCTTTAGAAACACAGCTGTGGGCGATTTGGCAGCAGATCGTCCTGCGTTGGTTTTTTACGAAATGATATTGGTGCCGGTCGTTCAGAAAGCAATGGCAAACTACTGAACGTAAACTTACCAAGGCATCACAACAGTAAAAAATGCCGGTGTTGACTGCAACATCTTGTAAAGTATATGCAACAAACTTTTTTTTTAACTAAGAGGACAACCATTCATTGTAATACATGGGACAATATAGATTGTAGAGTACCCATGACGCAATTTCAATAGCACGAAAAATAAAGTTACAGGTATTTATTTATTTATTTCCAGCCAGACTTCTCCTTTCTCACCGTCAGTTGTCAAGAGGTCTCCGTTTTAACTGTATAACTTAGCCAAAGAGACTACGTATCCGCCCGTGTAGCTTCCAGAACATGTCCATTGTCTATCTTCCTACATCTCTTCCATAAATTATTCTAACTTCACATTGTTAAGCTACATTGAGGGTAAAGTTAAAGAAAGTCACGTATATAACAGGAAACACTAAATATGAGTTGTGTAAACTGAGAAATGACAACTAAATACAAAACAAATTCAACATAGAAGTACAGAACAGATTTCATATATTGTCTGATCTAGAGATCATATTTCAAGATGTGGATGATCAATGGGAAATGTTGAAGAATTCAATCAGTTTGGCAGCAGAAACAACTATTCCAAAATTAAAGAAGGTGGGTCGTAAGAAATGGATGACTGAAGAAATTTTACATCTAATGGAAATAAGAGGACTCAACAAAAATAATCCTGCCAAATATGAAGAAATTCACAGACAAGTCAGAATAGTATGTAAGGAGGCAAAAGAAGCATGGTTTGAGAAAAATTGCATAGACATTGAAAAACAATACAACAGTCAAAATACCAAATTAGTGTACAAAAGATTTCAAGAATTTACTAATAAAAGAATAAGTACATCAGCGGGCTGTCTAAAAACAAAAGATGGCAAAATCATAAAAGAAAAAGATATGATTCAACATGTACAGTCAGAGTATGTGAAAAACCTTTATGATGATAACAGTATGATATTCGATTTAATACTGAAGGACCGCCAATTTTGAAGATGGATGTTCGGAATGTTCTTAAACATATGAAAGCTGGCAAGACCCCCGGTTCAGACAACATTATAACCGAAATTATTAAAACTTTAGAAGAATATTGAATAGATCAAGTCACCAGACTGCTGAACACATTATATGATACCGGAAATATACTTTCTGAATTATATAATTCTGTATTATAGTCACATCACGAAGATTTTACTACGAATTATCATGCAAAGAGTGAGGAAGAAAATACAACCTGAAATCGGGGAAGAACAATGTGGGTTTGTAGAAGGAAAGGGCACAGTAAATGTTGTGTATATACTGCGATCAGTTATTTAACGTTCTATAGAAGTAAATAAAGATATACATCTTTGCTTTATTGACTATACAAAGGCTTTCGATAGAGTAAGACATGTCAACAAGGTAGATATGCTTGCAGAACTACAAATTGATGGGAAAGACATTAGACTTATAAAAAACATATATTGGAAACAAGAAGCTACCATAAGGATTGATAATGAAGTGGAACAATATCAGCCTATTAAGAGAGGTGTGAGACAGGGATATGTAATGTCTCCAGATCTTTTTTCCCTATACAGTGAAAATATTTTCAGGAATGTAGAAGATATAAATGGAATCATCATTGGAGGACAAAACATCAATAACATTAGATATGCAGATGATACAGTATTGATTGCAGACAATGAGCAGGATCTGCAACAATTAGTAGGTGCAGTTGTTGCACACAGTGAAAAACTGGGGTTAGAATTATATTGTAAAAAGACACAGATTATGGTCATCACTATGAAGAAAGAAGCACCACAATGTAATATACAAGTAAGTGGGAATATTCTTCAACAAGTGAATCGGTACAATTATCTCGGAACAGTCATAACATCTGATGGAAGATGCCTTGAAGAGATTAGAACAAGAATCGCCATGGCGAACGTAGCCTTTATCAAGATGAAAAACATACTGACCAATAAAATGATGTCAACTGAAATGAGAAAAAGGGTGTTGAGGTGCTAGATAGAGCCTGTACTTTTGTATGAATGTGAAACTTGGACAATGAGCAGTCTAGCTGAAAAACATCTGATGGCTGTAGAAATGTAGTTTCTGAGGAGAATGCAAAGAATACCATTGACAGACTGAAAAAACCAATGGCCAGGTACTACAGGAAACAAATGAAAATGCTGAATTGATTAGAGAAATTAGAAGTAGACAGTCTACAATTTTGCGGCATGTTATGAGAAGAAATAAATTGGAGAACTTGGTGTCAACTAGCAAGATCGAAGGGAATAGACCAAGTGGAAGACCGAGAAGTAAATACCTGGATGGCTGGCCACATGGCTTGGTCGAGACAGGAACACTTAGCTGATCCACGAGTCTGATGATCGAGTGAAATGGCGAGTCATGACTGCCCACGCTTTCCGGCATGGTACATGATGGATGGATGTGTTGGCCTATCGAGAGGAGCTGACTCTCCCACACATGGTGAAGGTGAATTCTGTCCATGCAGAGATTCCAGCCCTCAGTCTCCAAATGACGACATACTCTTACCTATTGTAAAAGTCCGTTTTGGCTTCAGGGAGAAATATACCACTTGGTTATGATCACTGGGAAGCTTCCTGGCCACTCTAAAACTCCAGCAGAATTTCATATCTAACCGCCTATGACTCAACATCATATATACTTGGGAATTCTAGATACAGTAACACTGGGTAACAAACCATACTTGAGTTCCTGCCAGCAAACTATTCTTCAGCATGAATAACACTCCTAGACGACTAATCCTCAGCATGAACATTATTAACAGTGTCCATTTTCTACCTCCACAGCCACTCATAGTAGAAGATATTAGTCTATCTATTTATGTGGTTGCCATCAGGATTATGTTGTTGTAATGGATCACTTGTTGTATTTGATCGTGTCATATGGTTTTTGAAGGAAGGATTTGCAATTACCCCTGCCGGACTTTGTGAAATGTTATTGGATATACCTTAATAAATCTATAAACCTGATTTATTCTTTGTTTAAACCTTGTCCGTGACACTCATGTTTGTTATATACGTAAAGTATACATTGTTACATGACAAATCTGGTTGTTATGTATACACAGTACACCATGTTATGTGACAACATTGTTTGTTATATACCTACGGTGGTTGTTCAGTAATGTCCATGTATGTCCTATCAGTCCCTGGATGTCTGGTACATGCATAATATATACAGAGACAGTGGGGATTATTTGTGAGGGAGGAGACCTATGTAGAAGTAAACAAAGATCTACACCTTTGCTTTATTGACTACACAAAGGCTTTCGATAAAGTGAGACATGTCGACATGATAAGGATGCTTGAAGATCTACAAATTGATGGAAAAGACCTTAGACTTGTAAAAAACGTATATTGGAAACAACAAGCTGCCATAAGAATTGATAATGAAGTAAATCAATATCAGCCTGTTAAGAGAGGTGTGAGAAAGGGATGTGTAATGTCTCCAAATCTTTTTCCTTGTACAGTGAAAATAATTTCAGAAATATAGAAGATATGGAAGGAATCAACATTGGGGGACGATACATCAATAACAATAGATATGCAGATGATACAGTCTTGATTGCAGACAATGAACAGGACCTGCAATATTTAGTACATGCGATTGTTGCACACAGTGAACAACTAGGGTTAGAATTGAATTGTAAGAAGACACAGATTATGGTCGTCACTAGGAAGGAAGAAATACCACAATGTAATATACAAGTAAATGGGCATATTCTTAAACAAGTGAATCGGTACAGTTATCTCGCAACAGTCATAACATCTGATGAGAGATGCCTTGAAGAGATTAGAACAAGAATTGCCATTGCGGAGGTAGCCTTTTGCAAGATGAAAAACATACTGACCAATAAAAAGATATCAATTGAAACGAGAAAAAGGGTGTTGAAGTGCTACATAGAACCTGTACTTTTATATGGATGTGAAGCGTGGACAATGAGCAGACAAGCTGAAAAACATCAGATGGCTGTGGAAATCTGGTTTCTGAGGAAAATGCAAAGAATACCATGGACAGACAGAAAAAACAAATTAAAAAGTGCTACAAGAAACAAATGAAGATCGTAAACTGATTAGAGACATTAGACGTAGTCAAAGTTTCTTTGGGCATGTTATGAGAAGAAATGAATTGAAGAACTTGGTGACAGCTGGTAAGATCGAAGGGAAGAGACCAGGGGAAAGACCAAGAAGTAAACACCTGGATGGCTTGGCCTCTTGGGCTCGTGGCCGGAGCCGATCCACGACTCTGGTGATCGAGTGAGATGACAAAACATGACCGCCCATGCTTATCAGCATGGCACATGATGGATGGACGGAGGAGACCTGCATATTGGCCCAACTTTATCAATATTACATAGGGTGAATTACATAGTCCCTGGGGTGAATAGTAAAGTCCCTTGATCCCCACGCCTTCCAAAGGAAACTACATTCACTATTTTTATTATTAATTTTTGTGAATGAAAGTTACTTTGTAGTAGGGAACCTTACGTGGGGGACAACGAGCCAATTCCACACTACCCAGAGAAGGCATATTCGGATGATAGCCCCTTCCAACTGGGATTTCTATGGACATCTCCTAGTCTAATAATTTCACACCTCACAATTACAATGTGGTATTTCTTTATTTCTAGTAATGACCATAATCTCTTGTCTTCTTACAATTTAATTCTAATCCCAGTGACGTTTAAGTACACTGGCAACATAGTCATACACCACAAACAATGGGTTCGCAGCAACAAACACAAGGTCACAGCCAACAAACACATACATAGTTCTCTGACAGATAGTTCTTCCTAATCTATCGCTACAAGCATATAAAGGATGCTGAAGGAAGAACAGTGACATTTCTTTGTTGTTTTTTTTTTTATTTTTTTTTTTTATTATTAAACAGGTTATTTTGTTCACAAGTCATAACAATTTGGACATACCAAGCATATTTTTGCCAGAATAATCCGTCATTTGGATTGATTCCGTTGGACAATTTCCATAATTACTAACGTACGTAGGATACATGTAGTATGTGAGAAATGTGGCAACCACAGCTGTTCCATCGTACGGTTTGAGGGTGACGGAGCACGGTGAATTTCCACTCAGAGTTGCTGACAACGATAGTTGGATTATGACATCTGATTTCACTAATATTGTGCTCCCGCAGTTGCCGCTCACATATTCTGTATGGAGAAATAAAACATTATAACGTTTATCTATCTATCTATCTATCTATCTATCTATCTATCTATCTATCTATCTATCTATCTATCTATCTGTCTGTCTGTCTGTCTGTCTGTCTGTCTGTCTGTCTATCTGTCTATCTATCTATCTATCTATCTATCTATGTCTGTCTGTCTGTCTGTCTGTCTGTCTGTCTGTCTGTCTATCTATCTATCTATCTATCTATCTATCTATCTATCTATCTATCTGTCTATCTATCTATCTATCTATCTGTCTATCTATCTATCTATCTATCTGTCTATCTATCTATCTATCTATCTATCTATCTATCTGTCTGTCTGTCTGTCTATCTATCTATATATCTGTCTGTCTGTCTGTCTGTCTGTCTGTCTGTCTGTCTGTCTGTCTATTTTTATTTCTGTCTGTCTGTCTGTCTGCGTTCGTGCGTACACACATGATCTGCCAACACTCTAAAGGCCTTAAACTAGTCTGGAAATGTCATAGAAGTAAAGTATTCGGCGCGATAGTGACCACTTCACACATAGCGTGCCGATTGTTGTATACAAATATGGAGCTGGCATGGTATATCAAAGACGCCTTATGGTGTGGAAAAGAATTCTTTACCTCTCTTGTACATGGCTTGTACGTACCGAAGAGAATCTAGAAGTCTCCGTCTGCACGCTGCGCGAGCTTTCATCCATTGCCAGTAGGAAATCCTAATAATAAGGCAGTATTGGCCGCTCCGCTAATAAATTTCCAAAAATATTATAAAGTGCTATGTACAAAACAAGCGAATTGGTCTATAAAAAATGTTTAAAGTTAATCTTAAGTCGACTATCGATGTATCCCTCCCTGACAGAGAAACGCCATGAGACGGGGGAACATGACAACACCAAGCACTAGACGCGTGCGAACCTGAAACATGACAAGAAGACTACGATGAAGAAAATATCAAGCCAAGAAACGCAGAGAAAATAGAAAGCAAAATATATCCGACAGCAGAAGCTGAAAGTAAACAACATTCAGGCACCAAATATAACACACTGATAGACAGACAGTTGAACGGGGCCTGAGCAAATATTTTCTTCCAGCAGGAAAGTCATGTGACCTGGATGTTGCTTATATATTCAAATGACCGATGCCGCTTAAGGCGCATTCAAGAGTCCTTGACTGTTTTTACTGTTAAAACAGTCATTTACTGCCAATATAGTACCTTGCGGTGCATGGCATGGGGTCTTGCGTCTGAGGAAGGCCGCCTGGCTAGTGCAGTCGCCGCGAACTGTGCAAGTAGAGTTTTCTTTTTGCTCCCGACAGGAAAAAAAAACTCCACTCCTTACCGAGGATTCTAACCTGGGTCTCCCGAAGGAGAATCCGGCATTCTAGTCACACGGCCAGCCGCTCCTCCTCGGCCAGCCGCTCTTCACTGTTTTTATTATCCACAATAAAATATGTTGCAAGTTACTTGCATGTCCTTTACAGAACGTCAAAATCAACCCCAGCATCTATTTGCTGATTGTGATCAACTAGACCATTTTAGTTCAGTAGCTTGCTGTTGCTTTCTGAATACCTCACGTCTCAACCATGAAAATCAACGCAAATCTGTTCGCTTCCTAATCGCCAGCGGCTGATTTCGAGTCTTCGACTCCGTATATCAGGGAATTATGAAACTGTGCGTCCCACTATCCCTAATCTACAGTGTAGTGTGTAAATATCTTTAATGGCTGCTGAAGGAAAGGGAAAATCGTCATATTTAACTTCTAAATAATACGCTGTTTGGCAGTAAGGTTTATCAAAGGCTATAACAGTCTTACTATTGAATAATCTGACTCATGGCCAGACTTGTACTTACTGAAGCCGGGAAAGTATGTTCCCGAAGTGATTGTCATCATACAGGTAACTGTAGAGAAGAACAAAGCAGTGGAGACGGCTGCCATCTGGAATGAAAGTTGGTTTGTGTATAGTTTGAATAGATAGATGCTCTATGGATTTGTATTCGTATTTTCTTCTACAATCAATTTAAAATTACTGTTAGTAAACCCTGAAATGGTTAAATAATGTTCGGGATTAATATACTGTTTAACGCATTATTCTATCTATCTAGTTTAGTTGGGTGAGTGGGTGGGTGCAGCTGCCACTGGCTGGATCTAAAATTATTGGTTGCCAGGAAACAAATCTACTAAAAGGATACCGATGTATTTAACGACCTATTGTCTAATGTGTAAGAGAAGTCCAAGGATCCCACATGGCCCGTTTACCGTCGGGTCAGCTAACGCTCTGGCCAGTGCACGGCTGGGTGGGTGCATGGGTAGTTGATTACTTAGTTTTTCTGCTTGCGGGGTAATGTCTGTAAGACTGGGTTTTTATTCTTAAGTAAGATGCATCGGCATTCAGGTTCTTGAAGGCAGGAAAGGGACTTGCAGCCTCTAGTGAGGTTGACCTAAGTACTATCCCCAGGGGGGTTGTGCCGAGGAGCTCTCCTTCCCTTCTCTAAGTTTAGAATCCAGTGGTCTGTGCAAGACGGTATTGGAACTTCACTTACATCATGTTTTCCTCCTCCTCCTCCTCCTCCTCCTTCTTCTCCTCCTTCTTCTTCTTCTTCTTCTTCTTCTTCTTCTTCTTCTTCAGTTGCTGCTACTGCAGTTTGGCTATTTCCCGCAAGCATCGTGGTCAACACGGTGCTTCTCACAATGTGTCTTGTAAAGTTAATTACATTCCTATTCTGTCTTGAAAATCCTAGACAGTTTTTTTTAAGGATTGGCTCCGAGGATATGCTTTAATGCTCAACGGTTGCAATGCTGGAATCTCTTAGACTAGATTCTTGTATTAGTGCTCTGTATCCATAGTTTTCTTTTCTATGCCTGAAGATCTTGGTAAGTTCGTTTCCGCCTAGCTTGTTAATGTTATTTTGCTTTGGTCTTCATTATATTTTTTTTTTCACTTGAGTTATACTCCTTATAGATATGATCGCCGCTTGTAAACCTGTAGCACTATTTGAGAGGAGGACCTAGTCATCTATCATCGCTTTCTTACGGTTTTTATCTTCTTCTTCGGTCCACTTTCAGATGTGTGGGTCATGCATGGTTATGCATCTCAAAGATCGGTGTGTCCGAAATCAGCATGTATTAGTGTAAGGTTTACTTTCTCTATATATTTGTGAACGTACAATTTCTATTTTCATTTGCCTTTTCAAGGCAAACTTTCTTAGTTACTCTGGCAGTCCAAAGAACTCGCAGCAATCGTCTTAGAATCCATATCTCCTTTTTCCTTCAAGTTCTTTCTAATTTGTTGGTTCACACTTCAACATTCACTGTCGTACAGCAGCGCAGGTTTTATACAAAACATCCGTTCTCTCTGTCGAAATAAGCCCAGTATAAATCATCCACATTTGGAAATTCACGTGCTCATTGCATTGATAAAGTGTACTGAATTATAATATGATTAATTGTGAAAGGCTTCTATAGCTCAGTGTTTGGGGCCAATATTTCCCAGCGATCATGATGGGATTACTTCTACTTAACTGTTTATTTCCTTTGTTCTGGTTATTCTTCTTATAGTCCATGTGGCTTTGGTGATCATATTTATCCACAGACTTCTGTCTCGATACTGTCAATCATTTAAGATGCTACTGTTCCTTAGAATCATGGTGTTAAACTGTCCAGCATCTTCTCTCTTGGCGTCCGGCCTCTATACCCCTCCAGCCTCCTGTTGAGAAATATCCTCCAGCTTTTCTCTTCTCATGACATGCCCCACAAAATGTGGACTGTTTTCTTCTGATGCGAGTAACCTGTTCTCTTTGAGCTAACTATTTGTCAAGATATTTTCATTGCTTCTTCTGCCCTTCCACGGTGTTTTCATCATTCTTCTATAAAACCATATCTCAGCAGATTCCATATAATTCATCACTTGTCTGCTGAGTGACCATGATTCGCTTCCGTACATCAGGATTGGCTGAATACAGCTCTTCAGAACTCTCTTTCTCATCTCGATTGACAAAGATAAATTGCAAAGAATATTCTGTATCTTGTGAAATACTGAATTTGCCTGAGTTATACTATATTTAACGTCCTGAATACATCTTCGATCTGCTGTTATTAACGCACCTAAATGCTTAAATACGTTCACTTCTTTCAGATTGCTTCCATTCACTTTGATGTTGCATTTGGGCATACCCTTTTTTCTTTGCAATAACAACTACTTCTGCTTTTTTGTTATTAGTTATCCTGGTTTTTAGTTTTAAGTACATTCTTTAATTACCACTCATGTCAGTGTAGTTGTTAAAACGATGGAAATAATTAACCCGTAATTTTAATAGTAAATTAACACTCAGGGGTAACAGTCCAGAATCATATACTTGCGGTCTTTAAAATGTAATCAAAACACACTGGTAATTTGTATTGTAAAATAAAAGCCAAATAATGTTTCATAAACAAGTTTACACCGTTAAACAACTGATTTACTGTTGATTTATTTGTGATGTTGCGTACATGAAATTCATCCACTAGTTTATGGCGATAAGAACTTATTTAACTAGACTGGACTTTGAAGACAGTGTCAAATATTAATCTATCGGATATAATAACCCAAAAAAATGCCTAACGTTCATGATAATTGTAATATTGATAATTAGAGTATATTACAAAAGCGGTTATTAAAGACAATAAAGTATTCATTATTGATTGTACTTACTTTTGTTACTGAAAAGAATTCTGTACTGTAAGCTTACACTAATATATTATTCTCTGCTTGCTCCACTACATGTATGTAACAACTATCTTGTCTCTAACACAACGTCTTCACCAATATGCGTTTTTTTTTTTAAATTTCATGACCCGTTAAAATAACTAAGCAATTTATTGGTCCATTATTCATAGTAACTTGCTAGCAGTGATAATAGAAGTTTGAACTCTATGGCTATCTTTATTTTCTATTGTTCCCGAATGAAAGTAAGCTAATTAAGTAGTACTAGAGTACTTCGTTTTTCTCATTTGTTACCGTAGACCCCGCCCCCTTTCTAAATACGTACATGTAACAATTGTGTAAATATATATCGCACTTATCCGACAGGTTGGAGATTAACGGAAATAGTCGACAAACGGAAAGTATTTCACGCACGGCTCATTTTAAGAATCCAGTTTCCCTTTTCTTGTGCCCTTTATTTCCCATTGAGACTCTCAACCAACTCTTTCCTGGTCGTCATGTATGTCGCTATCTCATGCAGCACCCGTCATGTCCTTCCCGTATTATTCATCTCTGTCTCTAATTCTCTTCTATCTGTGTTTTAGGTCTCCCTCTATTTCGTTTGCCATGTGTGTTCAGCAGACAGACTTTCTAGTTAACAGATTCAGTGCCAAACAAACGGTAAGTTTGCACCAAACAAAAATTGATGGCGGAAAATGGGAAGTAGGGGTGCGTCACAGTTTTGACTTCAAAGTTGTTAACATGGTAACGAACATGTATTATATATCAAATTAAAGGGGCTACATGGGGTAAACTACTGTATATAAGCCCATGACAAATATAAGAAGTCGTTTAAGACGATTAGTCATCCCACGAACTTAATCAGGTACACTGTTATCCGGTTTTCTTAATGCGTGTCCTATCCAGCGCCAAGGTCTTCCTCTCATGATTCGATGGAGTCAATCAATATATTTCCCTATGCTCCACCACTTTAGTGATTCTATCAAACCATTTAGTCCTATGCCGCACAGACACTGGATAATGAATGCCTGTAGTTTCTATTTAACTGTTTCGGCCGTTCTCAATGCTTCTGATCTATACGGCAGTGGCAACGTAAAGCTGGTGTCAAATATTCTAAGCCTAGCATTAGTTTCAATTTCTTTTGTCTTCTATAACTTCTCCGTACCAAGAAGACTGCCCTTGCCATTTGTATGCCAGTTTGACTAATTCGGTGCCAAGCAAACAGCAAGTTTGGAACAACCATGCTACCCAACCAAATGAACAAGTATTATTATATAAATCTCCGTTCACTGAGCATTGAAATTGCAGAAGATCCCAACATCTGCTGGACATCCACACTAACGCCCCCAAGCCTGTCTCCACCCATTTCAACAGCGCCAACTGTCAAAGACTCAGGGAAGACCACCCTGAATGAGTGGTCTACCTCAAGTAGATTAGAGGTAACCCAGTGCCCCTACATGAGGGCAGGGTAGGTGTAGGGAGTAGATAGGAAGGGGAACTATCAAACAGTTCTCTCATGAGACACGGAGGTGTCAACCAGAGAGTAAGCACTCTGGTCACGGCATAATCACGCCAACGTGATAGACACGGAGAACTAGAATGAAACTCAAGAGAGGCCACTACTCTAAGCGTGCTGAATGATGCAGCACGCAAAAGCCGAAGTACGCACAAGGTCCCTCCGCGTACTGTGTAGTCAGCACGCGGAGAATAGTCAGACAGGGGACAGACTTCGTAGGGAACACATCGCTTAGCGTCGATGCGTATTCTTTAGCCGAGTAGATAGAATTAGCAGTAGGGTTAGGAACGACTAGTGATAGGCAATTCTGTGTATTCATGTGTGATTCATTAGCGACCGTTTTGTGCATTTATGTAATGTAAAGAGCCAGTGGCAATAAAATGTGTAATCAATTCCTCTCGTACGACTGACAAATCTTTTTGTGTGGTGCGAGAGAAGTTTATCCCGTAATGCCTGTAGCATCGCTTGATGACAGGCTAGGATAAAAGTGGTGTCAGAAGTGTAGCTTGGACAATTGTTCAAGCTAAAACACTCACCCACGGCTCTAAAATAGTATTACTGTCAGTTAATCACAGGGTTTAATTTATGTTAGTGAATAATGGCGTGTGCAGACTAGAACAAAGTGCGAGCTGTGCCCATCGTGACCGATTAACGTTTATTTATGCTTATTGAAATGTTTTGTGCTTATGAACATGTTTTCTTCTGATTTGTAAGTATTATTATTATAGTTTTGTATCATTTATTTCTACAATTACTGATTTATTTATGAGTATTTGTCAAAAATGATTTACGGCGGAGCAATACACAAGAAATGAGCCGGCGACAATATCGATTTTTCCAATCTAAAAATAGCGCTGCGCCTATGACGTATCGCGACTGACAAACAGCTGCCCTACGCCATTTGCAATCAGCGACGGATTGTTTACAAATCGCCAAGCGGCTGCTCGCCTGAATCTTTGGCTTATATTAAATATTATTTATTTATACAAGCTATTTATTGAATATATTTATTTATTTGAACATTATTATTACCTTTATATTTATTTCAAAGCATTTATTTAATTATTTGTATACCTTTTCTATTTGTTACCGTCACGATGGCACTACTTTCGCTATGCAAATAAGACTCGGTCTGCACAGCACTTCCATAAATTAAACAGCAATAGTTAGGGAAGGCAGAAGACGTTAGAACGAAGACAGGACATTGACATTTATTATTAATTATACCACATTGTGTTGTCCGGGGGCATGTGATTGTACAAAATTGTCTAAAGTCATATGTCGTTTACAAATGGTTAATTGTTGATGCTCTTGTAAACCAGATGTAACAAGAGCTGTTTATGAGAATAACTCAAGCTGTATGTCGAAGTGCCGAACGATTGGACCTGAGGTGCCAAACGATTGTACCTGATTTTCTGGAATGTTAAGATGAGTATACCCAAATTATTTTGAATGCAATATGATTAATAATGCATCTCTTTTTCAGGGTGTGATCTATTAGTATATTTTTGTGATCTATTCTTCAGGGTGTAATCTAAGAGTATATTTTTTGTACACAGGGATTTAAAAACTTAACATATCTAATATACCTGAATAAATATTTAAGTGCCTATCAACTCTAGCTAATTACCCAACAACATGGCAACTTTAGCTGATTTCATAAAAGCAGGCAAGGAATTAGAATACACAGGAAAGGAATTAGAGCAATATGCTGATCAAAAATTTAGGGAAGCAAAAGATGCTGAGAGAGATGAACGTGCACGAGAAAGAGAACATGATAAGGAGATTAAGCAAAAACATTTAGATCAGGAAAGAGAATTAAAACAAAAACAATTAGATCAGGAAAGAGAATTAAAGCAAAAACAATTAGATCAGGAGAAAGAATTAAAACAAAGAGAGATAGATGAAATGGCAAGAGTGAAAGAAAAACAAATACAGGATTGAATCAGAGACACAGTTAAAGATGAAAGGTATAGAAGTAGATTCACACTTAGAGATCTCCGCTACAAAACTTAAGAGTCAGCAAGAAGAGAATAAACTTAATAAATACAAACATATTATTAAGCCATTTTGTAAAGAAGATTCCATATCAGCTTGGACAGAAAATGTCGAATATCAGCTGAAATACCACCAAGTACCAATCGATATGTGGGCCATGATTTACATGAAGAACCTCAGTGGGGAGCCCCTTAAAGTTATAGAATCAATACCAACTGATCTTAGATCTAACTATCAGTACATTCATGATAGGATAATGCAACATTTCTTACTTGATGCCCCTGGGTATCAAGTGCAATTTTCTAATTTAAAACCAAAACCAAGTGAGACTTTCATCGATTATGTCTCGAATGTCCAAAGCGTGCTAAGTATATGGCTTAGTGCAGCAAAAATAGGAAAGGACTTTGAAAAACTTAAAAATTTAATAGCCATGGATAAAGTCATATCCACAATACCATCTCCTTTCGCTAAATTCCTTCAGCAGTCAGACATCGAAACCATAGAACAATTTGAGAAGAAAGGCTCAGCATATTTTTCCTCAAATAGAGATATTTTTAAAACATCAAATATCGACTCTGAAATAGTCTCTTTTGTTAAGGACCAACCTAAAAGCTATCGTAGCAATAAAAAACCATTTCAGAGAGTCGACAAGAAAGATCAAAAATTGCCAAAATGTGTGTATTGCCAACTTTTTCATGATACTTACTCTATGTGTGATAAATCACCAAACTATCCGACACATCTTGAGATGGTCATTAGGAAACAGCAAAACAAGAGAACTGCATACAGGCGTGCAGTCAAATGCTTCTTCTGTTCTAGCTACGGGCATTATTCCAATAAGTGCCTGGGCCGCCAAAGAATGAAGGCCAACAGTGCAATGTTAATTGATACATCTTCTGATAGTGGTAGTGAGACTGAGTGTGAGGTCGAGAATGAATTACCTTTTAACCAATCTGAAGATGTTTGTTGTGTAAACGATATATTAAGCTTTGACAGTTGTGAGCGATGTCACCAATTCCATGCAGACGGAAAATTAGAATGTGGACATACAGTACCATTCTCCACTGAGAGTGTAAATGCAGCATTAGCCTCCAGAGGCAATTTGGTGTTCCACAATGCAATGGTCAACGAAATACCATGCCAATGTTTGCTGGACAGTGGGAGCACTCTTATAGGTCTTAGAAAGGAACTGGTGAATCCAAATGATTATACAGGTGACTCAGTCAAATGCCGAACCTTTTCGGGTAATATTGAAATTTACCCTTTGGCAAGAGCCCGTATTAACACTCCTTTCCTTTCTGGTACCTTTACATGTGCGATTTTAGATAACCCTTGTACTGATTTAATTTTGGGATGCTTACCCCAATTGAAACATTGCACTAACGAAGAAATAGCTGCATGGGAAAAATTAAATGCAGCTAATGCAACAACCAGAGCAGATACTATTAAACACCAAGACACACTACAAGATGAAAGACTACTGTTGCTATCACCAACTAGCACGGATGATACCACCAGACAAAAGTTCATAGACCAGCAAAAAGCTGATCCGAGTGTGTCTCCATATCTGAAGCTATTAAAAGAAAAAGCCAAAGTAACAAAAAACGCATCATGGTTCTTTAGACTTAATAAGGGTATTCTTACTCGTTATTATACAACTGGTAACCATGAGATTCAGCAAACGGTGTTACCTGTACAACACCGCCAAACTGTGCTAAAGATTGCACACGAGTCACCGTTTGCTGGTCACCTTGCATACGACAAAACCAGGGCCAGAATTCAGGCTCATTTTTATTGGCCAGGATTTTGTAATGACATAAAAGTATTTTGTCGTTCATGTAATGTCTGTCAACAACTAGTACGTAAGGGTAAACATCCTACAGCTGAAGTGCAACCTTCAACACTGGCCTCTAGGCCATTTGAGAGTGTGGCGGTTAGATATTGTTGGACCCCTGAACCAGGTGTCCAGCAAAGGAAATCGCTTCATCTTAACGATGGTAGACCTATGTTCAAGGTGGGTTGAGGCAGTAGCTTTGAAATACATCACCTCCAAAGACAGTTGCCAATGTATTTCTACACTTGTTCTCACGATTCGGATTTCCACGTACCATCTTATCCGACCGTGGAACCCAATTCATATCGGCTGCAACGCAAGCCCTAACGAAAATGTTAGGAATTAAACAGCATTTTACAACAGCTTATCATCCAGCCAGCAATGGAATAGTAGAGAAAATTAACGGAGACCTAAAGCATATGCTGGCTAAGGTGACAGCAGAAAACCCAGCTGATTGGGATACACTGTTACCAACAGTGCTATTCGCCTATCGGGAGATTCCCCATTCAAGCACGGGTTTCTCACCGTTTGAATTGGTATACGGGGCTAACCCACGTGGACCCCTAACAATTTACCATCAGTTAGTAACTAATGCAATTGAAATTCCAACCCCTAAAACATCTTATGAAATAGTAACAGAAACACGAGATAAGATTATGAAATCGTGTATCATAGCCAAGGCAGCTTTGGAGAGGAAGGGTCAAATCTACCGCCAATACGCAAACAGGGGTGCGAGAACTATTAATCTTGAACCAGATCAAGATATACTGCTGTTACTCCCAGATAAACGGAATTTATTATTGACCTCATGGCAAGGGCCATTCAAAGTGGTACGAAAAATTTCAGATGTCGATTATGAAATATCGATAAACGGACACTTAAAGATATTTCATATCAACATGTTGAAACCCTACTTTTCACGACAAGAGACAGAACTAGAGAGAGACGAACACAATGCACCCACACCTATGGATGAGACGACAGACATACACAACGCAACTACACTAGTTAGCGAGACTGGCAAAGCCGACAATATACATACACTTAGTGAGCTTACAGAAAACGCACTTAGCACCACCACCGTACTGAATCAGGTAGACGACGACGGGATGGAACTACCTGTTCCAATTGTAGACAAGACTGCGACATTAGATTGTATACGGTTAGAAACGGGACTAACAGAAGAGCAACGACGACAGACAATAGAATTAGTGACGGAATATAAGGACATATTTTCCGACATTCCAGGTAGGACGGACAGGATCGAGCACTCCATACTTCTTTCGGACTCTAAGCCTATCAAATGCAGGCCGTACTCTGTCCCACTTAGCTACAGAGAAAGTCTAAATAAGGAAATTCTTAATTTAGAAGCTAATGGAATCATTCAAAAATCTACATCTGAGTACTCCTTTCCAATCGTCTTGGTCAAGAAAAAAGACTCCACAATTCGTCTCTGTGTGGACTATAGGAAACTCAACAATGTCACGAAGATCGACGCAGAACCAATTCCTTCCTGCGAAGATCTTATTCTTGATATGTCCACCTCCAAAATCTTCTCTAAATTAGACCTTACTAAGGGATATTGGCAGGTCCCTATGCAGACTCAATCCATCCATCTTACTGCATTCTCAACACCTTTAGGACTTTATGAGTGGCGGTTTCTTCCTTTCGGACTTCGTAGCGCTCCTGCCACTTTCGTACGCTTAACTAGAGATTTACTACATGGAGTGACGAATACAGTGACATATATAGATGATATTTGTGTCCATACAGATGACTGGACAACACACTTACTGAAACTCAGACATGTCTTCGATAGGTTGCGACTCTTCGGTCTCACGGTCAAACCGAGCAAAGTTGAATTGGGCCTACAAGAAATTGATTTTTTGGGTACAAGGACAACTAAAAACTGACAATAAAATTATTACTAAAATTATGAACCTGACCATGCCGACAACAAAGAAGCAGGTCAGGAGCCTTTTGGGTTTAGTAAATTATTATAGTAAGTTCATACCGAACTTAGCTGAAATCACGAGTATATTTTCAAATGTTTTAAAAGCATCAGTAAAATTAGATGTCAAAGATGCATTATTAATTGCTGCATTGTCAAAATTGAAAATCCTATTTAGTAATGTACCAATCCTCCGTTTGCCTAATCCTAGGCTCGTTTATTGTCTTAGGACAGATGCCAGCAGGATTTCCATCGCTGCAGTACTAGGCCAGTTTTATGATGGCATCTTCCATCGAATTTGCTACGTGAGCCGCAAGATCACACCTGCTGAGTCCAGATATTCCATATCAGAGTTGGAAGCCCTAAGCGTCATCTATTCGGTGAGGAAGTTGCATCGATTTCTAGCGGGTATTCACATCGTAGTCCAGACCGATAATTCCCCAATCACGGTCATACAAAGTGGGGTGCATCGCAATGACCGCATCTACAGGTGGTCATTAATATTACAGAATTATACTTTTAGTATAGAGCATATTAAGGGTAGGGACAACATTCTTGCTGATACCCTTAGTCGACCATCTGAGGTAGAAATACCTGGTATTCCACATGAAAAGGTAGTGTAAGAAATGTTAATTTAGTACACTTAAAATATCCTGTATAAAGTATCCTATGTGATACATAGACATCATGATCAGGACTGTGTGCTAAGAACAGTGAACCACCATGTGTCCGTAGACAGCAGAATAAGAACTGTGCTCCAAGAACAAGTGAATCACCGTGTGTACATAGACAGCTCGTTACTCACTATGCCCCATTTTTGTTCCGGTGAATCACCTGTGTTAATCATGGAAGAACAGTGTCAGAACAATGCATAAGTAACAGACACCAATATACTTGTCTACGACACCAGCGGACTCGACGAGTGGAAGAATTCCAATAAGACACGAGTATGACTGTGTAATGTATTTACTATACCCAGGATAATTGTGTATATATAAACTATGCCAACGAAAGCAATTTCTGAACATTATGGCAACCACTAACCTGAGGTAAATAAATACCATGTATATATATTTAGTTATTGTGATATGTATTATAACGTTTTTAATATAGTGGTAAATTATAGTTAGATTAGTTACTTTAATATAGAGTTAGATTAGATTTAGGGAATATAATAGATTTTTTTTTTGTAGTTTAGATAAATCATTAATTTACCCACTTACTTAGCTTAAAAGTAGATTAGGATAGTACTTTAAACTTAATAACAGCTAATTAAAGACTAGGATAAAAAGTTTAGATAGGAACAGCACCATTTCGTTTAGATAGGAACAGCACCATTTAGTTCATTTCATTTCACTTTATTTCATTTCATCTTGATGAACACTTTAACAACCTCATCATTTAGGATTAAAATTAGTTTATACCTTATAGGATAAAAGGATTATACAGATGAACATACATCATTTACACCATGTAGAGTAAAAATATCAATCATATTTTTTCATTAAAACATTATTTATAATTTTGTTACATTTCACATTTCCCATTTCAGAAAGGTACATAACTCATCTCACATCATTTTCATTTTATATAGTTAGATTACTTCCCTTAAATTAGATTGATTTTGTACAACAAATTAGGATATATATATTTATAGAAGTAGTATTAGTATTTCAGTAGAATATAGTGTTTAATAATATCAGGGTACAAACTATCAACCCTATTTCATCCATGTAAATATTTTACATGACTCGTGCAGTAAGTTACGCACAGTCATTAAGCTCAACTCTTTTCAAACTGAGCCAAACTTGTACAGTGTCACTTCAAGGTTTTTAAATAATTGGGAGAATAAAAGATGTGTGACAGAAGTGTGAAAGTGAGAGAAAATGGAAAATATACAATGGAGAGTGAGGACAACCAGCGGATTTTTTCTACCGCTCAACGCGACTTTTTATTATTTGTCTGCGTCAAGCGTTTGCTTTCAATGTTGAAATATGCTGTCTCGAATGTGTTGTGTGTAGTTTAGTGTAGACCTTAGAGAAAGTATTTTAAGTCTCATAAGACGGAAACGTAGTCACGAATTAGTGTTATACACTTGTTTGTGGCCACATTTAACCGAATTATGGCACTTGAAAACTAACTTACATACATATTATAGACAGACACACATGTTAGAAGGTAAAGTATATTAATAGGTACATCCGAACACGCAAACAACCAGGAAAACAAACATGTAAATTACATACATTTTTTAGAACAAAGGGAGATAACTCCGGGTCAGGGGACACAATAGACAACGAAACACTAACTTAACAGTGAAAGATAACTTTACACGCGGAAGCGAGATAGGTAAAGCCTGTCGCACACAACTTGTGCAAGGGTTGTTTAATATTATATGGGGGACATGAAGCAATTCGTGTGTTGACCCTAAGAAAGTCAACTTTGTATGGGTAGTGAGTTAATTTGCTATTTGAGGGCAGGTCTTATAAGACAATGGTCCGGTTCAGACAAACCTCTAATTAATATAATATTGCGATTGAGAAGAGGGCTCACGCCAACCAGACAAGTTTGTGGCGATCACCAGTAGCCAAGTAAAGTGATACTACATTGTGACAATAGTCAGTAGAAGGTCTATTGAGTTACCCAGAACCAAGTTATCAGTAGTCTTTGACAAAAATTAGATACACTAATTTTTTAGAAACCTCTTGCGTCACAACCATGAGTCAAAGTTTGTAACGCAACACAGGAGGGGAGGGTGTGTGTCAAAGACTCAGGGAAGACCACCCTGAATGAGTGGTCTACCTCAAGTAGATTAGAGGTAACCCAGTGCCCCTACATGAGGGCAGGGTAGGTGTAGGGAGTAGATAGGAAGGGGAACTATCAAACAGTTCTCTCATGAGACACGGAGGTGTCAACCAGAGAGTAAGCACTCTGGTCACGGCATAATCACGCCAACGTGATAGACACGGAGAACTAGAATGAAACTCAAGAGAGGCCACTACTCTAAGCGTGCTGAATGATGCAGCACGCAAAAGCCGAAGTACGCACAAGGTCCCTCCGCGTACTGTGTAGTCAGCACGCGGAGAATAGTCAGACAGGGGACAGACTTCGTAGGGAACACATCGCTTAGCGTCGATGCGTATTCTTTAGCCGAGTAGATAGAATTAGCAGCAGGGTTAGGAACGACTAGTGATAGGCAATTCTGTGTATTCATGTGTGATTCATTAGCGACCGTTTTGTGCATTTATGTAATGTAAAGAGCCAGTGGCAATAAAATGTGTAATCAATTCCTCTCGTACGACTGACAAATCTTTTTGTGTGGTGCGAGAGAAGTTTATCCCGTAATGCCTGTAGCATCGCTTGATGACACCAACCATCAAGGTACTTCCGATGTTCAGGTCACTGCCATCCAGTCTTGCTCATCCGGCGCTCAACATCGCAAAAATATAGAAAACCGGGTCATATTCTCTATGGGGTGCCTAACACCACGCGGCCTCAACACCCAACATAGTTTCATCTAATCGTAGTCATTTCTCCTCCCCTCCCCACTCTCTTGCTTCCACACCCTCCCAGGTGTCACCCTCTCCCTGTCTCTTACTAGTCCTTCTCTCTACTAAAATTATCTTCTACCCTGTCTCTCTCGGCCAGATTCTGAGTGACCGAACCAGTAGTTACCTGTGGCATCCCCTATTACCACTCTTGGCACTCCTTTTGTACACAATATAGTAGCTATTTCAGAATTATCGCCCTTTTTTTAGCTCTTCACTTTTTTTTGTGTAGTTTTGCGAACTTTTACCCGCGTCATCAAACGATCACTTCCTGGATGGACATGTACTGCTAAAAAGAACCAAAAAATGGAAATCGGTGTGGTACGATGAAAGGGGAACTTATTCTCATATATTTAGCATTGCGTCTGCTAGCTAAGCGCGAATTTATTACACCGAGAAAACGATTTGTCAGGATTTTATTTTGTTCTGTTCACGATTAGTAAGGTAATTTGTCACATAACTCCTTGTAGCATAAAGAAATATTAAATTTTTTTTGTATTTTTGAGTTCCCCGTTAAATTTTACATAAATGTGCCGAGTGGCAACATCCCCCATTCGTCCTTCGATAGGAAATTTTTTTTTTTAGCAAACAACAAAGCAGCATAGCCAGATCAGCCATCTTAGAATCCACGACTCCATACCTTCAACCCCACTGGATGAAATGAATGGTTATCATCATTCTTGATGGACAAACAACATTGTATTGAGAATGAATAGACTCCTCTGAATAGCGCATGCACTTCGCAAAATTCTATCTACGGTGATAGATACCCACGCTATAGTAATTAGTATAGTAATACTATTAGTATTAATATGCTATTATATTATTATATTATAATATAAATGTGCCGAGTTGCAACATCCCCTTATTCCGCCTTCGTTAGGAAATTTTTTTAAAAATAAAGCAGCATAGCCAGTCATATTGAGAATGAATAGACTCCTCTGAATAGCGCATCCACTTTGCAAAATTCTATCTGCGGCGACACCCACGCTATAGTATAAACTGTATAGTAATACTATTAATATTATGCTATTAGTATTAATTATAGGTGATCCTTTGATTATTTTATAATTTGAACCCTCAGTGTAATTACTAATTACTAATTAATATTTCAGCATTTTACATGACTGAAAATAATTTTTAAAGCCAGTTTTCAGACCCGTCTGTAAACTTGTAAGGTGTTACAGTTAAGTAAGGAGTACTTTTTTCTAATTACTAATTAATATTTCAGCATTTTACATGAGTACTTTTTTCTAATTACTAATTAATATTTCAGCATTTTACATGACTGAAAATAATTGCATGCAGCTATTTTTAACTAGCAATTAGGTCACAGCACATCATAAGAAAAAGTCTTATAAGTCAAGTGCATCTTTGTCTGAGACTCTTGTGCTTTGTACGATGCTTTCGCCAGGCCGCTGTGTGGAAAGAAACTGAGCAAACCTGGTGCAATGAAGTTGATCCTCTCATTCCTCTCGACATTCTATCGAAAGAGGAATATTACCTTTACTTTCCTGTTACCAAATCATAAGTAGAAACCCCATTTTAAAATATTTTCTGTATATGCAAATACTAATAATAATCATCATCAAGTGCCGGCTGGCGTAGGCGTTCATGGCTTTCCACAAATCTCAGTCTTTGGTGTTCTGGATCCTAATACTAAATTATATTATACACCTGCGTTATACACCTGAGAGAAGTGATGAGTCTCGTTCATGCCAACTAACCAGGCATGCTAATACAGGAAAGTACTCTTACTAATAATTTAATATATTAAAAAAATTAGTTGTGAAACATAAAAAGCAATTAACCAAAGAATGGCCATCACTTGTGACTCTTTCTTCTTCTTCTTCTTCTTCTTCTTCTTTCGTTCGCCTAAATTATGTTTATAACTGCAATGTTGTCTCTTGTATGAATCTAACAGTCTTTTTTAGTTCATTCAGCGGTCCATAGAGTTTATCTTCCACTGTTGTCTCTCTAGGCCAGAAGGTTCGCCTGGATATGTTGTAGTTTGGGCAATCCTGGAGTATGTGCTCTGCTGTCTGCGACGCCAAACCACATGTGCACATGGCTGAGTCACCAATCTTGAATTTTGTATACAAGTGGTTGCGTAATCTATTGTGTCCTGTTCTGAGACGCAGAAGAATGACCTGTTCTGGTCTGTCCATAACGTGGTAGTCATCTTGAACAAGTTTTGGTGGCCTTTTGACTGATTTGATCATTCTTTTCTTTTGGTGGTATGTAATGGGCACATCAGGTTGTTCTTCTTGTGCTCCTTCCTTAGCCAATCGATCAGCTCTGTCGTTCCCGGGTACTCCACAGAGGGAAGGTATTCACTGCATGGTGATCTTACGATGTCTGCTAAGTTCAGAAAGTAGTGTCCTCAGAACTGGCAATTTCCCAGACAGGAGCGCCTCTATTACGGATTTTGCATCTGTCAATATCACCACAATTTTTAAACCCAATTTTTAAATATTGACCAAAAAAGCTACAGTTAGTTAGTCGACAGATCATCCTCATTGCACTATGTAACATAGCCACTATGTAATTAACCTCCCTATCCTAAAACATTAACGCTGATTGGCGCAGCAGCCTTTTTACCAGCACAAGGCCAAAGTTTTTGGTACTCATGTTTACTACAACTTATTACTCATAAGGAGAATGTGTCTCTCTTCTAGTCCTCAGTCGCTTGTTAACTATTTTCTGAACGAAGGGTTTTAAATAAAACCCCGTCTTATTACTCTTTATTCTAAACAAAACAATAACTGTGAACAAAAATTTTTTAACAATTTTCAACTTATTTGTAAACAAGGGTAAATACTATTCAATACACAAGACAATTCAACTAAAATCATAATTCATGAGCCAACCAAAACGAAGTCAAAACAGGATATCATACCCCCCAACGTTTTGAAGACAAATTTTCTTTCCCCTCATATCAAATAAAGGTAATCAACCAATTTAAAGAAAGACATTATTCAAAATAATATGACATACATGATGAAACAAAAGAAATCATTTTTAAATATATCCTATCCATTGTTAGTCACTTTTATGGACTAACAATAAATTATTTATCTATTAAGAAAACTCAACAAGTCAAATCTCAAAATCAAATTGTAATAAAAAATACATCTTCAAGACCACACGAGAATTTACATCCATATTACCTAACTTATTACCAAAATACAGGTTGTGTACCCTGGCTGGTATTTTGTAAACACTCTTTCTTGAACCATTTCCTGTGACATTCAAGATTCTGCCTGTCACACCTTTGCCACAGCCTGTGTCAATTTGATAAAACAATTCAGATGCACACCTTCCTGTGGTGAGTTTCTATATATTTGAATAACGAAGACACAAACAATAGATTGCACGATTTATTGCCTGGCATATTTCGCTGCATCTCGTCAGGTACATACTGCAGAAATCTGAAAATATAAAAAATATAAAATTACACAGAGTAATGAAGCTTAATTAAAAGAATAACAAAAAACAAATGCCTACACTAAATACAATAAATAATCACGGAGAAGACCCTCCAGTGACTACACTGTTAATTAGGTCAGGGCACATCCTATAAAAAAAAATAAATAATACATCAAGTTAGGCCTCGCCGCCCCGGACGCAATGATATATGGCACAAATAATAAACAGTTGGCGGCCATTTTAAATTGTTAATTAGGTCACGGCAAATCATATCGAAAAAAAGAAAAATACTTCAAGGTAGGCCTCGCAGCCCCGGACGCAATGATATATGGCACAACATTGTCCGTTTACAAATAACAAGGGCGGCCATTTTAAATTATTAATTAGGTCACGGCAAATCCTATCGAAAAAAATGAATAATACGTCAAGTTAGGCCTCGCCGCCCCGGACGCAATGATATATGGCACAATGTTGTCCGTTTAAAAATAAACAAGCCACGTTAATAGAAGGTAAATAATAAACAGTTTGCGGCCATTTTAAATTGTTAATTAGGTCAGGGCACATCCTATAAAAAAAAATAAATAATACGTCAAGTTAGGCCTCGCCGCCCCGGACGCAATGATATATGGCACTATGTTGTCCGTTTAAAAATAAACAAGCCACGTTAATAGAAGGCAAATAATAAACAGTTTGCGGCCATTTTAAATTGTTAATTAGGTCAGGACACATCCTATAAAAAAAAATAAATAATACGTCAAGTTAGGCCTCGCCGCCCCGGACGCAATGATATATGGCACAATGTTGTCCGTTTAAAAATAAACAAGCCACGTTAATAGAAGGCAAATAATAAACAATTTGCGGCCATTTTAAATTGTTAATTAGGTCAGGGCACATCCTATAAAAAAAAATTAATAATACGTCAAGTTAGGCCTCGCCGCCCCGGACGCAATGATATATGGCACAATGTTGTCCGTTTAAAAATAAACAAGCCACGTTAATAGAAGGCAAATAATAAACAGTTTGCGGCCATTTTAAATTGTTAATTAGGTCAGGGCACATCCTATAAAAAAAAAAAAATAATACGTCAAGTTAGGCCTCGCCGCCCCGGACGCAATGATATATGGCACAATGTTGTCCGTTTAAAAATAAACAAGCCACGTTAATAGAAGGCAGAATTTCTCAAGTTTCCAATCTTAGGGACGCGATAAATCCTGACTTATCAGTTAATTCTTCATTGCACTTCCTGGTATTAAATTACGTCACCATATAATTCATAACTCCGCTTAGAATCAACGTACAGTCTTCGTTGAGATACCGTTGGATTCGTCTCGTCAAGCTCTATCTATCTGGTATGATTTCATAAGTAAAAACCCAATTTTTAAATATTGACCAAAATAGCTAAATATAGTGTGCACCCACAATGATATCCCCATTCCACCAACCAGTTAGCAATTATACTGAATATGCGGTTGTGCGTGCATGCGCACATACACATATATGTACAGATATATATGTCTCTCTCCTTCTCTCTCTCTCTCAAAATAATCTTACACCAACCATCTCTCTCTTTCTCTTTCTCTTTCTCTCTCTCTCTCTCTCTCTCTCTCTCTCTCTCTCTCTCTCTCTCTCTCTCTCTCTCTCTCTCTCTCTCTCTCTCTCTCTCTCTCTCTCTTATTTATACCTTGCACATGTCCATGTACACTATTGTATGAATGTCTGTTGAGCGGTTTATATGTATGTATGTGCGCTCACGCATATCAGTCCACCCAGACTTAGGACTCGCCTCACAACAACATATAGAGGTGCATAATGTGAGTTTGGCAGTACCACCATCATGCTTGGGTGCACACTCCATTGCTCTTCAATATTCGCCCACCGGTGCCAACTCATTCACTGGCACCCACTCATGCTTTGTTAGTACATCCACTGAGTTTGCTCAGATACAATTCTCAGCCTACTATCACAGTATGCCGTCCTACCTTCCTGCCCCCCCCCCGGCCTTTTCTTTCAATGTGCTCACTGAAATGTTACACCCATCACCCCGTCAACATCCTACACCTCACTCCCTCGGTTGGGTATAAAAAGATGACATCGGTGATATTCTGAGTTACACACAGATCGGAATTGTGAGGTAAGTATGAACATTTTCCAATTCTCATTTTTGCTCTTCACTGCTTTCATTTTTTCGTCCTTTTGTTCTTCTTGTCCTGTCGTCACCTTTTGATGTAGTCACAGGAGATCTCCTTGACTATATGTTGTGTTTGTGAATGTGTTTGTTTGTTTGCTGAAGAAGGCTAATCGCCGCAACGTCCTGTATGTGTCGTAATGCTGTTATGTAAAGCTGCACTACGTTGTGTCATTTTATATTGTTTACAGAAGATACCACGAAACAAAACAAATAATACGATTGCCCTACAATGACGATACATCGCCTCTCTGTATAAATGGGAGGTCAGATTTAACGATATATTATCCTTCGGCAATGAATCAGTTAACATCTGTAGGATCTATTTAAAAATAACAACATATCCCGAAGCAGGAACTTGCTAAAATGGTCTGCGATTTGATGGCGACATCGCATTTTGTAGGCAGGAACACACGGAGGAATAGGTGACCAGTCTTTTCCTCTGTTAACGGACGACGAACGTAGAAGTCGAAAACTCGTCTGACCGTGCTCATGAAATTATCAGCGTAGCCCTCTATCGACTACACTAACGTGCTCGCCTCCAACTACAGGTAACTCGTCATCAACCAAATAACGTCGCTTCATCTGTTGCCACGGTTACATTTGCGTTCTCCACCAGTGTTCACTTGTGTACTTCATCATCATCATATGCCCTGACGATTAGCATGTGCGGTCATGTTTCACCAACTAACACGTCGTCGTCGTCGTCGTCGTCGACGTCGTGGTGGTGGTGGTGGTGGTGGTGGTGGTGGTGGTGGTGGTGGTGGTGGTGGTGGTGGTGGTGGTGGTGGTGGTGGTGGTGGTGGTGGTGGTGGTGGTGGTGGTGGTTGTCGTCGTCGTAGTCGTCGACGTTGCTTTTGTTGCTGTTGTTGTTGTTGTTGTTGTCGTCGTCGTCGTCGTCGTCGTTGTTGTTGTTGTTGTTGTTGTTGTTGTTGTTGTTGTTGTTGTTGTTGTTGTTGTTGTTGTTGTTGTTGTCATCGTCGTCGTTGTTGTTGTTGTTGTCGTCGTTGTTGTTGTCTGTGAACCCTTTTGTAAGATTGTGAGTTTCAACGTTTCCATCCGATACATTAGACCTGAACCCCGATACGGCTTGCATCGATCGTAATGTGGTTGGTGTAGAGACGTCCGGTACCAAACTACCATCTCTGTGAGGACTGTGTTACTGAGATCTCCTTTCCCTTCCCCAAGATCACAAACTAGCGATGTGTGCAAGACCAGTACTGACATTTCACATCTGCGAGAGACACGTCAGGATATAACGAAGTCATAATTCAGCACAGTCCCTACAGACTAACCAGGCTTAGGCCTGTGTTAATAACATTTCTTCCAAAGGTTTCGGGTACTTCAGTCAGACTTCAATCCAATATCCAGGTAACAGAGGTGAGAGGAAGGAGTAAGGGACAATTAACTGTACACCAGCCAGTGATTTATTCGACAGTTGTCCATAAGAACTTGCATATCTTGACATTGTTATATTGATATATAACTAATGTTTCTGATTTTGTTATCATTGGTTTTTGTAAGGAGGGCAAGTATTTAATATGTGGCTAGCTGTTACGTTATCTATGTCACAATTTGGATACGTCGGTATTACAGTATTGTTCTAATTTTAACCTGTGTAATCTGTTGTCTTTCGGTCGTGTTGTGACCAGTTTGTAGACTGGATATCATAACGTGACCTTCCCAGTTGTAAAGATGATGTAGACCAGTGCTTCCCAAAGTGGTGGTCCGCGGACCGGTGCCGGTCCGCGAGCTCTTCTTTGCCGGTCCGCAACGTGAGTTAAAAAAGTAAGAAAAAAGTTAAATATTTTCTCCTTTGAGGATTGTTTAGAACTTTTAACAAAAAAGATTGTCCTTTTCCCAAACATGATATCCACACCATGTTAATGGTGATTTAATTTTCAAATAAATTCAGCCAGCAGCCATATAGCACAAGGAGTATTTATTTTTAAGGAATCCACTGATCGTCGTCTAATGCGCGTCAGTCGCTCCCAGCTAGGAAATAGATTCAGATAAGTACCCTCAATATCGTCATGTAGTGTGTTTCATGTAGATTTGTGTCGGTTTGTGTTTGTTTGTTCTGTGCTGACGGAGGCATTGGCCGCAACGTACAATTTGTAATCGTGTTTCAGTAAAGCTCACAATCTACTTCTCGTTTTTTTTTTTTTTTTTTTTTTTTGTAATTCATTCATTGCCTTTTATATTTAAGGAGAAGCGAATCATTGGTTCAATGGGAAAGTTAAAAATAGTAACCAGCTGAGACCGATACTAAATGCCGGCCCGGTCGGCGACATTTGTTTGCTGACGACGTACGTTTCTTTTGTTTCCTATTTGGCGAAAAGTGAGAAAGATGCACATTATAATTTGCTGATTGTCATAAGATGCAGAACATACGTGATTTTCGTTGTACGATTATAATGCATTTTGCCATCGTCTGGGCGAGTGAAGGTGTTAGATACATCTGGAAAGTAGTTTTCATTACTGCTGGACGAAAGCGCGGACGTTGCCAATTTAACTTAGCGATTCTGATGGTGTATGTGAGATATCGATACAAAGACAACTTGAAAGAAGAGTACTTCTTTTCCGTCAATGAGCATTATTAAAACAAAATACAGAAGCAGTATC
This sequence comes from Cepaea nemoralis, assembly GCA_014155875.1. Classification (NCBI taxonomy): domain Eukaryota; kingdom Metazoa; phylum Mollusca; class Gastropoda; order Stylommatophora; family Helicidae; genus Cepaea; species Cepaea nemoralis. Next base: position 123,074 of record JACEFZ010022429.1, read on the forward strand.
TAAATTTGTTCTCCTTTGCGGGTAGCTCTGTCTACAATCGAACCACGATTTGATAAGCTTGCAAATAATAAACAGGCCCACTCCCTCGCATTAAATAGTTATTGTTAGCAGCTGATCATTAAATCATTTTTATTACAACATTACTGTAATTTAGTCAGCTTGTTTAAAATCTGATTTGGTTTCTTTTTCCAAGATATATTTCATTTTTATTTTATATTGGTGTTCATAATGATATTGCAATAATAATGGGAGATTTTAATGCAAAAGTGAGTATAGGAAGAGCTGAAAATGAGAGACACGTTTTAGGAAAATTTGGATTGGGAAAGAGAAATGATGCAGGTGACAAATTAATTGAATTTTGCACGGAAAATGAGTTAACGATAGCCAACACACTTTTTAAATACACAAGAAGACTCTTCACATGGAAGTCCGCGGACGGTACTACCAAAAATCAGATAGATTATATTTTAATACAAAGAAGATGGAGATCAAGCATAACATCTGCAAAAACCTTACGAAGTGCAGACTGTGATACAGATCATCAGTTATTAGAAGCAGATCTGAAATTAAAACTCAAAAAGCTTACCCGAGGACCAAGGCCACTTCGTTTTGATCTCACAAAAATAACAGATGCATACACCGTAGAAGTTAGGAATCGTTTTGGGGTCTTGATGTCTGTACAAAAGGAAATGACACCAGATGAACTGGCAGTACAAGCTAGAGATATCTTGATAAGCAACTTTGAAAAAGCAACTTAAGCCATGGATTACATCACACACGTTAGAATTAATAAAACAACGAAGGAAACTGAAACAGAAAAGAGATGAATCCGATAACAGCAGGATGAAGTATACATCTTTAACTATAGAAATAAGAACACAAGAAAGGACAACAATCAATATATACAAGATTTCTGTACCAGAATATAGCAATATCATAAGACTGGAAGAGATTACGAAATGTTCAAAGAAATGAAGTTATTGACAAGAAATGTTCAAAGAAATGAAGTTATTGACAAGAAATGTTCAACCTCAATTGAATGTTATCTGTTTACAAGACGGGAAATACCTTAACAGAATCTAGACAAATTCTAGAAAGATGACAGGAGTATCGCAGAGGAATGTATGATATGAGTGACAGTGAGGATATGAATGAGATTTATGAGCTAATGACAGCAGAGACAGAACCTGAACCCTCATTAGATGAAATTGCATGGGCAATAAAGAACCCGAAGAATGGTAAATCACCTGGATGTGATGAGATGTCAGCTGAACTAATTAAAGTAATTAAAGCGGGAGGAGAAGAAAGCATACAAATTTATCATGCATTATGTAAAAAGATAAGGAAATATGGTATATGGCCAAAAGATTGGAAGAGAACCATCTTCATTCCAATACCAAAAAAGGGCAACCTTAAATTATGTATGGTGCTTCCATGACGTGGATAGGCCTTAGGTTCGTGCCGGAATGCGATCGGCGTTGCCAGTAGTGGGTTGTGCTCAATATTTAAATTCCAAATCCCGAAACAACCAAATAATCAATTTCTTCATTTAGAATAAGACTACGACTGATTATGGGACAGCTGACTGAAGGGAATTTAGAGGTGTTTCCAACTTGTGGTGGAAAAGAAATATGACTTGTTAAAGTATAAAGTAAAAGTTGAAAGTCTTCTGGATATCTTTCAGTCGAGTTTTCTATAGTTCACAATAGAGAAGGATAATGTTGCCTTCTTCGTAAATCCGTTCGTATTTTGTATTGCCAAGCTCTGTCAATTACAGCAAAACCTTCAGCACGAAGTAATTGATTTGAAATGCAATTCTGCACTGAGATGTAAATTTCTGGAGCTGCCTGCTTCACATTCAGCAGATCATATGACTTCATTATGGCGACTATTGCCTGTCGAACAATTTGAACACTTGCGTTCATTTGCCCAGAGATACAGTTGTCGTTCTGGTTCGACTTACAGATGCGAGCAGTCATTTTCCCCAATGACCATAAAAAATACAAGCAGCGTTCCAGACTCACCGACAGTAACCTACTTGCGCTTATGACTTTGGGCACCACAGATTTGTGCTCAGACATTGATAAACTGGCATCTGAACTTAAGTAACTGGTTACATTGATAGCGATTTTCGAAACTGATTAAAAATTTATTGTTAAATGAAATTTTGATTGTAAATCAAAATAAGACCGCAGTGTAGTATTGATACTGGCTGCCTTTAAAGTTTTAGAAATTTATTGACCAAAGGAGAATGATATTGCAGGATTTTTATAATTTTATGTTGTGGCCCGCTTAACGACCGAAAATAGTAGATGTGGCCCTCTGCTTGAAAAGCTTGGGAACCACTGGTCTAGACCAACAAGCAGCTGTTAGAATCGATGCGAGACATCAGATTGGTTTGACATCAAGCAATGAGTCCATCAGGGATGTGTGCTGTCCCCCTATTGGTTTAACCTGTACGCCGAAAATATAATGAGAAATATAAGAGATGATATAAACAGGGCTGATATGATGCCCTAAATATCGGTGGTCATGACATACCAGAGATTCGGTATGCTGATGATACAGTATTGCTATCCATATCACAGAATAGTATACAAAACCTAATAGCCTCAACCCACTTGAATAGTGAAAATCACAACTTATATCTTAACATAGCAAAAACAAAGATAATGCATACAGATAAAACTACTATGGAGAAAGAAATATATGTTAATGAGTAAAGGTTGGGGGTGGTGGAAAATTTTGAATATCTTAGGTCATTGAGTACCAACAACGGTAACACAATTAAAGAAATGAAACGACAACTATCAATTGCTCTTCAAAGACTAAAACAACTGAATAAATTATGGAATGGGACAGGCAGAACTACAAAAATTAGATTTTTTTTTTTATTTCTTTCCCATTGCAACATACGCATGTGAGACCTGGACACTTACTAAACAAGCTGAACAGCGCATAAATGCCTTTGAATATAAATGTTATAGACGAGTTCTAAGAATATCTTGGGTAAAGAAAAGAACAAATGCATCCATACTTCAAGAGCTGCGTATTAAAGAAGGTTGGCTATTAAAGACGATAAAACAAAGAAAATTGAAATATTTTGGTCACTTGAAACGTCACGAAAGTTTGGAGAGAACAATAATGGAGGAGTAGGCTATATGCCTGGGCAAAGAGGAAGAGGAGGGCCAAAGAGAAGATGGGTGCAGGATATGGCGGATGATTTCCAGATGGGTGTATCGGACGCGGGACATCTTGCTTACGATCGAGATGTTTTCCGAAAGGTTGTTATGGGAGCGAGGTTCTGCAAAGGACATGCTACTGAATGAATGAAATTGATGTTCATTACTGTCGGTGTATACGAGCATATATACCTTTATAAGAAGACCTAAATGTAGTTTTGACATTTGAAAAAAAAAATTTATTTGTAAATCTCTACAATAAAATGTTTACTCATGAAAATGGGACCACCTTCAAATAAATCATCGTCATCCAATGATATTATGGATCAGTATTTAGTGCACCAGGACAACACCCACAATTACGTTAAATCTTATATATTAAAATGTATATAGAGGCCATACAAAATTCCAGATTACAAGGGGAAAAAAATTTTTAAACGTCACTGGTCCCTGGTGCAAAAGGACAATTTTATGTCTGTCCACGAAAGTGAAAAGTTTCGGAAGCACTGGTGTAGACCATTTCTCACACAACAGAAATGTTGATATAGATCATGTCTAAGACATCTCAGATGTTGGTATGGACAATACCTAAGACTCATGAACTATTGATAAAGATCATTTCTAAGACAACTGAGACGCTGGCATAGATAATACCTAAGATACATGAGATATTGATATGGTTCATGTCTACGACAGCGGAAATTATGGTAGATAACATGTTTAAGCCAATTTATATAATGCAGATTTGTTTCAAAGATATGTGATATGTTGATATAGTTTATTTCTAAGATATACGAGAACATGATAGAAATGTCAAAAGACAGCAGAGATGCCGATAGATCATTTATAAGACAAATGACATATTGGTATAGATCATTTCTAGGACAATTGAGACATTGACATAATATCAAAGACACGTGAGATGTTGATATGTATATATAATTTCTAAGACAAAAGAAATATTGGTATAGATCATTTCTAATACTAATACAACTGCAATATTGATTAAATAATATCAAAACACATGAGATCTTATATACGAGAGGGTTTCAAATGAAAACTTTAAATGTTTTCGTTTTCATGAATATATTCTGGGGAATAAGTTTTTTTTTTTTTAAATGTATCATTTTTCGATTTAGTTACCACTGCGTTCAATGCAAGTCCTCCAGCGCCGATACAGTGCTTGGATTCCTGTACGAAAAAATGTCTCTGGGGTCACTACTCGGTGTGCCTGGCCCGGTCGTGAACAGTCTGTCACAGAAGTTACGCCGTTTTGAAACTTCCTACTCCACTCATACACTTTCCGAACTGACAGGCATGCATCATACTGGACCCTCATTAGCTCATGAATTTGTTTTAGGTTTCACCCCTTTACTGATAAAAAAGCAGGTAACAGAACGCTGCTCCTCTTTTAGTGCAGGTCATAAGTGGAGGGTCATCTTTAAACTGTCCTTATGATGTCACCGTGTTCATCTACACTGTGATGTCACGTGCTTAAAACTCTTGTTATCTTTAACAACAATATTGACAGGTTACAAGATAATGGCGTGGTTATTTAATTTATATCACACTTTTATGGTTTTCATTTGAATTCCGGTCGTATATATCATTTCTAAGCCAAATGAGATATCGATATATAATTATATAATTTCTAATACAACTGAGATGCTGACGGTGATGGACACAGTTAATAGGGAGAGCTAACCCACACGCAAAATTCGGGCCATCACTACTATAAAAATAGTGTGTATGGACTACGCTTGAATACAAAGCGAGCGAGCGCAAAAAAAAAAAAAAAACTATCTAAGATACATGAGTGCTGAGATGTGTCCTGCATAACTTCAACAGAATAAGCTCAAATATAAAAGGTCCAGGGTTTGCAGAAACAATCCAGCAATGTCAACGAAGCATCAACTGAACATCAATGAAAGGACTCGAAGGCCGGCAATCTAATTGATGAGGCCAAGTTTATTTGCCCATATTCTCGTGCTGCATGATCAATCAGAAAATTCATATCATAAATGGTTTCGACCGTGTCTGTTATTTCCAGACGGGACGGTCATAATAACATTAATTATAAACAATCAACTGTTGACCAGACTAGCTACTAAGAACTATCAAGTCCGTAACGCAGCTCTTCTGTCCTTTGCAAGGTTGCCAAAGTGTCCTTCTGCTGTAGACATTCTAAGTTTCATTCTAATATTCAGCATCTGTCAAAGATATTTCGTTTGCCATGTAAGATGCCATACTATTCTGGTTCTCCTTCTAATATGTGTTGGCCATGAGTACGGTTGTCCTGCCAGTAAATATCTTTCTAAGTTCCAGACAACTTCAACGTGCTGCTTCTCTGGTGGAGCTCTGTGATCCGAATGTTTTTGTTGTTGACAATTCTCCTGACGTGTTCTCCGTTCTACGTCAGCCCATTCGATAGTCCTAGACATTGGTTTCGCGATTTCGTCGCGAATTTACTTTTGCGTCATATTCTCTGTCCTGCTACTAGGCAATAGGTGTTGATAAAAATCATATCACAGACAAATGAGATAATTTTAGATAACACATTTAAACTCCAAAATAATATTACAGCTTTTTTTTTTTTTTGGAAGACAAATGGTATGTTGATATAGAACATTTCTAAGATAAATGAGAACATGATAGAGATGTCTAAGTCAGCAGAGATGCTGATTTAGTTAGGTAGTTAGTTAGGTATTTAGTTAGATAGTTAGTTAGATAGTTAGTTAGTTAGTTAGTTATTTAGTTGGTTGGTTGGTTGGTTGGTTGGTTGGTTAGTTTAGTTAGTTAGTTTAGTTAGTTTAGTTAGTTAGTTTAGTTAGTTTAGTTAGTTTAGTTAGTTAGTTAGTTTAGTTAGTTAGTTAGTTAGTTTAGTTAGTTAGTTAGTTAGTTAGTTACTTCGTCAGTTCGTTCGTTCGTTAGTTCGTAAGTTCGTTCGTTCGTTAGTTAGTTAGTTAGTTAGTTAGTTAGTTAGTTAGTTAGTTAGTTAGTTAGTTAGTTAGTTAGTTAGTTAGTTAGTTAGTTAGTTAGTTAGTTAGTTAGTCGACAGATCATCCTCATTGCACATCGAACCATTCAGTCCATAAGTGCTCGGATCCCCTCCTCAGTAAATCCCGCAGCGTGTAGCGGCTAACGATACCAGTTCTGTGTTGGTTTATCAATCTTCTTTGGCTTCCTGCGTAGTGTTCTTGTTTGGCCACCCCTCTTTTAATTTGCTGTTCTCGCCGTCTGGCCATAGTTGTAGATTCACAGTCATCACTTGGTTCTCGCAAAAGTCTTACTTCTCGTAGAGCATTCAGAATGTCAGCCTGGTCCATGGCGCGTCCGCCCTCCACAGTAGCCTCACCTGCGAGCTTGTCAGCCCGCTCATTTCCTTGTACTCCCGCATGCCCTGGCACGAAGATGAAACTAATCTTTGTCAGCCGAGACCGCTCCAGAGGCAGCAACCATTCTGTTCGGATCCGCCCCACCTCTATCCTCTTGATCATGTTCATTGAGTCGCTAAGGAAACATGCCCTAGTGAATGTCTGTGTCTCGAGCCATGTTATTGCTTTACTTACTGCCATGACTTCCATAGTCAGGCTACTTGTGGTCTCAGTAAAAGCACCAGAGTCCTCCTTCACAATTCTCCCTCCGGCCCGAGCTGTAAAGGCCCATGAGCTTCTCACATGTCGGACGACCGACCCATCTGTGTAGATGACAGCATCACCGTCTAGCGAATTCTCGAAAATCAACGCTTGTACTTCAGCCTCCACAGCAGCCGGATTTTCTTGTCTGCATTTTCTATCTAGTTGGATGCAAACTGAAAAGGATGTGCAGAAATCTGTTGGCACTTGTACCCACTCCTCGCCAGGCTCTAAGTCCTCAAGTGAACACACCTGTTGAAGAATGTCTTCGGCTTGACCCATCCACGACCGTCCTCTTTTTAACCTGCTGCCCTTCACCTTCATAATTTCACTATGCAGTGGATGTTGTGTGTTTGCGTTAACTCTGAGGTAGGCGCGTGCTCTGCAAACTTGTATTCTGTCTTCAATGGTTGGAAAATCAAGAAGGTAGCGCATCGCCCTGCATGCTGTATCTCTTGTACATCCAAGAATAATGCGCATAGCTTCATTCTGTATCCTTTCCATCCTTTCTATCTGCTTAAGGTTGAGAGTCAGGATTGCTATCGCGAACTCAAAAACAGACATGACCAGCCCCTCGTATAGAAGACATAGATGGCGCTGCTCACAGTTTGCTGCCGCCATCACCCGCATCGCAGCCAAACCCCGCATTGGCCTTTGTTATCACCTGGTCTATGTGCTCATTATAAGCAAGGCTTTCGATCAAACCGTATCCCCAGGTAATTCATTACCTGCGTTCTTTCTACCGTCTCTGAACACAACTTTACAGTTGGTGTTGGAGTGCTGACAATATGATTATTCAACGAGAACCAAGTCACTGTTGCCTTTGTTGGGTTGACCATTGCCCCAGCTTCATCACACCAAGTACTTATGCGATTGAGTTCGGTTTGTAGTTCCACAGCAACCTGATCTCTATCCTTACCCTGACGATACACTAAAACATCAGTCGGCATATGACAATGTCCTACCAGGTCCAGTGATCTGCTCACTGGTGATTCTCACTGTGTAGGCGTTGAAGAGTACCGGAGATAATGGTGATCCCTGTGGTAGGCCAGGATATATTGTTATTGGTTCCGAAGTCCAACTGCCACATCTAAAAACTACTTTCCGTTGGAAGAGGGCTGCAGCGATCCAACTAAGGAGGAATGGACTTATTTTGAGTTCAAGAAGCTGAATCATTAAAAATCCAATGGTACTCTGTTGTACGCGTCCTCAAGATCAATCGCTGCAGCAAAGGTTTCAATGCCTGAGTGGAAACCTTCATAGACATCATGGGCAAAAACTGCTGCATTGGTCCAGGTTTCTCTTTTTGGACGGTACCCACCCAGGGTAGGTGGGAAAACACCTTGTCTCTCTAGCTGGCTTGATATTTTCCTGGCAATTAACGTCTCCAGCAGCTTGCCTATTGTATTCTGCATGGTTATAACTCGATATCCCTGAATTGTTGTGTGGTCTTTGCCAGGCTTCGGCAAGGGAATCAGATAGCTGTGTAACCACTCCTCCTTGATGCAAGCACTCCTTATACTGTTGTTGAACATGTCTGCTAGTTTCTCTAGCTCGTTGTCGGTACACCTATTGATGTCGTCATATCTTTTGCCATCCGGCCCTGGAGCGCTGTTTTGTGATCGTCGAAGCACAGCCTTGAGTTCTTTCACTGTCACTGTGTCTTCATCCGAAGTGTTCTGGGCCTTGCACCTGTCTGAGGTGACCTCCTTGGCCAGATTTCGGCCTCTCATGTCTGTCTGGTTGCTCTGCTCTAGATAGCGTTCAAAGAGGGCTTTGCCCTTGTCCTCGTCAGTCCTCTGCCAGATGAGGTCAGCACCTTGGAAGTCAGAAATGCTCTTATTCTTGACTATGTAGTCGCCAGAACAATTTCAGTGACTTGTCTGTGCTTACTTTTTGACACACCTCTGCCCATTTTTCACTTTTAACCACCTTGACCAGTTTTTTTTTTTTTTTTTAAATAGCTTACTTTTGTGTGCATCTTTCTTTCTAAGTGGACTAGGATGGCCAGCTCAGTTCTTCTTGGCATTTTGCCATCTCCTTACAGCACTACGCTTATCCACCCAAGCCTTCTCCACCTCGAAATTGCACCAAGCTTTTTTTCCTGCCCTGAAGCTTTCTGCGCTTGTCACGCCTTATTTTACTCACCACATCTTGCCCTGTACTGTCATAGTGGAAAGTCTTGACCGTTAGCTTGTGCTGCCTGGTTCTGCCTTTCTCCACCAATATGCTGCAAGGGTGGTGGTCGCTGCCGTGGTGTCCTAGGACACCACAACTGCACACTGTAGTGAGTGAAGGTGAAACCAGCGCCAGATCAATAGCACTGTCCTCATCCCCTAGACGGCTTGCTGTCCTGGTGACACAGCCACTGTTGATACAAACCAGGTCAATGGTTTCAAGTGCAGTCTTGAGCTCCTTCCCCTGTGTGTTGGAGGAAATGTTTCCCCATGATCTGCCATTAGCGTTGAAATCGCCACAGAAAATAACATTTCTCTCGTGACCTAATATGCCACTTAAGCACTGACATTTCTGGGAATCCATACTCGCTTTGCGGGCATAAACATTAACCAACACGAATGGTAGATTGGATTGATCTCTTAACGCCTGTATTTGTATATCGTCACTGTCCCAACTGGACATGTCTAGCTGATATAGATAATTTTAAGGCAACTGAGATATGTGTATATACAACTTCTTAGACAATTGGGATGTTGGTATAGATCAATTCTAAGCCACATCAGGTGTTGATACAAATTACTTCTTAGGCAAATAAGATGATGGTAGATTAGTTAGTTAGTTTTTCCTCTTGAGCCTAAGGCGGCGCATAGGGCAGAAGTCCTGTCTCTCCATGCTTGGCGGTTCGCTGCTACCTGTTGTAGATCTTGGATATTTACTTGGCCATTGAATGAGCCTTCTCTAATGATGGTTCTACGCAGGGTCTCTCTTGGTCTTCCCCGTTTTCTTTTCCCTACCGGTGACCATATGAGGGCTTGGTAGGGGAGTCTTGACTTGTCCATTCTGAGTACATGGCCGATGTAGTTCCAACGGCGTCTTCTTGTGAAATTGGATACTGTATCTTGCTTAGTCTCTTGTCTTATTTGCGCATTGGTTCTGAAGTCTGTCCAGTGGATGTTTAGAAGTCTTCTAAGACATTTGTTCTCAAAATTGTCTAATTTTTTATCTAAAGCTACCGTTGATTTCCAACTTTCACATCCATACGTTAACACTGGAATCACACAAGAGTTGAAGATTTTAAGTTTTGTGTGTTTGCTGAGTGTCTTTGACTTCCAGATGTTTGACAGTTTATTGAAGGCACTAGATGCCAGTGCGATTCTAGATGATATTTCTGGTGTTGAGTCCCCTGTAGATGTCATTTTGCTTCCTAGGTATGTGAAGCTATTGACTTTTTCAAGAACGTAGCTGTTCAATTTGGTGTCATCTGAACTGTTGGTAAGATCAATAGTCTTTGTTTTTATGGTGTTAATTTGGAGACCAATTTGCCCTGAAACATTTTGGAGGTGGTTTATTTTCTCTTGGGCATCCGGGTGTGTTGAACTCAAAAGCACTATGTCGTCGGCAAAGTCCAGGTCTTCTAGAATTTTGTCAACCCAATGGATACCCATATTTGTGTTGTTTGTGCATTTGCGCATGACCCAATCGATAGCTATTCCAAAAAGCATCGGTGATAAGACACAACCCTGTTTCACTCCTGTTTCAACTGAGAACCAGTCAGAGTTGCCTGTTTCTGTTCTTACGCAGCAACGTGTCTCTTTGTAGAAAGATTTTATGACGTTGGTATATTTGGTAGGAAAACCATAGATGTTAAGTAGATTCCAAAGTGAAGGACGGTGGATACTGTCGAAGGCTTTTTGAAAGTCGACAAAGTTGGTGATTAATTTCGACTGGAATTCTACGGAGTCTTCAATGATTATTCTGAGGGTGAAAATGTGGTCTATACATGACCGTTTTGGTCTGAAGCCTGCTTGTTCTTCTCTGAGCCTTTCATCTATCGCCTTTTTCAATCTCTCAAGTAACATGCTACAAAAAAGTTTTCCTGGTACTGATAATAGAGTGATACCACGCCAATTATTGCAATCAGACATATCGCCCTTTTTAGGCAGTTTGAAAATTACACCATCTTTCCACTGTTGTGGTGGGGATTCGCTTTGCCAGATTTCATTGATCAGCTGTAACAAACGTTGTAAGGTATTCTCATCTGCTGCTTTGAGCATTTCTCCTGAGATTTCATCTTCACCAACAGCTTTGTTGTTCTTCAATTTTTTGATGGCTGCTTTAATCTCTTCCATGGTGAATGACTCGGAGGAGGCATCTAGTGGGGGCATAGTAATTTCTCCATCCAGGTTCGGAACAGTGTCAGGCTGCGGTCTATTTAATATTTCTTTGAAGTGTTCTGCCCATCGTTGCTTTTGAAGGTCATCGGATAACAATTGATTACCTTGTTTGTCTTTGATGGGTATATTTGGTGTAGGTGAGCGATTGCATAGTTGCTTCATGATATGGAATACGGCTCTGTTGTTTCCAGTTCTGGCAGCTGCTTCGGCGTCGGAGGCCAGGCTGTGAATAAAGTTCTGTTTGTCTTTTCGTGCACTTGATTTCACCTCTTTATCCAACATAGAGTATTTTTGCTTATGGGTTTCATATGTAGAGGTGTCTTTTGCAGAAAGAAGTGTTAGTTTTGCTTGTTTTCTTTCTTGTATCTTCGTCCAGGTGTTATCGCTTAGCCACTTCTTCTTCTGTCTTTGTACGTAGCCGACTGTGTTTGTTGCAGCATTTAGCAAGGTATTTTTTAGGAAATTCCAATTTTCTTCAATGTTGTTTTTAATATTCGCATTGCTCGATATACTTTCTTTGTTAGCATAGATGCTTTGTACCTCTGAATTGAATGCGAATTGGTGTTCTTTAGTCAGTAGGGACTGTGAGTTTTTCTTAATTCTGGGTGATCTGTGCAGAGTCTTGAGCTTTATTTTTAGTTTGGCAATGCAGAGATTGTGATCACTGCCAGCATCTGCACCTCTGTAGGCTCTGACATCTTGTACTGATGAACGGAATTTGGCATTAATGCAAAAATGGTCTATCTGATTTTTTGTGATGCTATCAGGCGAGTTCCACGTGACTTTGTGCTGAAATAAAGAGTTTGCTACTATCAGATTTGCTATTTCACAGAATTCTAGTAGTCTCTCTCCGTTTTGGTTCATACCATTTCTAAAATAGGTGAGATGGTGTTACAGATTTATATCAAAGATGAATGATATGTTGTTATAGGTCATTTCTAAGAAATTGATATGTTGATATAGATCATTTCCAAGACAATGATATGTTTTTATAGATTATTTCTAAGATTTATTAGTTCATAGTGGTGATAGAAATCAGCATGGCCGAATAGATAAGAGCACTCGTTCTTACACATCCAGTGTGCTGGTACCTAGTAAGCAGGTTCAACCCCACACTGGTCAGTTGAACTAAGATGTTGACTTCTCATCTTTGACTTGGGGGCATAAATTACAAGTACAACATAAATCAGAGCGGGTTCGCCTGATGGCGAGGTACCTGGTAGTATGATAAGCTCATCCACATGCAAACATCAGTCCAAAGTAGTAGCACTTGTGTGGACTAGGTTTGGGTTCAAAGCAAGTGAACAAAAATAATGGTGGTGATGTCTAAGTCAACCAAGGTGATGTCTAAGTCAACCAAGGTGATGTCTATGTCAACCAAGGTGCTGTCTAAGTCAACCAAGGTGATGTCTAAGTCAACCAAGGTGATGTCTAAGTCAACCAAGGTGATGTCTAAGTCAACCAAGGTGATGTCTAAGTCAACCAAGGTGCTGTCTAAGTCAACCAAGGTGATGTCTAAGTCAACCAAAGTGATGTCTAAGTCAACCAAGGTGATGTCTAAGTCAACCAAGGTGATGTCTAAGTCAACCAAGGTGATGTCTAAGTCAACCAAGGTGATGTCTGAGTCAACCAAGGTGATGTCTAAGTCAACCAAGGTGATGTCTAAGTCAACCAAGGTGCTGTCTAAGTCAACCAAGGTGATGTCTAAGTCAACCAAGGTGATGTCTAAGTCGACCAAGGTGATGTCTGAGTCGACCAAGGTGATGTCTGAGTCGACCAAGGTGATGTCTAAGTCAACCAAGGTGATGTCTAAGTCAACCAAGGTGATGTCTAAGTCAACCAAGGTGATGTCTGAGTCAACCAAGGTGATGTCTAAGTCAACCAAGGTGATGTCTAAGTCAACCAAGGTGATGTCTAAGTCAACCAAGGTGATGTCTGAGTCAACCAAGGTGATGTCTAAGTCAACCAAGGTGATAGTATATATCATTTCTAAGACACCTGAGATGTTCATATAGATAATTATCTACAATAAATAAGACAGTAGTAGCCACCATTTCTACTACAAATTAGTTGGTGGTTTAGGATTATGTTACCATAATGTCATGATCATTGTTTGTCCACAGTCAGAACATAGTCTGGTTTCATACTGTATTACCACTGAATAACTAATATGTACAGCTGTAAATCTAAAATAAAGAAACAACACTCGCTACTTTGCATAAAGAACGAGATAAAACCTAAATTAGCTATACTCATTGTACAATATATACATTCAAGTAAATCTCAAAAAGGAAAACTACAGTATGCAGTGCTACAGATGAAACCCCCACTGAGTACCATGGAATTGTACGTACATTAGTTATAGACAGCCAGCATTATTGTATAAAAAACAGAACTTAACTTGATGGTCTTCTAGAGAATGGCAGCTGTGGAGAGGCATGATCACCCAAGCCAGTTCATTATAATATTTAAAGCTACAAAAATAGTACATGTCCTTTGCAGGATGTTGCAATCAACCCCTGTTGATTTTCAAAGCAATTTTACGTGTAGTAGTTTACCATTGCTTTCTGAATGTCAACATTGAAGTCCCACTAACCAGTGTGTGGAAGGAACCACCATCAGCATACAGGAAGTGTAAGACAAAACATGTCAGCCATGCTGACCTCTATTTAAAGTCAATACATTTAAAACATACACATCAACATGTAGATGACAGGCCACTGGGTGCTAAATAAACAACAACTCTCACTGTATTCATTTTATCTTGGTCATTTTATTCTCTGAATTTTGAGAAAATAATCCTCACTGTTGGGAAGTGGTTATATTTTGTTTATTTTAATCAAAGAAAATAATGCAATGAAATGTAACATGTATCACAATTCACAAATAAAACACTACACGACTTCATGTGAAGACTGAAAGACACAGACACAAATACAACAGTTAAGAATACACCATCACCAAATCGTGGCAGGAGAGTCGTATAAATAACATCATTATTACCTTCATATTGTTTTCATCATGATTTGGACCTGTAGTGGTCTGAGTTTCAAGATACAGCAGTGGAGTGGTTTAGAAGCAAGAAATGCAACTCTGGTGTCAACCCAGCCTGAGGCAATTTTAGTGACGATTTGTTGGCAGACGTGAGGGTTGACAGCAAGGTACTAACAATATCAAACCAGGTATGCCTTTCAGTCGCCAAGAAATGTAGAACTAACATCTTGGACCCATTGTGCCCTGGTGGCATGCAACCAGGGTTACTTCAGTTTAGTTTTTCCATTCACAGTTCATAGAACCCTGTTACATGTTTTAAGACTTGTTTGATTATTTTATATTTCTTTAATAATGTGTACCTTCCATTTATAAGCATTGACTGGCTGACATAAGGAGAGAAAAGTACACACCACCAGAAATACTAGACAACATTCAAAGCACACCATTATCTCTAAGTGATGTTGTACCTGAATGCTCAACTAGATTATAACTATACATGATCCACGAGATGGACATTAGATAGTAACACAACTTGATAGTAACTGGATTATCCATGAGATATAAATTATATGGTTAACTCAACTAAACATAAAACAGGTACTAGCTCAAGGAAGAAACTAGATACTGGCTCAACAAGGAAGAAACTAGATACTAGCTCAACAAGGAAGAAACTAGATACTGGCTCAACAAGGAAGAAACTAGATACAAGCTCAACAAGGAAGAAACTAGATACTGGCTCAACAAGGAAGAAACTAAATACTGGCTCAACAAGGAAGAAACTAGATACTGGCTCAACAAGGAAGAAACTAGATACTGGCTCAACAAGGAAGAAACTAGAGACTTGTTCAACTAAATAGAAAGTAGACACTAGCTTCTTGAAAAACCCCGAGGACGGACAAAAGACGCATAATATATGTCACATATGACAGGCTGCTGAATCATAACAAAGAGGAGGCTGATGAATCAACCCCACTAAAACTTGTTACTTGGTGCTCACTTGTGGCAACAGCAGGAGCCATTACAGATAAGGACAACATAGGTGTATTCATAATCAGTGTGATTTGAGAACAATCATCATCTCCACACTTCAGAAGCTGCTGACAGAGACTGACCACACATGAGTTTGTCCTGAGTGCAATGACATTAATTAATCTATCTCTAGTTATTCAATCAATCTCTTCTATGGGTACCAATCAATCTGTATACATTTATCTTTACTCTCCATTTCTGTGATCACTACCCCTTTCATTATATAGGGTGTATTTTTAATGGCTGTGGTTTTTTTTTTAATATTGCTGGTTCAAGTTTTGTATTGACCTTCTGTAAAGTTCATGCAGCATAATAGGTGAATACAAAACTTGGACCGGCAATATTTTCAACAACCCCACAGTCATTAAAAATACACCCTGTATAAAGTAAAGGACTACTGCTCAGCTTGAGGCATATTAGGTATATAGTGCTAGCCCCAATACTTTATAACACCAACTCAGCACTGGATCGGTGATGTGGTCAATTTTACCAGCCGCCTTTACTGCTCAAGACATTTCCTGGTACCCAATTAAGACTGGTCTGACCTGGGAGCCCTGGTCAATGAAAGACAACCCATCTTGATGGGGACTCAAACAGAGGACCATCAGCCCAGCAGGCATGTTTTAGCCACTGCACTACTGCGGCTCCAACCTTTCATATTATAATACCATAAAGACAACATACAAAATGAGACTACAACCATATAAGAGTGGTACTGATATGAGTTGGCAGTGGTTCACAGCAATACATGTTGAACAACTTGAACAGAATTATGGATGAGATTAAACTCCCTTGAATAATGCACTTCACTTGTTCCCAGCTGGAGTTTGTTTTATTGGGTTGTGTGTGGACATAGTTCTTGTTCTTCTAATGATGTACATTAAATAATATAGTTTATAACACATATTATATCACAATTAAGGTTATTATTTTGTTGTATCTCAAACATTCATTATTGATTGGCAACATGTGTATGCCTCATTGCACGACACTGTCTTAACAGCTGTTATATCAAGGATTATGAAAAATTAATTCAAACAATATTTTTGTCTGACACTAATAGTGGTCATTATATTAAGTTTATAACAAATTCATTAAACATATTTTTATAACTAACAAAGATTGATCTTGAGTTATGTCTTTTTACAATATATTTTGACATTAAACATTTATTAAACAATAGCACATTTTTGATTAGCAAAATGTTACGACACAATTGTTTTGAGAATCTATTCAATAAATAATGATAACTATGTCCGAAGTACGATGAAATGATGGGCATCAATGGCCCCTCGTGCTGTCACTGATGGTCCCACAACTTGCAAATGTAAGAATCCTTGCTGCCAGAGCCTTGAGATAAGTCTTTTGTTAATCAGGGATTTGAGAGTATCCCTTCCTCTAATTTTGGGAAACGTTTGGGAAATTAACAAGAGATTCAAAGCCGTGACTTGTCATAACAGACACTGTACGCTACCGAGATAATAAGGAGTGTGTGATGGAGTAAAGAAGACAAGAGAACATGTACGAAGCAAAATATGAAATTAATGAAATGGCTTATAGTAGGTGAGACGTAACATAATTTAACTAAATACACAACACAAACAAACTATGATTCTTCTATAAACAAATGGCACAACTTACTGCTAGACTAAGATCAAATACACATTACGCAACATCTGGTTTGCGTTTAAAAAGCTTACATTATTTTCTAGATCTGTACTAGTGTACTATCCATGATTGTTTACTACAGGTCAACTGTATCTTATGTTTATATATTGAATGTCTTAAACACGAGAGATGTTGACTTTAACACAATGCAAATTAGTAACTTCTACCAGGTTTAACCCATTCTATTATTACAGGTAACTTTTTTTGGACTTGTCTTAATGCAACACACGTTAACATTTATCGCTTCATCAGAAAACACGATGACCAATATAAAATAATTTTTTTTTATTGCAGCCCTACAAACTACTTTGAAAGATAAACCACAAAAAGAAACCAACCTTAAGAGAAAAAAAATGCTTAAAGTGAGTTCTGGTTAAATGTTCATTTATTCTTTTATATATTTGTAGAAGTAACTAAAGTACCTTTAATATATTTGTAGAAGTAACTGAAGGACCTTTCATATATTTGAAGAAGTAACTAAAGGATCTTTTATATATTTGTAGACGCAATTAAAGGACCTTTCATATATTTGTAGAAGTAACTAAAGGACCTTTCATATATTTGTAGAAGTAACTAAAGGACCTTTCATATATTTGTAGAAATAACTAAAGGACCTTTCATATATTTGTAGAAGTAACTAAAGGACCTTTCATATATTTGTAGAAGTAACTAAAGGACCTTTCATATCTTTGTAGAAGTAACTAAAGGACCTTTCATATCTTTGTAGAAGTAACTAAAGGACCTTTTACACACTATAAAGTCCACTGGACACATGGAGCTAGACCCATATTTTCACAGACCAACCAGTACTCAGTGGCTGGTGTGGTCAGTATCAGTGGTTGGTGCGGTCAGTATCAGATCAATGGCTGCTGTGGTCAGTATTGTGCCATCCACCTTTACTTCCCAAGGCATTTCCTGATATCTATTTTAGGCTGGGTTAATCTGGGAGCCCAGGTCCATTTTTTACAAATCTACCTCAATACCGATTCAAACCCATGACAACCAACCCGGGGAAACAAGCGTCCAGCCACGACACTACCGCCCCCCCCCCTCCATATATTTGTTTTGGGTATGCTAATCCACAGGCCAGCTGCTGCTATATGGCGGTGTCAAAACACAGGCAACTTTATACACCAGACGGCCAGTGTCTCAAGTGAGGTGATCTGTATATCCCTGGCTGCCCATCCAATTCAGTGCATAACCATGTTATCTAGACTAACTGCAATGAAGTGACTGCTAGAACAGTTTATTACTACCCACTAACCAGGGGCCAAAGTCCCAAGTGTCCGGACCGTTAGAGACGGGCTTAATTAAGGACATATATGTTTATATAATAATTCACTGAAATATTTACTACAAGAAATATAAACTGTTTAGTTTCAATTCATTATGTGTAATCATTTCATTTATTTATGTTTTGCCATAAACAAACGCCATCTTATATTCATTTAAAATTATAATTGATTATTCTGCCCTGATCACAACATGACTGTTTACTTCTATTTTTTCGACTATATCACTTTGTTTAGCTTTCTGCGCAATGTATAAAAGAACAAATGAAACAGTATAACAAAGAGAAATTATTAAAATTCTGATTATACATGTAGAGAACAAGTTTTATACTTTAAATATTGCTTTTACATTTGTTTTATGTGTCCTAAAGCGGTTTCCTGCTTTGGGTCTGTGGTGTGATAACATTTTATAGGCTTGAATGCATGGAGGAATGGTTGGCCAGTCTTTTCCTCACACAGTCAGATGGTGGACACAGGCGTCGAACCTTGCCCAGCCACGCTCGTGACATCAGCGCAGCTCCAAATCAACTACACTAACACACCTACTAAATACTGCTGAACTGATTTATCAAGTTGGAAACAACAATTCTCTTATATGGTTATCATTTATACTGTTCGCTTATTATGTGTCGTTTCACATATTTTTAGGTGACTAGATTACATACAACTTTCAGACTCTATCAATATTATACTGTGTACAAGTAATATTTCAAGTAATTTCATCAGACGCCAAATCACAATCACTAAATTAATACTTCTTCCAAAGTAAAATTTGTTTTAAACTAGTTCAGACACTCCATATCTCATTATGAAGTTGTCGTTGCAACGTTACTCTGAGACATATTTCTTATTCACCTTGTGACTTCTCAAATTCATTTACGTTATCTTCATTTTTAAAATGACAGCTCAATGAAACAATACTAAAAATATTTTAAAAACTTGTACGCAAAGAGAAACCCATCCCAGTTTGAATATAGTTAAATTAATCAATACACCTTGTAAAACTGAAGAAAAAAACTATAATAACTGAAGAAAAACATAACAAAACTCAAGTAAATGACAGCGTTTTCTCCTGGTCCTCTTCATTTGTCTTACTAACTTTCATGAGCATGTATTTCTGCACGATGCAGTTATTATTCACTTCACATTTCAATAGTTACGGGTCTTTTCAAAAAGTAAGACACTATTCTCAAATTTGTTGTTTGAAGGAAGCATATAATGATATAATCTGCCTTACAACTGCACACTAACATTTCACTATATGCCAACTATGATCAATTAACTCGCCTGAAAAATCCTCCAAACATCATATAACAACAGCATTTCCAAGATGCCAATACTGCATGTCTTCAATAACAAGAAAATCACTGGCGGTCTCAAAACTTACAAGAGAATTACAGCTATCTCAAGTAATCAGATTTCCCACATTAACTCCATAATCCATTATTTCAAAAGAGTTTATGATACTTAGAGAATATTCATTCCCTAACCTGCTGTTAACACACATTTGAAGGTTTTGGTTGGCAGTGATATACATAGCAAACAATGCAATGCCACTTTTTATGTCCTGTATTGTAGAATGTGTCATTTCATCATGATTTAACACCATGTGGCTACAACTGCAAACTTAATAATCTAAATTACTTAGACCCAATACTGTGTAGAGGCAAGTTGTATTATTAATTTCCTAAATATGCTTCTTATATACTTTCACAAAACGCAGAAAAAAAATTCTACCAGGGCTTAGAGTTAATTTCTTTAACTTCAAACACGAGTAATTAAATGACTGGGTAATAACTTGCAATCTTGTGTTGATAACTACTAGACACAACTCATAGCTGTGTATCACAATGCCCTCCTGTTGTTACACATCTAAATATGCCCTCTCATGCGTTAACATCACTGTGATAGAGTAGGACCTGACTTAGCCAGACACAAACCTGCAGCTGTGCAGGAAGAGTGAGGACAGTCACAGCCTTGGGAAAGCAGACAAAGTAAACATTGAATGAATTAGACCAAAGTCTAGAAAAAACACTGAACTTAACTGCTTTCTGATAACAGTGCACCTGTAAATAATTAACCTGTAAATAATTATTTGCACCAAATCAAATTATTGCGGTTTACTACAGGTGGAACTAAGCTATCTATCCTTTAGCCTGGTGTCAGATTATGTTGGTAGGTCAAATTTCAATGTTAAAATATTTTCTAATGTCATATGAATAAATTTTTTTAAAGTTTCTCACAACTAAACTTGAATTAATCAACCAGATGGAGGTTGTTCACATCTCACAAGTGAACCCGGATTAATCGATGAGATATAAGCTGTTTACATCTCTCAAGAAAGCCTCGATTAATACACCAGATGGAGGTTGTATATATCTTACAAGAGAACCTCAATTAACCAACCAGATAGAAGTTGCTATAACTTACAACATAACCTCAATTAATCGACCAGACAGAGGCTGTTTATATCTTATAACAGCACCTCGATTAATTCACCAGATACAGGCTGTTCAGATGTCAATAGTCCATGGATCATACTCTCCAGCAAAACAAGTGGTCTCCAGCACAAACAGCATACCTCAAGCAATCACTGTGTGCAGACAGCAATTGCCTAACACAAATGACACAGTTTCACAATTCTGAAATGGAACCCATTAAATAATGAAGTTCCATATCCTGGTTTCCGTTGAATAAGCATATGATTTTCTATCAATGGAAGTTATGTATCAGGCATCTGCAGTTTCTGCTTCAGTTATTACCAGCCAATAATTACATTTTGTCACACTATGAATGCTTCTAAAGCAAAGATCAGTATTCAATTTTTTTTTAAATATTACCTATCAAGTGTAATAAGTTTAATAATTGAAGAATGGAGACAAAACATCATAACAAAAGACAGAAACAAAGATTAAAACAACATAAAATATGTTTACATCTATTTTAGACTATAATTTATTAACTAATGTTTGTAACTAGAGGTAAATATGAAACTAGAAGAAACTGTATTTGAAGAAACTGTAAATATAAGAGTAAGGGGAAATGAAGAGGAAGGGATGTATTTATCTCAAGGCTCAGGCAAGTGCAGCCTGAAGGGATGCATAAGTGCAGTTGGTGCGAAGGCACACTGGCTCCCTCTTGAACATGTCCTGGATGCTGAGTTCTTTGTTGCAGCACTCGCAGGCATCTGGGCAAACTTGGCCATACAACTTCAGGCCAGAGTCCTAAAAAATACAAGTCAATCACACGTCACATTTCTTAAGTCCAATTTACATTAGGAAGGCAAATGTAGCCGATCTTTTTGAGTTTTTCAGCAGGTTTTAATTAAGCAACAAAACAGACACATCTTTCCATATGGTTCCTCTTCTATCCATCCTAAGATGTAGAATATAGATAAGATTCTAGAATGTTAAATATTTGCAAGAAATACACTTAATTTGTTTACCACATGCAGCAATGGTACCATTGCCTCAGGAGATAGTTATACTCCTATTTAGAGATGCATAAAGAGGTTTGTATGAAAGCTAACCTAAATGTAAGGTAAAAGCTCACCTAAATGTAAGGTAAAAGCTCACCTAAATGTAAGGTAAAAGCTCACCTAAATGTAAGGTAAAAGCTCACCTAAATGTAAGGTAAAAGCTCACCTAAATGTAAGGTAAAAGCTCACCTAAATGTAAGGTAAAAGCTCACCTAAATGTAAGGTAAAAGCTCACCTAAATGTAAGGTAAAAGCTCACCTAAACGTAAGGTAAAATCTCACCTAAACGTAAGGTAAAAGCTCACCTAAACGTAAGGTAAAAGCTCACCTAAACGTAAGGTAAAAGCTCACCTAAATGTAAGGTAAAAGCTCACCTAAATGTAAGGTAAAAGCTCACCTAAATGTAAGGTAAAAGCTCACCTAAATGTAAGGTAAAAGCTCACCTAAATGTAAGGTAAACGCTCACCTAAATGTAAGGTAAAAGCTCACCTACATGTAAGGTAAAAGCTCACCTACATGTAAGGTAAAAGCTCACCTACATGTAAGGTAAAAGCTCACCTAAACGTAAGGTAAAAGCTCACC
This sequence comes from Cepaea nemoralis, assembly GCA_014155875.1. Lineage (NCBI taxonomy): Eukaryota > Metazoa > Mollusca > Gastropoda > Stylommatophora > Helicidae > Cepaea > Cepaea nemoralis. The sequence continues at coordinate 145,285 of JACEFZ010022429.1, forward strand.
TAAATGTAAGGTAAAAGCTCACCTAAATGTAAGGTAAAAGCTCACCTAAATGTAAGGTAAAAGGTAACCTAAATGTAAGGTAAAAGGTAACCTAAATGTAAGGTAAAAGCTAACCTAAATGTAAGGTAAAAGCTAACCTAAATGTAAGGTAAAAGCTAACCTAAATGTAAGGTAAAAAAAGTAACCTAAATGTAAGGTAAAAGCTAACCTAAATGTAAGGTAAAAGCTAACCTAAATGTAAGGTAAAAGGTAACCTAAATGTAAGGTAAAAGGTAACCTAAATGTAAGGTAAAAGGTAACCTAAATGTAAGGTAAAAGGTAACCTAAATGTAAGGTTAAAGCAAAGAACCCGTTCCACACCATGGAGTATACTGGGTACATGGTGCTGATCCCATATTTTCATACCAATTGCCACACAATGGGTGATACCCTCAATATCATACCAATTGCCACACAATGGGTGATACCCTCAATATCATGCCAGCTGCCACACAATGGGTGATACCCTCAATACCATGCCAGCTGCCACACAATGGGTGATACCCTCAATACCATGCCAGCTGCCACACAATGGGTGATACCCTCAATACCATGCCAGCTGCCACACAATGGGTGATACCCTCAATATCATACCAATTGCCACACAATGGGTGATACCCTCAAAATCATACCAATTACCACACAATGGGTGATACCCTCATATCATACCAATTGCCACACATGGGTGATACCCTCAATATCATGCCAGCTGCCACACAATGGGTGATACCCTCAATACCATGCCAGCTGCCACACAATGGGTGATACCCTCAATACCATGCCAGCTGCCACACAATGGGTGATACCCTCAATACCATGCCAGCTGCCACACAATGGGTGATACCCTCAATACCATGCCAGCTGCCACACAATGGGTGATACCCTCAATACCATGCCAGCTGCCACACAATGGGTGATACCCTCAATACCATGCCAGCTGCCACACAATGGGTGATACCCTCAATATCATGCCAGCTGCCACACAATGGGTGATACCCTCAATATCATACCAATTGCCACACAATGGGTGATACCCTCAATACCATGCCAGCTGCCACACAATGGGTGATACCCTCAATACCATGCCAGCTGCCACACAATGGGTAATACCCTCAATACCATGCCAGCTGCCACACAATGGGTGATACCCTCAATATCATACCAATTACCACACAATGGGTGATACCCTCAATATCATACCAATTGCCACACAATGGGTGATACCCTCAATATCATGCCAGCTGCCACACAATGGGTGATACCCTCAATATCATGCCAGCTGCCACACAATGGGTGATACCCTCAATATCATGCCAGCTGCCACACAATGGGTGATACCCTCAATATCATACAATTGCCACACAATGGGTGATACCCTCAATATCATGCCAGCTGCCACACAATGGGTGATACCCTCAATACCATGCCAGCTGCCACACAATGGGTGATACCCTCAATATCATGCCAGCTGCCACACAATGGGTGATACCCTCAATATCATACCAATTGCCACACAATGGGTGATACCCTCAATACCATGCCAGCTGCCACACAATGGGTGATACCCTCAATACCATACAATTGCCACACAATGGTGATACCCTCAATATCATACCAATTGCCACACAATGGGTTGATACCCTCAATATCATACCAATTGCCACACAATGGGTGATACCCTCATACCATGCCAGCTGCCACACAATGGGTGATACCCTCAATATCATACCAATTGCCACACAATGGGTGATACCCTCAATACCATGCCAGCTGCCACACAATGGGTGATACCCTCAATACCATGCCAGCTGCCACACAATGGGTGATACCCTCAATACCAGGCCAGCTGCCACACAATGGGTGATACCCTCAATATCATACCAATTGCCACACAATGGGTGATACCCTCAATACCATGCCAGCTGCCACACAATGGGTGATACCCTCAATACCATGCCAGCTGCCACACAATGGGTGATACCCTCAATATCATACCAATTGCCACACAATGGGTGATACCTCAATACCATGCCAGCTGCCACACAATGGGTGATACCCTCAATACCATGCCAGCTGCCACACAATGGGTGATACCCTCATTACCATGCCAGCTGCCACACAATGGGTGATACCCTCAATACCATGCCAGCTGCCACACAATGGGTGATACCCTCAATACCATGCCAGCTGCCACACAATGGGTGATACCCTCAATACCATGCCAGCTGCCACACAATGGGTGATACCCTCAATACCATACCAATTGCCACACAATGGGTGATACCCTCAATACTATGCCAGCTGCCACACAATGGGTGATACCCTCAATACCATGCCAGCTGCCACACAATGGGTGATACCCTCAATATCATACCAATTACCACACAATGGGTGATACCCTCAATATCATACCAATTGCCACACAATGGGTGATACCCTCAATATCATACCAATTACCACACAATGGGTGATACCCTCAATATCATACCAATTGCCACACAATGGGTGATACCCTCAATATCATGCCAGCTGCCACACAATGGGTGATACCCTCAATATCATACCAATTGCCACACAATGGGTGATACCCTCAATATCATGCCAGCTGCCACACAATGGGTGATACCCTCAATATCATACCAATTGCCACACAATGGGTGATACCCTCAATATCATGCCAGCTGCCACACAATGGGTGATACCCTCAATACCATGCCAGCTGCCACACAATGGGTGATACCCTCAATATCATGCCAGCTGCCACACAATGGGTGATACCCTCAATATCATACCAATTGCCACACAATGGGTGATACCCTCAATACCATGCCAGCTGCCACACAATGGGTGATACCCTCAATACCATACCAATTGCCACACAATGGGTGATACCCTCAATATCATGCCAGCTGCCACACAATGGGTGATACCCTCAATATCATGCCAGCTGCCACACAATGGGTGATACCCTCAATATCATACCAATTGCCACACAATGGGTGATACCCTCAATATCATGCCAGCTGCCACACAATGGGTGATACCCTCAATATCATACCAATTGCCACACAATGGGTGATACCCTCAATATCATACCAATTGCCACACAATGGGTGATACCCTCAATATCATACCAATTGCCACACAATGGGTGATACCCTCAATATCATACCAATTGCCACACAATGGGTGATACCCTCAATATCATGCCAGCTGCCACACAATGGGTGATACCCTCAATATCATACCAATTGCCACACAATGGGTGATACCCTCAATATCATACCAATTGCCACACAATGGGTGATACCCTCAATACCATGCCAGCTGCCACACAATGGGTGATACCCTCAATATCATACCAATTGCCACACAATGGGTGATACCCTCAATACCATACCAGCTGCCACACAATGGGTGATACCCTCAATACCATGCCAGCTGCCACACAATGGGTGATACCCTCAATACCATGCCAGCTGCCACACAATGGGTGATACCCTCAATATCATACCAATTGCCACACAATGGGTGATACCCTCAATACCATGCCAGCTGCCACACAATGGGTGATACCCTCAATACCATGCCAGCTGCCACACAATGGGTGATACCCTCAATATCATACCAATTGCCACACAATGGGTGATACCCTCAATACCATGCCAGCTGCCACACAATGGGTGATACCCTCAATACCATGCCAGCTGCCACACAATGGGTGATACCCTCATTACCATGCCAGCTGCCACACAATGGGTGATACCCTCAATACCATGCCAGCTGCCACACAATGGGTGATACCCTCAATACCATGCCAGCTGCCACACAATGGGTGATACCCTCAATACCATGCCAGCTGCCACACAATGGGTGATACCCTCAATACCATACCAATTGCCACACAATGGGTGATACCCTCAATACCATGCCAGCTGCCACACAATGGGTGATACCCTCAATACCATACCAATTGCCACACAATGGGTGATACCCTCAATATCATACCAATTGCCACACAATGGGTGATACCCTCAATATCATGCCAGCTGCCACACAATGAGTGATACGCTCAATATCATACCAATTGCCACACAATGGGTGATACCCTCAATATCATACCAATTGCCACACAATGGGTGATACCCTCAATATCATGCCAGCTGCCACACAATGGGTGATACCCTCAATATCATACCAATTGCCACACAATGGGTGATACCCTCAATATCATACCAATTGCCACACAATGGGTGATACCCTCAATATCATACCAATTGCCACACAATGGGTGATACCCTCAATATCATACCAATTGCCACACAATGGGTGATACCCTCAATATCATACCAATTGCCACACAATGGGTGATACCCTCAATATCATACCAATTGCCACACAATGGGTGATACCCTCAATATCATACCAATTGCCACACAATGGGTGATACCCTCAATATCATACCAATTGCCACACAATGGGTGATACCCTCAATATCATACCAATTGCCACACAATGGGTGATACCCTCAATACCATGCCAGCTGCTTTTACATTTTTAGAACATTTTCTGGTACTAATTTTAGGCAAATATTTCCAATTGATGGAGATTCTAACCTAACTTAAGTCAAATGAAGGACCCATTAGCCCACCTTACACGTATTGGACACATGGGCATATTAGGCTGTTGCTTGTACAGACCAACAATCACTCCAGGGGTGGTGTGATTAATATCAAGCTGGCTGTCCCCACTTCTAAGACAATTCATGATACCTAATCTCAGTTGGTTTGACCTGGAAGTTGTCAATTTTTTAAAAATATCCCTGCCTCAGTGAGGATTCTAGCCTAAATGTAGCAAAGAAAGATCACGTGAATATAAGAACTAAGTATCCGTTAAGGCATAATGGGAATATGGCATTAGGCCTATTTTTGGGACGCAGTGGCACCGACACAGGCATTAAACAGACCAATACTTCTCCTCAATTCTATGAGGAGCATCCTGGGCATGCACTAGTCTCACTAATAAAGGGAGGATAGATCTGCAACTATTAATTATCTGAACATTGTTTGGCAAAAAAATGTATGCAAGTTGTGTAGCAATCACATGCAGAAACGATCTAATTATTTAATTATGGCAGACAACACGGACTAAAATAAGAACTGTTGTAGGTATACAAGAATGACAACAGGTATAACAAGAAATTAAAGTAGGGGACTATCACCTCACACACACAAAATAACAGGATTAACAAAACATATTGAATTGTATGGCAAAGGTTTCAAAGGAAACAAGACATTTAATGTTGAAACATGATGAGGAATACAATAACAGAAAAACTTAAATAAGGTAGTGATGCTCTAATTCAAAGATTGTGATGTTTTGATTATTAAAGGGTCATGGTGGTTCAGTTCAAACAATATGCTTAAAATGCTATAATCAAAGGCTTGGAACATTTTAAATCCTCTCATGTGAGGTTTGACCTGGTTCAAATCTTTCATTCAAAGTTTTTATAATTATAATATTCTAAATGTTATAACTCGAGTTTTGTAAGGTTTTAAATGCTCAATTTTAATGGTTTTAATATCTAAATGCTCGAATTCAAGGGTTGTGATGTTCTAAATGTTCTAATCCAAGGTTATATGATTTTTATAAATGCCTTATTTCTAGGGTTGTGATGTTTTAATGACCTATTCAAAGCATGTAATGTCTCAGATGCTGTAATTCAAGGCTTGTGTCTAATTCAAGGCTTGTGTCTAATTCAAGGCTTGTGTCTAAACCAAAGGCTCTGATGTTCTAAATGTTTTAATTTAAGGTGGTGATACTCTAATTCAAGGTTGGTGATGCTATAATTCAAAGGTAGTGATGTTCTACTTCAATGGTAATGACGCTTTAATTCAAAGCTACAGATGCTCTAATTCAAGGGTAGTGATTAATTAAAGGATGGTTATGCACTTATTCAAGACTTGTGTTGTATTAACTGAAAAGTTCTAAGGTTCTAAATGTTAGAATTCAAAGATTATGATGTCAAACAACTGACCTTCCACAATTCAGCAAGACAGTCGACAAAGGTGTCCATCATCTCCTTGGTATGATGAGGTGTTGGAGCCACACGAAGTCGCTCGGTTCCCTTAGCAACAGTTGGGTAATTAATGGACTGTACATAAATGCCGTATTTCAGGATGAGATCATTTGACAGTTTTGTGCATGCTGCAGCATCTCCAACCTGTAAAATAATGATTTTGAACTGAGCTTGAAGAAAAAACTGGCACAGCTTCAAGCCTAGAATGTTGCTCTAACTATCAGCAACAATTCAGAATTCACAATAAATACATTTTTTTCCATCCATTTTTTAATTACTTTTATACTGCAAATTCTTCCTACAACTGTTGCTACATTCCCTTCTGTTAATTAACTCATTATAAAGCGAATTATGCCGATCTGTTTTGTCTACCCTTTGGCCAATGTATCTGATTTTGATGGTATTTTTCAGGTTTTCCAGCCTGTGCCATCTACTACAAGGTAGCAGGTTTGTGTCTTTTAGCGTGGTGTCTACTTTAGCCTGTCACACTTTGGGGAACTCATTAGCAACTAATCTTCCACCACCTTGTGGCTATTAGGTCACACCAGCCTCTTTCAATGCACACTTCAACATCATCATGTGCCTACAATGTGGTGTAAGCATTCGTGTCTCTCCACAGGCCTCGATGCTTGGTGTTCTGGATTAACGTTACTGATGACGTTTATCGTCTTAGACCATCTTACATCATTTCTCTCATCTGCCTTTGCCTCTTCTGCTACTGATCTTTCTAGTCGTCACAATGTTCTCTAATCCTCCTCTCATTATGTGACCAAAAATCACCATCATGTTTCTCCTTCTTATAGTTGTGTATAATATTCTACTTTCATCTGTCTCTTCCAGGCAATCATTGTTAGTTTCTTTGGCTATCCAAGGTTCAAAAGGTATTCACAACATTCGTCTCAGAAACTACATCTCAGCTGCCTCTAAGCTCTTCCTACTTTGTCCATTCACATTTCAATATTCATTGCCATTCAACAGAACGGTTTCAATACATGGACTGAGTAGGAAAACAAGCACAATATGAAAAGGAATATATCACATAAATCATCAAATCAAAAAACAAACTCATTTAACTAGCTATTTTTTACAGACTACCAGAGTTTTATCTATTCAGATGAGGAGAAATTACAAAATGATATTATTTCACTTTCAACAACATTAAAATACCACAACATGAAAAACAGCATGCACAATACAGAAACAATGAGAATCAGAAAATCACCATGCCCACTAAATATACAGATAAACAGCACCAAAGTAAAACAAGTCTCAGAGCTCAAATATCCAGGCAGTATTATCAGAGGATGGAAGCTATAACAGAAAGATAGAAAACAAGATGTCAAAAGGTAAATACAGTGACTTATCAGATATAATCTTTACTAAAACATCTGAATATTATGATGGAAGTTAAATGACAAACGATTATCAATATTTTTTCCAACACTTAGTTATCAATGTTAAACTTGGTCCTAAAAACATCCAACCCAGCACAGAAAACATTGCATATGAGATTTAATGTTTTTTAAAAAAAGTACTGGGGTTTCCAAAATTAAACAGAATGTGAAATGACAACAGCAGAAATATGACATGTATAACTTCATGCAGCAAATTCGTCAAGATCACAAATAAGGTGTTCAGGAAATCTTACAATAATGAAACCTAATCAACTGCAGAGAAGAGCATACAACCTAAAACAGATCCAGAGAAAGGAAAACATGTGTCCCCACCAAATAGTGTAGGTGTTCATGTAGCTTTTGAACCTTGGTGATCTGGATCAATTCTATTGATGTTATTCCTCCATGCCACCGTCTGAGGCCATCCAGCACCATGACTCCCTGTTTGCCTCTTCTACTGCGGATCTTTCCATTCATCAGGATATTTTCCAATACTTCTCTTATCTTTATATTACCAAAGAAAACTGTTGGTCACATAAGAAAATGATGGCTAGACAATATCAAGAGTACAAACGTTGGTACAATAACCGTGGCAACACATCTGGCCTTGGAACATAAACATAAGCTGCTGCTTCCCTCCCCCACCTCTGTCTCTCTCTCTCTTACAAGTGTGGGTTTGGAAGAGACATCAGTTACCTGGGCTAGACAATAGCCAACCCCTTGACCATTCAAAGGTCAAGACATAGAGTGATTTTAATCAACACTCCAGCTTCCTGTACGCTCAGTTATTCAAATCTGCATCATCATCATCATCATGTGGTATGCTATTAAGCATGGGTATTCATAGTTTGCCATCTCACATTCTCATCAGTCTCAATTCAGACTTGTTTCTTATCCTGCTTATGCTTTTTTTCACCAAGCCATCCCAGCATTTATCCTTTAGTTTCCCTCTTTCTATTCTTCCATCATGTTTGTTGGTCGTCACTAGGTTTTCAACTTTATTTCTCCTCACATGACCAAACAACTCTACATCTGTCTACATCTAATTTCTCTACCCATGTGCTATTTTCATCTGCTTCTTGATGGCCTGCCACATTTGTATTTCACGCCCATTCTTGGTATTCAGAGAGGGTGAGAGAGTCATGATCACCAATGTCTGCTCCAGACTAGGCACTAGATGAATTATATCAAACACATACAATGACTTAAATTTACAATTATTATTTTTAAAAGCATAAAAACTGTATGAGGTGTACGTACCATGATAGGTATAATGTGACTTGGACTGTGTGAAGCAGGCAGGCCAGCCGAAACCAGTTTCTCCCGAAGGTACTTAACATTGCGCTTCTGTCGAGCTCTCAGCTCTCTTCCTTCATCACTTGCTAAGACCTAATTTTGAAAGAAACCAAACAGAAAAAACAAGTTTTATCAAGTAAGCAGCATTCTGTATTTTCCTTCTGGTTTATTCAGGAAAAACTGCAAAATTCTAAGAATGTTTTTGTTACATTTAAGTTCAAAAGTCCTGATTTTCTTCTTTAGTGATCATGGAGTAGTCTAGATTTCACATCAAAGTTGACAAAGAGAAGAAACGTGTGCTCCAAACTGTCAATGTTATTTGTTTGCTGATGTAGAAATTTTGTCTGATGGAGTTTAAAGCTCGGACAGAAGAGAAACAGACCCATCAGTCTCCTACATTATAATACACGTCGATTCCATCACGTTATAATCACTGTGCACTTTACCTCTCAACAACCATAGCTGATATAAATTCCAAACTATTATAAACCGGTGGTTCACATTCTATGTGTTTAATTACCTTAATGGAGGCTAGACAGCCACTCAGGACCGTTGGAGGCAATGATGTGGTGAAGATGAATCCAGACCCGTAACTTCGTATCATATCCACCAGCTTGGCAGATCCAACAATGTAGCCTCCCATATTACCAAATGCTTTGCCTGCAAGAAAAAACCAAAAATAAAAAATGCATTTAAGCTAAATTCATTCACAAAAGATGATTTACATTCTTTGGTGGTAAAAACAGATAGAAATAGGTAACTAGGGACGAACGAGAGAGAGAGAGAGAGAGAGAGAGAGAGAGAGAGAGAGAGAGAGAGAGAGAGAGAGAGAGAGAGAGAGAGAGAGAGAGAGAGAGAGAGAGAGAGAGAGAGAGAGAGAGAGTGAGAGAGAGAGAGTGAGAGTGACAGAGAGAGAGAGAGAGAGAGAGAGAGAGAGAGAGAGAGAGAGAGAGAGAGAGAGAGAGAGAGAGAGAGAGAGAGAGAGAGAGAGAGGGTGGGTGGGGGACACACACACACACACAGACAAACAGAGAGAATATATAGGCATACATGTAGACATTGCAGTATATCCCTAAGAAGAAGACAATGAGCACATCGTAAATGCTCAACAAAAGAAATAAACCATCCATTATCTTAAATAATCTGTAATAACAGACATTAATTAAACGCCCACCATAACCACATCTACAACAGATAGCAGCGAACCGCCAGGCATGGAGAGACAGGACTTCTGCCCTATGCGCCGCCTTAGGCTCAAGAGGAAAGACTAACTAACTAACTAACTATAACCAAGAAGGATTGAGCAGGATATGTAATTAAGACAAGCATAAAGAAGAATATGTACCTAGAGTTCCGGAGATTATATCCATCTTGTCCAGACAGTCGTCCTGCTCTCCCACACCCGCTCCATGGTCACCGTACAGCCCCACTGCATGGACTTCGTCCACAAAGGTTAATGCACCATACTTGTGGGCAACATCACACATCTCTACAGTGGGGCAGATTGTACCTGTTGCAAGAAAAAGGAACACCAAATGCTGAATTTATTTAAATGTTCATATGAGTAGAAAGGTTAAGAATAAGAATTGAACAAAGGAATGTACACAACAAAACAGCAAGATTCAGAGAAAATAGATGGAATACCTTTTAGGCAGGTGCCACAGTCTAGTGCTTAATTCAGTGTTAATCATCATTATAATAGATCGGGAGAATGGTATGCAAGTGTTGGTTACATATCTGAGAAAGCAAGACATATTGAAACTAAATGAGGAAAAGGTGCTGATCCGACTACTTAGCAACAACTGTAATCGTGGCTGCACAGATCAACATAGAATGAACAAATAAGGCCCAATATACGGAAGTGAGGCTAAGCAGCCATGTGCAGGACGATTCCTTGGGTGAGCCCAGTACCAGAGCGCTGTGTGTTGGCTCTGCAATTATGGAAGCCTCCTTGGATGGCAGGGAATGCCCATGGTCTGCCCCTGCCTTCCCTTGAGGGCTGACCAGGATGCCTTTGGCTGTTCTATATGGGCCAGCTGGGATGGGAGATAACGCCACAACAGTGAGAGTCAAATGTCCTAAGAAACCCCCGGGAAGGTTAACCCGGTCAACAAATGCCCGCAGAAGTCGGATGTGTCGGCCTAATGGCGCAAGAACGCAGCTCTGCTGTAAACAGGCACAACGCAAACACGTCCGGAAAAAAAAACTCTGAAGAAGAAGAAGAAGAAGAAGAAGAAGAAGAAGAAGAAGAAGAAGAAGAAGAAGAAGAAGAAGAAGAAGAAGAAGAAGAAGAAGAAGAAGAGAAGAAGAAGAAGAAGAAGAAGAAGAAGAATGAACAAATGTCATACAATTCATGAATTATAGATTGTGACTAATTTTATGTTATATAGTGACGTGTGTGGATGTTTTGTTATATCGCTAATACTTTGCCACCACGACTGTTTGATATAAGGAAGCTAATTCTGTTTGTAGCTGAAAACCATTTGATCTACTTATTTAGAACGTACAAAATGGAATGTACAACATATGTGCCAGTATATCATTAATGAGATCCATACAAGTTAAGTAATCTTATTCATATATAAACTGCAGTGTCACAGTAAATGTTATCCAACATTTCGGCCAAACAAAGCTGTTGCAGCAGGAAACCTCATGATGTTGATGTACACTGATATAATAGTTTAGGTTTTACAACAAGCAAACACTCAAGTAAACAAACCCCTGGGTGTGCCATGCCAGAGTTTCATGGCAACAACAAAAATAGAAAATAGACTAAACATATCAACAAGAATAGAAGAAACAAGACAGTGGAATTTGCACGCAGAAAAAGTACACAAAATAGATACAGTTATTTGGGTCTTGTAGCAAAGCAATTGAAAGGGATGGTATAGGAGAATGTTAACAGTATAGGACCCTTTGATACACCTGGAGGCATATACTGGGTATATCGTGCTAGCCCCATACTTGTACAGACCAGCTGGCATGGGTCAGGTGGTCATCATCCTGACCACAACTTGACCTCCCTGGACATTTCCTGCTACCCATGTTTGGCTGGGTCGACCTGGGAGCCCAGGTCAAGTCTTACAAATACCCACCTCGGTTAAGATCCAAACATGTGACCACCAGATAGGTAGGCAAGCATGCTAGCCAATGTGTGACTGCTCCCGAAATATCTTATTTTGAACATGAATGAACTACAGGGATAGGAATCACTTCTTCTTCTTAGTTCGGCTGGTTTATATTTATGGGATGGTGGTTAACAGACCTGCAATATTTGCAACTTTCAGCAAACACATCCAACTTTACCTCTACATTTGTTACTTGACTTAGACTTGCTGAGTGATGGCCTGACCCATTCACTATCATGACATAACAGCTATAGTGAACAGTTGTATTGTCATTTTCTGAAGGTGAACAAAATTGCCGGCAACCTCTGAGCAAATATGTAGTCAGAAAAAGAATTCCTTTCATCTTGGGTATTGAATCTGTGCCATTGAGCTGGCAACTTAGTCCACTATCAACTATGCAACCAAGGCGGCAAACGAAAAACTACGTCCAAAACTTAAAAACGGATCAATTAAAATACTACAACCCACAAAAGAATCTGTGATATAAAGTGCATTGTCATTATTCTTGAAAGGCTTTATTTAAAGTAGAAAAACAAAACTGAAGACTAACCATCCATTGAATGAACCGTTTCAAAGGCAACAACCTTTGGTATATTTGGATCGACTTTCTTGAGCATCTCCTCCAAGTGGTCTGGGTCGTTATGGCGGAAAACGTGTTTCTGAGCCATGCTGGTTCGTATCCCTTGTATCATGGAAGCGTGGTTCCCAGCATCAGAGAAGAAATGCATGCCTGTAAAAGTACAAAGTAGTGTTATTTATCACAATTTCATGAGCTTCAAAAACACCTATCATTGAGACATTGAAGGTGGGCAAATGGGATATACTGCAGACAAGTAATCACAGTTGGTACACGGCAGTGTTAGATCTCTTGACTAATCTCGATTATGGCTGTTGGTGTGGCAAACTGGGATTGGAACTCATCACAATGACCTCAGGGTAGGATGATTTTGATGTGCAGCAGAAACAATCAGCATTTGCACCCTTCAGCTTTTGCTAGGAGAGACCAAGCACATATGGACTTGTCTCTACTGTAAGTGTGGTGATTCTTCATCGTGTTGACTTCTCATCCTCGACTGATTCCATGATCACTATTAGCCAGGTAAGTGCACTAACCATAATTTCATTACAACTCATTAACGTATGTGCAGTGTTAGTATTGCCGGTAATAATATGCACTAATTTAGTCAGATTTTGGTGAGGACCATAAAACAATGTAGTCAGATTTTGGTAAGGATCATAAAACTATGGCAAAAGCCCATTAAAATACACAGTAGGTGTTTCATGTAATAAATATAAAATAAATGCTGCATTTCCTTTGCAGGACATTGTTATAAACCCCAGGGGTTGATTTTCTAGGCAATTTTACATGCCGTAGTTTGCCATTGCTGTCTGAACGAGAAGTCAACATGTAAGTGCAACTAACTGCCTGTGTTGGGGTTGAACCACCAAACAAACAAGTGTAAAATTTAACATTGCTATGACTAAGTGAAGTACAGCAAGTGCAACAGATATGCTACATGAGTATGACTTTTGAGAGTCACAGTTCACACAGAGTTTAGTTGAGTTGAGCTAAGAACTGACATCACTGCACTCAGAACATTCCGATATGTGCTCCGTCCCCTCATTCAACATCCAGCGAAGAGTCACGCTACTAATCGTTCCTACCACTATAGTTTTGAGATTTGTGTCTTGTCTTGTTCGTTCATCCGGAGTTTTTTTCCCGGATGTGATTGCGTTGTGCCTGTTTACAGCAGAGCTGCGTTCTTGCGCCGTTAGGCCGACACATCCGACTTCTGCGGGCATTTGTTGACCGGGTTAACCTTCCTGGGGTTTTGAGATTCAATCAGAACACCTGCCGATCCCCCGCAATCTCATCCTTTCCACAAATGGCTTCTCAATCTGTTCCTCCACCTTCTCCACCTGGTCCCATAGATGCACGACCGTCTCACCCTTTTCCATAGGCAAGCTATCACCAAGAGGTTCATTCCCTGCCAGCCTATCAGCCTGTTCATTCCCCCACACTCCAGTATGGCCAGGGCAAAAAATCCATACAATTCTCACAATCTGTGACCTCTGAAGAGAGGTAAGTCATTCCACAGGAAACATTCCTTTCTCCATCTTACTAAGCATACTTCAGTTAAGCTAAAACTCAGACAAACCCAAATTTCTTTAGTATTTTCTGATCAAATGTAAAAAGTAAAAAAACACACTACACAATGATAGGGATACAAGGAGAAGAGCCAATCACACATCATGTATTGCTTAGCATGTGAAATGAAAGAGTTACAAAAAATATGTTTTGGATAGAGTAACTTACCAGGTAAATGTTTGCCAAGAGTGAATAAGGTGGTGTCATTTGCCACGTAGCACGAGGTGAAGACCAAACCAGCTTCTTTGTGATGCAGCTTAGCCAACTGTCTCTCTAGCTCCTCGTGCAAGGGAGAATTTCCTGAGATGTTGCGGGTGCCCCCTGAACCTGCTCCATGCTTCCAGAGTGCTTCACTGTTGGTTATCAGATCAAAAGTTTTGCCTTCATATCACTTGGTACTTTCAGCTAAATCAAATATTGTTTATTTGTAAATAATTAATTTTTGACTTGTTTGTTTAACCCTTCAGAGGGCAAAGCGTCCCGGAACGTTTCTACTTCCGAACGGGCAAGGCATTCCAAACAGCCCGTAACTATTATGCATTGTAAAAATGCGATCTCGTGGCTTTCCAAGGCTTCCGATTGTCTACTACTACAACTGTCTACTGATTGTTACTCTTTGCATTTCAAAATGGAATTTGACGATTCTTCAAGTGGCAGTGGGGATTTTGCTGGGTTAAATTTTAGTGACATTGAAGGGCACGAAGTTGACTATTAATCGGAGCTAGATATCAGTGATCAGCGTTACTTTGCGTTAGCAGTCTGAGTCGGACTTTAAAGAAAGTTATTATGATTCGGAAAATGTGTTTGTAAATTGCCGTATAGATAACTGACAATCACAAACAATATGTTGTATTTTGTAAATGTTTGTGTTCAATCGAGGAATAGCGGAAACCTTCACGAGAGTAAACTATTCTGCATGCTTTTCCCTTCATTTTGCTGTTTATTTGACTAAAATCTGTTGACTAACAACTTATATGTGATATTTTTACTAACGTAACCCAAAATGTTACCGAACCTCAAAATTCTTCTTGCCCGTTCAGGGCTACAAAACAAACAAACGTCTGTCCGGTAAAGGGTTAATTTAAAAATTCAAGAAAAGGATGAATCAGCGGCATGAAATGAACAATAAGAATTGTGATTTTGTATGCAAACATGAATACAACTTGTCTATGAGCAAACACTTCTCCTGTCACAAGAATGACCAAGCGAATCATCAATCAACTGACAGACATAGCCTGACTAACATATAAATGACTGGATGAATAGTTAACTTTTTTTTTTCTTTAACAAAATGGGTGGGTTATCCAGAAAAATACTGACAGATAAGATATTAACATACCTGACAGCCTCTTTGACCTTTGGGTGCCAGCTCATGCCCAGGTAATCATTGCTACACCACACAGTGATGTCCTTCTCCTTGCCGGTGCTGTGCTCTAAGGCATGGGGGAATGAGGAAGCATCACGCAGCACTTTCTTGAAGACACGGTAGGAGTGCTCATCCTTCTTCTTCTGAAGCTGCTTAGCAAAGAAAGCCTCATAGTTGAAGAACTTGGGGCTTTCTGTCAAATATGAAAATAACACAAGAACAAAATCATAAACAGATTTATTATCTCATTTTTACCCCCTTACATCTGCAATTCCCAACAATTATTATTTTCCCCACTCTGTTACTTTAATTCCTTCAGTTCTCCATAATCATCACGATTGTTAACACAGATTAATTGCTAGGTTATAGGAAAACTCTTGAGACATCTCCATCAGCAGTTAGTCATATACTGTTACTAGTATTAACTCATTACAGTGTTAAATTTCCCACATTTATGTGCTTTTTATGTCATTAAAATGTTCTCCTGCTGCCATCCTATCATGTTAACTAGAAGTCGATTGATAAAAATATATACTTGAATTATTTGGTTGTTTCAGGATTTGAGGTTTGAAGATTAAGCACAACCTACTACTGGCAACGCTGATCGTATTCTGGTATGAATCTTCTTGAGCTTTGTCCAAGTCAGATTAGAAACACTAGACTTGAGTTTTGCTCTCGTTTGAGCTCGTCAGTAGTGCAGATCCCTGACTTAATATAAAAGAAGACTTGTGGACCAGTCCCAAGGTTCGTACCGGAATACGATCAGTGTTGCCAGTAGTGGGTTGTGCTCAACCTTAAAACATAAGTTGGCATGATACCAGTGTTAGACTTCATATAAAAGGAAAATGCTTTGGTAAAATGTTGAGAATGTCTATGTGTGACCAGGGCCTATAAGGGAAGCAAAGAATAGTAACAATATAACCTACCATACATGCTACAGAGGCAACTAAAGAATGGTTGACGTGAAACTGGCTATCTCACACTATAGAAAACTTTAGCTGCAAACTTCGACCAATCATGAACAAGTTTTCAAAGGACTTAGCGCCAGTTTGTTAAGTGCCTATCCTCCATTTGGAGACAAAAGGCAGAAGAAATGTCGAGATGACAACCAAACAGTGCTCCAGAGAGATAGCACGTCGCTCAGATACAAGAGTAAATAGCAAAAGGTCTTGTCGGCAAAAGATGCATGAGTGGTGTAAGTAAGGCAATACAAACTACAGACTGTGAGGCATATACCAGAATACCTAGTTCCTAACTTGTCTCCATACCTGATCCTTATTGATCTCTTATGTTCTCTATTTTTAACAACCAAAAAAGAAGTCAACATTAGATTAAACAAGTCTTTTGTGATTCCTTCTTCCCCCCTACAATCACATTTAATATCACACTCAAACTCTTCTGTCAACTTCCATCATTATTATACTGCTTTCTTTGTATCTGTTGCTGATAAAGGATAATGACAAGCAGACAGCATGTGGCTAAATTAGAAGTTAGCTGCATGCAATCAACCCCAACATTCATTGGCTGTTTCTGATTTTCTAGGCATTTTTTAATGATCAGTAATTTACCAATACTTTCTGAACAGCTGACTCTCATACCTTTGTGAAAATCAATGCAAAACAATCTACTCCCAAAATCATCTGCGCCTGACTTCAAACCCAATATGTCAGGACTGTGAAAATGTGTTCACTACCCTGTTGTTTGTCCATCAAGAATGATAATGACCATTCATTTCATCCAGTGGGGTTGAAAGTATGGAGCCGTGAGGTCTAAGATCGCTGGCAAGGCCTTTTTTGGCTCGAAATGTTCTTCAACAATATGGGCAAAGAATGCTTGACGTTCCAGGACGAGGATCTCCTGCAGTGGTTTTTCTGTCCAGCCTTTTCTTCACAGCTCATGCAGTCCAGGTTGCTTCACAAGTGACTGCACCCTTGTGTAATGATGCATGCCATAAATTTTGATCTTTGGCAGCAGTCTAACAGGTGTCATGATGAATTCCAAAAGCTTTCAGTGAGATTTTCAGTGTCTTTGAAGCGTTTCCTCTGGCCGCCTTGGGAGTGTTTACCACAAACGCAGCTTGCCATAAAAGATTTTTTTAGGGAGCCTGTGATCTGGCATTAGAGTTAAATGACCAGCCCAGTGAATCTGATTCTTTATTAGTAGAGTGTGGATACTGGACAGGGGCGATCTTTCTAGGACTTCAGTGTCTGGGATCTTGTCTTGCCATTTAATCTTCAATAGCTTCCTATGGCAGACTGT
Organism: Cepaea nemoralis; assembly: GCA_014155875.1. Lineage (NCBI taxonomy): Eukaryota > Metazoa > Mollusca > Gastropoda > Stylommatophora > Helicidae > Cepaea > Cepaea nemoralis. The sequence continues at coordinate 162,995 of JACEFZ010022429.1, forward strand.
GTGGAAGTGGTTTAATTTCCTAGCGAGTCAGTGATAAACAGTCCAGGTTTCACAAGCATATACCCTACCCTAGGTCGCAGAGGGTGATGAGTTACTACAAATTATGTATTCAACGTATGAACACAAACATCACTGTCAAGCAAATGTTCACAATCACTTACCTTTCTCCACCTGCTTCTCCTCCTGGGGCTGTAGCTGCAGCAGCTGCTGGCCGATGGTGTCCTCCTGGACGGCCGAGCTGGCCTCCGTGACTGTCACATTGACTTGGGTCAAAAATGGACACTTAGGCACTTCAACTTCAGTGGCCAGGTTTGGTGCAGCTGTTACAGTCAAACCAAACTTTATCAAGTAAGAACAATCAATCAAACTGGCAAAAACTGACATCATGAAGTAAGATAAGCTTATCTAAGGATGTCAGACTAGTAAAGGAGAGGAGAACCAGCAGATCTATCCAACAAGAACTTAATATTGTAGAAGACTGGTCATCAAGACAAACAACAATGAGGAAAATGAAATAGTATGGACATGTAATAAGACATGAAATTCTTGAAGAGATCATTATCAATGGAAGTGTACTGAAGCAGTGCTGAAGAGAAAGATCACAATGTAGATAGATTCAAGATGTGGTAGATAATTTGCACAAGATAGCAACAGAGACAGGATATCTGGCTTATGATAAAGAAACATTCTGAAAGACTGTTACAGGGGTGAAGTTCTGCAAAGGGCAGGTCACTGGATAGTACTGAAACTAGTGATGAGAACCGGTACCATTCTAGAGTGTTGCCCAGTCCTCCAATACTGGGCCATACTTAAATAACAAAATGTACAAACATATGATGACTCAATGAAATTCCTAACATTAGCCGCATGTGGCACAAACACCACAAATGGCAACTGACAATTATTCAAATTAAGCCACTCATATGCATTCCTAGGGGGACTGAATGGTCTCGAGGTATGGTGTCCGCCTCGAGTGCTGGAGGTCCCGGGTTCAGGACCCGGTGTGGGATTTATTTAAAAATTCCACCTGGACTTCCAGTAATAAAATTTCTCCTGGTCTCTGGGTAGTGAGATCGGATGCCCGTGTGTATTGTTGCGCACGTAAAAAATCCCTTGGCAGTTAGAAATCAAAAAAGAGTAGCCTAACAGCGCTGCCCGGGCAAAATTTCGAGTTAAAAATCTACCCAAAGTATTTCAGGATCCTCGGCGATGAAACGGAGTTCGTGCATTGAGCTGAGTTTCTCCAGACTCAGGTTTGAGTTAGGAGGAAAACGGAGCACTTATGGATTAAACCGTGTGCTGTGATGTTGATCCAACGACTAAACTAAACTAAACTAAACTACTGTACCTTTATTCTGTCTAATGAAAATAGGAATCTCATCAAAACACCATGCATTTATAAAATTTTTGTATACTTGGTTGTCCCACAGTGAATAAATAATCAAACTGTCACCAAGATTTATGAGCAAGATTGATAAATTTGGCAATTACCACTATTTTGTTTAAAGTCCTGAAGCAGGAACCTGTTATGACTGTGGTGTACTAAGACCATCACATTCTGTAGGTGTGGATGTCCGCAGGGCTAGGTGGCCAGTTTGTCCCTCAATCAGCAGATGCTAAAAGCTGGCATCTAACCCTTCTCCGACCTCGCTCATGACATTATCAGCCTAACCCCCCAGCAACTATAAATTACCATTACACAGGAGATATATTACAAGTCTTAAAAAGTCTTAAAAGTCAAGAGGATCAACTTCATTGCCCCGGGTTTTATCCCATATGGCTTGGTCTCTTTCCACAGGGCGACCGACAAAGCATTGCAAAAAGCATGAACTCCGTAGCTCCGGCGACAACCCCCAGGAGTCTCCAAGAAAAATGCACTCATGAACTGAAAGACAGAATCGACCCCACAACCTTCGGAGCACGAGGCAGATGGCTTGACCACTTCGCCACGGAGACTCCCACAAGAGATATGTTTTTTTTAAATAACCAACAGGTGATATATTAATATAATTAATACAATACTTTAATAAACCATTAAAAATGTGCCCAAATAATTACAAACAAACCATGGCTGTAGGGAAGCAAATAATTTATCTGAAGGTTAATCTTTTAAAACCACAGATTACATTTGATAGTAAGAACACAGTTTAGGAAACCTTGAGGCAACTCTGTGAAATCAAATAAGAATGAGAAATCTCCTTAGGACATGAAAAAGTAAGTACGAGTGAAGATTACATTGGAAAACTCAATGTGATGCAAAGATGTGATTTTGAAATGCAAAGGTAATTTTAACCACAGGTTGATGTAACCCTAGCTATTAACAAAATATTTCTCTCTCTCTCTCTCTCTCTCTCTCTCTCTCTCTCTCTCTCTCTCTCTCTCTCTCTCTCTCTCTCTCTCTCTCTCTCTCTCTCTCTCTCTCTCTCTCTCTCAACCATATGTGTATGTTATCCTTCACATTAATAACAATGCAAACAAACTTTCTGAACTGCTAAACCAGTTACTGGTTTTTAATCTGCCTGCATACTGGACTGAGAGCTCCGGCTCTGTAGTACTGAGCAGTCTACCAGCTATGTCTGCCTTGGCTACCAGCTGTCTGCCATGGTATTTTTTATACTTTCATCTGATGCTGCTTCTTCTTAAAGTCCATGAAATGTTGCGTTGGTGATAATATCAATCCACGACTTTCAGTCTCTTGTGGTGCCAACCATTTCTGATACCAATGTTCCTCCATGCCATGATGTCAAACTGTCCAGCATCTTCTCTCTTGGTCTCACCCTCCTCCTCCTCCCTTCCAGCTTTCCCCTTCTAATGACAATGCCCAAAGACTGTGGATTATCTTCTCCTGATGAAAGTAACCGATTCTCTAGGTTAATATCTTTCTGATGCTTATTACACAAAAGCCTCAACTGACCAATAACTACACACAACCCATACAAAATACTCCTCACACCTACACCATATCACCAGATATGTTAACTGTCTACAATAAAGAACTCTATGCATTATCTGACTACTCTCCTTTCATCATTAAGTGTCATGCTGATAAGCTGAGTGGTCAGTTATCAGTTATTAGTTGGGGTATCTTCATTGTACTACGGAATGTCCATAGGTGCTCAGATCCTCCCCCCAGCATATGCATCAGTGTTTGGTGGCTAATAGTGCCAGTTCTGTGTTGGCTGATGAGGCACAAGATAAGCTGAGTGGTCATGGTTCGCCATCTCACATGATCACCAGCGTCTATGATTAGATTTGTGTTCCAATTATGGATTTGGCCAAGTCATCCTTACTTTCCCTTTGCACTTTCCCCTTCAGTTTTGCTAGTTGCCACTAACTTTACAAGTTTATTTCCAGAAAAGTCTTGATTATTAACCACTAATTTCTCTAATCAATTTACAGTATTCGCATGTTTCTTGTAGGAACGTCTCATTCATGGACATGTCTGTATTTTCCTCAGAAACACATTTCCACTGCCAATGAATGTTTCTCAGCTTCTCTGCTTATTGTATGTTTCCCATGCATTCAACAACAGGCATTTCAACTCTTTTTCTCACTGCAGTTGGCAGCTTTAAACTGGTCTGTATGTTTTCCATTTCGTTCTAATTTTTACACCACATCTTCTATCTGATATTATGATAATTCCTACATAGTTGTACTGATTCATCTGTTTAAGAATGTTCCTATTTACTTGGATGTTACATTGTGGTAATTTTGTCTTCATGGAGGTAACTATAACTTCTGTTTTCTTACAGTATAATTCTCATTTGGGACTTTTCACCAATGACAATGTCAATAATACGGGGTGAGTCAATAAGTAAGTCACACAGTTTTGTGGGATGGCAGGTAAATGTAGTTGGTGTTTTCTACAGGTATCATTAGGTGACAGCAACATCGAACTTTATATTCCAGTTCGTCAGGTGGCGCAAGGTGTCTCATGCGCAGCGCATAAACAAAATGGCGACTGTACTTACGGAGTGTACAACCAAAAAGCAACGTGCTGTTGTGCATTGTTTTATGGGCAAAAGGACTGCCTGCAAAGGACATTCATAAGGAAATGCTTCCTGTTTATGCAATGTTTGTCCCATTAAGCGGCGCATAGCTGGGTAGAAAAATTTTCTCAAGGACGCGAATGACGCAAAGTTGAATGTGAAGTGAAAACGTGGTTTAGAAAACAGAGCACGCAGTTCTATGCAGCCGGTTTGGGAGGACTCATAAAACGATGGGATAAGTGCATCAATGTTGGTGGAAATTATGTTGAGAAATAAAGGGACAATGTATGTATAAAAATAAATTGGTTTCAAGTTATCATATTGTTATTTTTCTACAGCCATTTGAGACTTATTTATTGACTTCCCATCGTATTTAACAACAAATTAGAATGTAATAATGAACAACAAAACACCATGTCATTTACCATGTTCACCACTGACAGTACTCTGCCGGCTGAAGCTTTGCATCATCACCGGACATCTCTCAACGTAGCTCAAAAACAGGGGAGCATACTGTCTGATGTTGGACATCGAGAACTTGTTCAAAAATGGACAAGCTTTTGAATTCATTCTTGCTGTCTTCTTGCCAATCTTAAGAATGATAAAATAATTTATCTATCAACAAGTCGGACTAGCTTGGAACAGCAGAAATTGCAAACACACAATAAATTAAGTTAAGCAAAAATCAAATGAAAAGTATCTTATTCCCCCGGAAAAGTTAACATGGTTAACAAGTGCCCGCAGAAGTCGGATGTGTCGGCCTAATGGCACAAGAACGCAGCTCTGCTGTAAACAGGCACAATGCAATCACATCCGAAAAACTCTGTGGATGAACGCAGAAGAAGTATCTTATGAAATAAGTCACTATCATTGAATGTAAGAAAGAGAGTGCTAAGTGCCACATAGAATCTGTTTTGCTGTGTGGCAGTGAATCCTGGAATATAAATGAACAAATTAGGAAGAACTTGGAAACAACAGAGATGTTCCTGAGACGAATGTTGTGAATTCCTTGCACTGCCAGAGTCACTAACGACGACTGCCTGAAAAAGGCTTATGAAGCTGGAACATTATATACAACAATAAGAAAGAGGCAAACAGCTTTCTTTTGGTCATGTGATGAGAAAAGAGGCATTGGAGAACATCGTGACAACTGGAAAGAACGAGGGGATGAGAGGCAGAGGCAGACCAAGAGAAATTATGCTGAATGGTTTGAGACGAGGGCACAGAGAAATATCAGCAGCAGAGTTGATCCAGAACACAAAAGACTGCGATATGTGTGGAGATATGAACGCCTATAATGAAGCTGGCATGGCACTTGATGAAACAAACATCAGGTTTAAAATACATAGGGTGGCTGAATAGATACCCAATAAACATGGGGTCTGCATTTAATGTTTCTCTGCATATCGTATTTGTTACATGTTATGACCACATTACGGCACAGTCATTATCTCTTAAATTTACATAAGTACATTGCTTGGTAATGATTTCATTCTGCTCCCTGTGTCAAGATTGTACTACTGTTTTCCCCTCTAACGTATACATATTCAGCACTAAACTGTGTTATCTTATGAGAGAGTTCATCAATAACCATTATTCTGAAAACTTGTCATTATACAAAAGCTAAGTTCTGTAACAGTATGTCAATATTTTTAAGTAACTTCTTCTTCAGGTTCCTAATCTGAAGCAGACGGTGATAATGATTCTTCAATCCTCTCTGTCATCTGACGATTTCAGGAAGATGGCGCTTATTAACTGCTGCCCAGCTGTTTATGCTGTCCACATTCATCTTTCTCTGTCTTCCTTGGCTTCACCTGCCTAGTACTTTCCCAGATAAGGCTAATTGGTGTGGGTGGGTGGGTGGGTGTGTGCGCGCGCGTGTGTGGGGGGTGGTGGTGGGGGTTTGGTGTGCGTGTGTGCACGTGCGCATGTATGCATATGTGTGGGGGGAGAGGGGGAGAAGAAAAAGAGCATATGTGTGTTTGTGTGTGTGTGAGAGAGAGAGCACATGTATGTGTGCATATGTGTGTGTGTTTGTAAGAAAAAGTGAGCATTTGTGTGTGTGTGTGTGTGTGTGTGAGAGAGAGAGAGAGAGAGAGAGAGAGAGAGAGAGAGAGAGAGAGAGAGAGAGAGAGAGAGAGAGAGAGAGAGAGAGAGAGAGAGAGAGAGAGAGAGAGAGAGAGAGAGAGAGAGAGAGAGAGAGAGAGAGAGAGAGAGAGAGAGAGAGAGAGAGAGATATGTGAGATGTGAGATGTGTGTGAGAGAGAGAGAGCACACATGTATGTATGCACATGTGTATGTCTTCGTGATAGAGTCCCCTATAACTCAAGAAGAACCTCATATGAACCAGCTGCAGACAATTCTTAAAAAATAACGAACACTGATGTTTTTATCTCCCCTGAATGCAAGGCAGTGGACAGAATATCCAGTCTTCTCAATTCTCAAATAAGGACAAAAAATACTTAATCCTATGTGCAGCTTACGAACATTAACAAATCTCTAGGCAGTCGGGAATTACAAAGGGTAGGATTAACAGGCTGCTCTCCTGGCTAATTTTCAACATGAAAATAAACACCTAAGATGTGTGGTTCTGATATGCACACATGTATAAATGATTTTGAAATTCAATCAATCTCTTAATCTATCAATCAATCTGTTTATTTTTGCTTTGCATTTCTAGGAATAATTCTAGGCTCTAACAACCAGACATGACACAGCATAGAGTTTACAGTACATATAGGGTCTCATTCAGCCATATATGGCGTAACATACAATATAAGGTAAGTATAAAGGCTGTATCAGCCATATGCCATTTAACATACAGTTTATAGAATTATAAAAAAACCGGGAAGGTTAACCCGGTCAACAAATGCCCGCAGAAGTCGGATGTGTCGGCCTAACGGCGCAAGATGGCAGCTCTGCTGTAAACGGGCACAACGCAGTCAAGTCCGAAAAAAAAATCCGATTGAACGCAGAAGAAGAAGAAGAATTATAAACGACATGGTCAAAGACAAGGTTATACTGTTAGTCAAACAAGATCCCTACTCAGCTTGGAAATGAATCTACACTACTGTGTTAGTAAGCCAGCAGACTACCTACACTGCCACCACAATTCAGCAATGAGAACTCATCCTCAGCAGCTATACAAACATTCTAACAACAGATCTCCCCAAACGCAAACAGTTGAAATGAAACTACCACACAAAACAAAGTTTCTATCTCAGATCCTCACCTTCTGCATGCAGACTGACAAGACAAATAGTCACATCACGATAAAAATGAATACACATTCTGAATAAACCACTCCTGAGTCCATGAAGTGTAATGAATAAATCACCTTGCCCAAATGTTACATACCCGCAGGTATGGAAATCAAAAATAAATACGAGCAACTAAGATTACATCAGGAATCTGATATGATCCATTTAACACCATTCAGAGTTACAATAACACAAGTATAATTTTATTGTGAGTGAGTGAGTGAGTGAGAGAGAGAGAGAGAGAGAGAGAGAGAGAGAGAGAGAGAGAGAGAGAGAGAGAGAGAGAGAGAGAGAGAGAGAGAGAGAGAGAGAGAGAGAGAGAGAGAGAGAGAGACAGAGAGACAGACAGACAGAGAGAGACAGAAAGAAACAGACAGAGGGACAGACAGAGAGACAGAGAACCATCATTATCAAGTGCCAGTTTGTTTACTAACTGTCCAGGATTCATAGCCATGTGATAAAAATGGCTCAATGTTACAATTTTTTTATAACCTCTACAGACAAAGATTCATTGCATTATATGTTCTTTTGTAAAAATGCAGTTCTTTGTTTATCCTATTGTTCTTTTGTCAGCATCTGTGGCTTAGGACAGTTATCACAATCCTGACATACTGGGTTCCAAGTTAGCTGCAGGCGATTTGGGACCAGACAGCTTTGCGTTGATTTTCACAATGCTATGAGTGTCAGTTGTTCAGAAAGCAATAAAAACTAACTATTGAACATAAAATTGCCTCAAAAATCATAAAAAGCCAGTGTTTATATGTAAAGGACGTGCAACTGACCGACTTTTTATTCCGTTCTTTATATATGTGATGGGTAAATAGTCAGTCAGGCAGATATTAAAACAGGCCTGGTGCGCAGACGAACAGATGGATGGACAGACAGATAATCAGCTAAATAAATGTGCCTGCAGAGAGGCTAAATGAAATGATTCAATGCTAATTACATCTGATCATAAACTGAACCATTATACCAGCCTGCAGGCAAGATCATTAAATCAAAAAAAGATCACATGTACCGAGGCACACCAGGAAAATCCTAGTTTGAAATGAAGCAGATCCTTTCCCCAGATAGCAGATTATTTATGTCATATTGCTAAAGTAAGCTAGGTTGTCAGGCGGAAGTCACAGATCGGACAGGAACATAAAAACATAAAGGTTATTCGAAGCCCATGAGTTACCTGAGCCCACAAGGAAAGCAAAGAACAGTAACACCATGATCTACCATCATCATCATCCAGTGTCTTGCCAGCTGGCGTGGGTGATCATGCCTCTCCACATATTATGATCTCTGACATCATGGATCGATTCCTGTGTTGACTCTCTTCCATGCCATGACACAAGACTGTCAAGAATCTTCTCACACTGTCTTACTCTATCTCTCTTTCTGCAAATCTTTCCAGCTGTCGCAAACATGTTCCAGTTTTTGTCTTCTCATGTGGCCAAAAAGCGCTGACAGCTTCTTTCTGATGTTGGTGATAAGTTGTCTGTGCGATATAATTTCCCTTGATTGCTTATTTTGGCTGTCCAATTAATTTTCAGCATTCTTTTATAAAACCACATCTCCATGGCTTCCAGGGATTTTTTTGGCCTGTTTACTAATTGTCCATAACCTACCATGCATGTCCTAAGAAGAGACATGTCTAAGGAGGGTTGGTATGAGACTAGTTACCTCACTCTGTAGAAACTACAGCTGCAAATTCCAACCAATCATGAACAAGCCTGCAAAGGATGTGGTGTGAGAAGGTTGACAGCTCATGTTCCATTGGGAGATGAAAGGCAGAAGAAGAAGTCCATTGGTGGATAACAATGTAGAAGTGGTGGTCATCTCATGGCTGATAATAAGCTAACAGTAAATGTAATAGTTATCTGGGGAATGAATGTGCAACAACCAACCTGCTAGTAAACCAGAATGATATATTATATCTGAGCACGGCTTCAGTATTATACTCATGACCCTTCATGTATAAATTACAGAATGATCAGCCAGCATGTCCAGTTCTCTTTCTGTTTCAACTCAAATTTAAAGTCAGGTACTTATGTAACGACTATGCAGCCAAACAACAGTCTCCAATTCATATATATTCTCCATGAAAGGAACTAAAATGATACAACAGAAACATAAATGTGGAGCTCATGGAATGAGCTAGACAAATACCAGCAAATCAATAGGTGAATAAAAGATGCTGGCATTGGCTAGGGCAAACATTGAGAAAACCTGAGAATAGTGTAACTAGACAGGCTTCTGTCTGGGCTCCAACAAAGCAGAAGCAAAATCAAAATAAATAGATCTAAAAACACACAGAGAAAAGAACTAAAGACAGAAATTAATAATATGGGGACGACATGAACAGTGCTGTTTGGGATGGCAAAGAAAAGAACAGCTCATAATGAGTTGGTTGAGGGGATATGTACCAATGGAAGATCAAGCACAAAAGAAGAAAGGAATATATAATATCTAAACTATTCTGACCCCCAGAAAGAAAACATTAAATAGAAAGACTAGCATAACAAGACAACCATCATTTTAATGACAAGATAATTGTATACAGAGCGCCTTGGCTAATAGTTCTTCCCACTGGTCTTTCATTACCTGAGTGCTAATTAAAACCTTCATATTAACAGGATGCCATAAATCCTGCATTGTAAATGAGCATAAATATCCAGACTTTCGTTTGCATTTCAGCAGAAAGCTGCGCTGTCATTCATACCATTAACAGTTAATACCTACAATGTTCTTACATTTTAGTACCTTGAAGCTGCTGTGGCATGGTGCTTAAGATGCTGGTTTACCAAGGCAAGGGCCCTGGTTCAAACCTCAGCACAGGGAGGATTATTTGTTCCGACCAGAAAGACTCTGGGGTCGACCAGCCTCATAAAAATGAGGTGTAAAAGGACCCATTACTTCCAGGAGCCCAGGACAACTGATTACAACTCCCTGGCTCTTTGAGCATGACACCACTGGGCCCGCCGGCAGGCCTGCTAGCCACTGTGCTGCATGCCCCCCCCCCCCCATTTAACATCAATATTTCCAAGTGTTATCTGTGGCTTTGAGAGAGAGAGAGGGGGGGGGGGAGATAGATAGATAGATAGAGAGAGAGAGAGAGAGAGAGAGAGAGAGAGAGAGAGAGAGAGAGAGAGAGAGAGAGAGAGAGAGAGAGAGAGAGAGAGAGAGAGAGTTTTTTAAGTAAGCGCACTGTAACAATTTCTGGACATACCGGGTCGAGGGTTTGAAATCAGTAGTGCAGGTCCGCATGGCCGAATGGATAAGAACGCATGCTTAAACATCCGGTGTGTTGATGCCGAGGTAAGCGGTTCAACCCCTACATCGGACAGCTGGACTAAAATGCTGACCTGTCGTCCTTGACTTGGGGACGTAAATTACAAGTATCTCTGAAGTCAGGGTGGGTTCAACTGATAGCGAGGAGCACTATTAATAGAGAAAAGCTAATCCACATTTCAGTCCATCACTACTATAAATAATGTGTATGGACTACGCTTAAGTTCTAAGCGAGCGAGTGTCCCCCCCCCCCAAAAAAAAAACAGCAGTAGGTATTTGGCAGCAAGATTGTTTTGTGTTGATTTCGGTAGTATGAGCATCCTCTGTTCAGAAATAAATGGCAAACTACTAACGTAAAATGTCATGGAAGAGCAGGTCAACGAGAGAAGAAAAAAACAATCTCCTGCCTTTACACCCCCCCCCCCCCCCCCTTTACACACCCCCCCCCTTTTTTCCCCGGGGATTTGAACACATGGCCACCAGGCCAGCGTGCTCCTGCACTACAGACAGCTTCTCTCTGTGTGCGCGTTGACAAGGTTACAAACAAACACCCCGACAGTTGAAAATTCAAAACAATGTATTCCCTTAAATGAATTTAAACACAGAAGACACAAACAATTTGTTGCCCGATGTATTGCCTGGCATGTTTCGCTGCGTCTCATCAGATGCCTACTGCAGAGTTATACATCACGAACTTGGGGAATTGTATAGATCAGGTCAAACAGTCCAGGAGACATTTAAATAATTAGACATCATGATCATCCAGTGGTTTGTCCTTGTGCGGATATATTCCCCCATAACAGTCTATTACGTTAATTAATATAGGGTGTATGTTTAACCCTTAAAACCCTACACGGCCGATTAGTCGGCCCTTGAGTCGCCATGTTGCTCTATTCAAACTGACGACGAGGCCGATGATCGGCCCTTGTTTGTAAGAACTGCTTTGATTGGTGTGCTTTTAATAGTACAGGCCAATCAAATGCTGCCGTGTAACCGTCAGCCATTTTGCTTTTGCAAACGACAGGATACAGCACGCGTTTCTAACAAAGGGATTTACATTTGTGAATTTTAACGCAGATACCCAGTTTTTCGTGGATTTGTGATTTCTAAAATGGCCAGCTTTGAACCCGAAGACGTACTAGCATTGACTAGCTCTGATAGTAGCGATTTTGACAGTTCAGGACTGTCAGATAATGACTGTAGTGATACGGAAAGTGCCGATGAAGGACCAGACCTCGTGTTTCCATGGATTAAATGTATGGGGACTGAAGAAGACCGTGATGATCCATACACATTCATGGAAACGTCCGGACCAAAACACATGCCGCCAGATGGTCGCCCACCTATTATGTATTTGGAGTTGTTTCTCACACTAAATCTTATTACATTGTTTGTGAAAGAAACAAACAGATATGCCAGGCAGTTTCTTGATAGTGAAGTCCTCAAGAGAAGGTCTGTAGCTCACAGTTGGGTTGAGGTTACTGTGAATGAAATGAGGGCCTTCATAGCCATAATTCTCAACATGGGTTTGGTTCAAAAGCCTACGATAAAGTCGTACTGGTCAACTGAACCATCCCAAAGAGCTAATGAGTAGGGACAGATTTGAACTTATTCACAAATTCTTTCACATGGTGAATAATATTAGTTTAGCCAAACCTGGGCGAGCCCGGTTATGATCCTTGTGGAAAGTTTAGTCCTCTCGTTGAACATGCGAATAACACGTTCCGACATTATTACACCCCTCATAGAGAGATCTGCATAGATGAGACTTTGATTGGTACTAAAAACAGAACACAGCTAATACAGTATCTCCCAAATAAGCATCATCATAAATGGGGAATAAAGCTTTATATGTTATGTGATTCTCATTCTGCATACGTTCTCGGTTTCTTCGTTTATAAAGGCAAGCGTGATAATATTACCAATGATCAACAAGCAGCTGATAGTGGATTAGCCCATAGAGTTGTGATGAGACTGCTCAGAATGGGCAACTATCTGAATAAAGGATACCATCTGTTTGTTGATAATTTTTTTTCAAGCATGCCCCTTGTCAAAGAGCTGGGAGACAACCGGACACACCTCACTGGGACGCTGAGACGCAATAGGAAAGGAATACCAAAAGGACTGAAAGTGAAGATGAACCCTGGAGACATAATTAACTTCAGACAAGGAGAAACTCTTGCCACTGCCTTTAGGGAAAAGAAGTCTCAAAAGAATGCTGTTCTACTGCTGTCCACTTTGAACAAGGCAGAGACTGGAGAAGTGCCACTGCGGAGACGTGGTCAACATGAAGGTGGAGATGCTCCTCAAACTGTTAGGAAGCCAAGAAGTGTTCTGGATTACAACAAACATATGGGTGGGATAGATCAGAATGACATGATGTTGTACTGTTATCTGGATGAGAGGAGGACTGTGAAGTATTGGAAGAAAGTAACTTTCAACATTCTCGCAAGAATGATGCTGAATGCATACATTTTGTATAAAGCTCATTCGACTGTAAATGTGATGGCTAGATACAAATTCACTACATTAGCAATTGAAGCACTTTGCGAGGAATATCGTACCTCACAAGTAAGCGATGAAGTCCCTGAAGCTAAAGGGATACTGTTCCATTCCAGATGGAAAAGAGAAAGACTGTTGTGTGTGCAGTGACAGAAAAATTCCTGGAGGGCGGAAGCGAGCCCGGTGGATGTGCAACAAATGTCAAAAGGGACTTCATGGTTGTTGCTTTTCTAAACATAAGTGTTCAAAGTTATTCTAAAGTGGTGTAGGCATTCAGTGAGGAAATATTAGGTGAGTAACATTTTTTTTAAATGTAGTTTATTACAAAATATTATGATGTTATTAAATATTTTATTTTTCACAAAATGCAAATGAGGTCACCAAATTTGCATAAACATGAACAAAATAACTTCAATCATACACAGAAATAAACTTTAGTTTATCCTCTTTAAGAATATATATACTTGTATATACCTATATAGGGTTCTAATATTTTTTTTTTGAATTTATAAAATTGTCACTTCAGTCATTTCTGTACTCCAAAAAAAATGGCTCCGTCTTCTTCAGAGGGAAACCTAAAATTGACCCAATGTTGTTCCGTCCTAAAAGGGTTAATGGCCGCACAGTGTTTGAAAATATTGCCGGTCCAAGTTTTGTATTCACTCTCCGTAAAGTTCATGCAACATATGTAAATACAAAACTTGGACCGGCAATATTTTCAAACACTGCGCAGTCATTCAAAATACACCTTGTATGTCCTGCCTCTGTTGCTGTCGTGTGTAAATTATCTCTGACGTACTGAATTCTTCTACGCTGTGGCCTTCCTCATCGGTGAAATATCCATAGAGCACTATGATAAAAGAAAGGCGGCGCCAGGAACACGATACTAGGATATCGAGGTTCAGCTACATAAATCACCAAATGTAGCCAGCATACGGTGACAGAAGTGCCCTCCCTAAGACACAGCCCGACAGGAGATAGATAGTCCCGATACTATAAGGCATGAACATATGTTTCCCAGAAGAAACAGGACGAAGTAATAATATGGCTGCGCGTTCTCATGCTTGCTTGCGCTCTCTCTCTCTCTCTCTCTCTCTCTCTCTCTCTCTCTCTCTCTCTCTCTCTCTCTCTCTCTCTCTCTCTCTCCCTCCCTCTCCCTCCCCTCTCCCCCTCTGTGTATGTGAGTTTTGTTTTTTTTAAACACCCGCGTTGGAGCACATATACAGCCTCATCCTATAGCACTCTTTCAAATTTACTACTCATCTCGTGAACGACACTAAGACGCGGTTAGGAATAGTAAATTATGAACAGTGAACAAAAACCAGACGGGTAGTTAATTCTGAACAATGAATACATCAATTCACAGACAGAATATTACGAACAATGAACAAATCAATCCACAGACTTAATGCTGAGCAATTAATAAATCAAACCATAGATAGTTAATTCTGAACAATGAACAAATCAAACCACAGACAGACAAGTAGAACAATGAAAAAATCAAACCACAGACAAACATAACTATGAACAATGATCAAATCAAACCACAGAAACACACAACACACCAGGTCCCAGGGTTGCCACTTTTTTTTGACCAAAAATATCTAGAAACGGCTCAAACAACATCCATAAATATCTAGATTTCGTTGGAAAGTATCTAGGAAAAATATCCAGATTGAGAAAGTAAGAAATTACATATGTATTGATGTGACTGCCGGTCTCCCTGGCGTAGAAATTTACGCCAACCATTACCGATGCATTATCGGTTCCAATTGCAGCCTAATTCTTCAAGTTTAAATGATTACTGACCAAAAGTTTTTTCAGTGCCTGAACTATACTTTCTGCATCACACTCTTCCAAGTGAACTAGTCCAAGAAATGTAGAAACTACTTTGTCTGTGCTGTTGCTATAATATATAACACATGTACCAAGCACTTTCAGAACCGAAATGTCATTCGATTCGTCTAATAATAAAATATATTTATTTGTAGAAATATCACTGATCAGATCTTCTTCAAAGTGAGAAAACAAAGTACTTCTGATCATATTTGTACACTTGCTGCGATGCATTTTCACGTCCTTTAGCACTTTACTGTCAGAAATAGTGTTTTTAATCAAATCAATCAAATGGCCACAGTTCACGATTGCACAATGACAACTTAAAAATACTGCGACAGATCTTTCAACTTTTGATGATTCATTACTCTGTGTAGTTCTGAAAACAAATGTCAACGGTGGCATATCCCTAAATGGCACTGCATTTTTATGTTTTTTAGTCTCTGCATGTTTCTTCAAGTCTTGTATTTTCGCTTTCATTTCGCACTTGCAGTACTTACAACGAGCCTTAGTCACATCTCAATGAATTGACATCACCCAATCTTTAATTATGTCATCCTGCAGCCACTCTTTCCGAAATTTTTGTTCATATTGCTTTACTTTTGGCATGTTGCAAGAATTGTTCAAAGTGGAAGACACATATGAAGGTGAGCAATTATTAAAAACAAATCACATGAAAAAGAATCGCAAAGTCGGAATCACAGCAATAATTCGCAACACGATGAGTTTACAGTTCAAATAGTTAGGTAGGTAGGTAGGTAGGTAGGTAGTTAGGTAGGTAGGTAGGTAGGTAGTTAGTTAGTTAGTTAGTTAGTTAGTTAGTTAGTTAGTTAGTTAGTTAGTTAGTTAGTTAGTTAGTCTTTCCTCTTGAGCCTAAGTCGGCGCATTGGGCAGAAGTCCTGTCTCTCCATGCCTGGCGGTTCGCTGCTACCTGTTGTAGGTCCTGGATGTTCACTTGTCAGTTGAATGAGCCTTCTCTGATGATGGTTCTACGCAGGGTCTTTCTTGGTCTTTCCCGTTTTCTTTTCCCTACTGGTGACCATAAGAGGGCTTGGTTGGGGAGCCTTGTCTTGTCCATTCTGAGTACATGGCCGATGCAGTTCCAAAGGCGTTTTCTTATAAAATTGGATACAATGTCTTAGCTTAGTCTCTTGTCTTATTTGCGTATTGGTTCTGAAATCTGTTCAAATAATGTTATTATAATTTATGCGCCCTTTTACTCATTACCGGGGGGTTGCCAGATTGTTGAGCGTTGACCCAAGTCAGTTCAAAGTTTAAATAATGGCAGTTACCATAATTTATGCGCGTCCAGGCCAAACAAAAAATGGGTAAATGACACCGAAAGAAAAGTCAAATCTAGAAAGTATCAAAAATATCCAACTCCAAATGAAAAGTATCTAGAATTGCATCCAGCATCCAAACGTCAGAAAACGGTATCCAGACGCCGGCAAAAACCTCTAGATCTGGATATAAAATATCTAGAATGGCAACTATGACCAGGTCACGGCACTGAGAGGTAGTGACACGTGTTAGAGCAGTGGTTCTCGACCTTTTTGGCCCATGCCCCCCCTTTACCAAATGTTCAGAACGTCATCCCCCCCCCCTTTTTTCGAATTTCCTCCCTTTAAATCCCCCCACCCTTACACAGTATACATAAAAATGGAAGCTAAATTTAATAACACATACTAGAACAAGTCTAGACATCTACATAAAACGTGATTTGCGGGTCTACTTACGTTATAAAACAAACTTCATTAGGGCGAGAAGTACAGAACCGTAAAATATAGAGGGAAAAACAATATCAAGTAACTGGTTCTTGCATTAATGCGATCTTGAAATAATCTTAATTCCCCCCCCCCCCTGGAAACCCTAAAATCCCCCCTGGGGTGGGGGGGGGGGAGAGAAATTCCCCACCGGTTGAGAACTACTGTGTTAGAGTGTATGAGACGGTAAAAGAAACCCATCCCTGGGTGTGAGGTCAGAGACTAGGATCTCAGACCACAGGTTCTCTCCACCCCGCCAATCTCTTTCTATGTCTCCCCCCCCCCCCCCCCCCCCCCGTGTACCTTACCATATCTAACGACCAAACCAAACGTAAAAAGATAGCCTAAGTAGTCAGGAATTAATCTCGCCTTTCCTTTCTCCCACCACGCCCTTTTCGCTCCATCCCCAACCAACAAACACGTAAAGTCCCCCTCCTCTCCCGTTCACTATTTCCATATTATTGCTGGTCGCTAGGACAACCTCGGACTTCAGAGCCAAACAACTCGTTGCTGCCATGGAGACCCAGGAAGTAAATACTCTCGATACCTCACGACATCCACTTCCTGCATCGTCATCACGGTTGAACATTAGGTGCAGCAGAAATACCCAGTCTTGCAATCGATACACATTTTCTAGTGGGCGAATAGCAAATACACGTTTAGCCTACAGAACAGGCCGCGGCTGAACTATTTCTGACTTTCTCTGTTCAACATATACTATTTAAACGTGTTTCACCAAAGCAGGGTGAATCATAATATAAATTCGAAGTGTTTGCACGTGCTACCGGAATAATCAGTAATCAGCATTTACAATCTGCGATATTTAGTGTATTACTAATACATTAGCAACAATTAGCCGCTAACAGAATACATGAACTATGACCATGAGCATGAGATTCGAAACCATGCGTCCGATACAGGGAGCTCGAGAACTACCAAAACAGCATGAGCAGATTCGGTGCCGAACAAAAAGTAGGTTTGGACCAAACATAAATGGATGGTGGGAAGCTGGAAGTAAGGGTATATCACAGTTATGACTTACTAGTTGTTAACATGTTAGCAGATATGGTGTATTACAACGCCATATATAAGCTCATGGCATACACGGGAAGTTGCTTAAGACGAATAACCATCCAATGGCACTTAATCAGTTAAGCAATAGCCTCTAGAAAATACAAATACATATACAACAAACAAACAAAAAACCACACACGTGATTCAAAGTGGTGCCAGTGCCAAAGGTTGGAAATACAAACAAGTATAAATAGCACAAATATATAACCTGCTTCTACCATCTTTCATTTCCCAATGGAGCACAAGTCGTCAAACAACCCACATCAAGCCATGTGTAGACGTGTTCGTGATTCAACAAAAGACAATATGAAATACACGAATATAACTACATATCCCTATGAATGGATGAGACCAAACCACCATCACGTTGTACAAGGGTGGATTGGATTCGACTGTGCTCACACACATCTCCCCCCCCCCCACCTCTACTCTAAGGTGTGGGTGGAATAAATCCCTCCCTAGTTTGAAGATTCATCCCGGTAGTCAACAACTCATTAAGTTACTGCAGCTCCAGTCTTGGATGCCAGACCACAGGTATATCTTTGATGCCAGACCACAGATATAATTACGGCAGTTCTCTCTCTCTCTCTCTCTCTCTCTCTCTCTCTCTCTCTCTCTCTCTCTCTCTCTCTCTCTCTCTCTCTCTCTCTCTCTCTCTCCATAAATGTCAAAATGTACCCCTTCTGTATCATAAGCTTCCTCTTTCACACATTCTGGAATCCTTATCTCCCATGTTTAAAATAGCGTAACTGTTTTAGTTTTAGCGGACGTACCGAAGCGGTTTTCTGATCGTGTGTAAGTCACGTTTGAGATAACACATCTCAAGTATGCTGACGTCACAACAAGGTCGTCAGTGTTTCTACACTACTTCTTCAACGGTCTTCCCACCGCAGCCGTATACTGTAGGTACTTATCTAAGTAGTCCGGGGAAGGATGTTAGCTCTTAAGGTGCTAAGATCTCAGAACAGAGCAGTCATAGTTAATATCCTAGTCTTAATATGTCTAGTGCCTGACTTGCAAATATTTTGTTATCTTGGGGTAAGTGGCCATGTGCTACTTCTGAATGCTAAAACAATTACCTATGGTACACACATGTAGTCGATGTAGCTGAAAGGGTAACAGCGTCCTAGCTCTTAAACTTCCAGTGCTCTGATGGCAGAGAAGGGTGTTCATTCCCTACACCTGCCAGTTTGGTCTAAAAGTTGACTTCTCGTTCAGAAAGCAATGACAAACTACTGAACGCAAAATTGTTCAGGGGTTGGTCGCAACGTCCTGCAAAGGGCATGCAATTGTAAATAGTAAACACAAAATCGTAGACAATCTATTTGACAGATACGACTGCCATGATCAGGCTGGTCTGGGACACAGACAAGCCTTGAAGTCGTCTGCTCATATAACCCCACAATTCCCTATTTTCAGCAATTCTCTTCAGCCCTGCATCATTCTGAAACCCAACGTCGGGGAATGCTTTTGATGCAATTGTTTCTTGGATGTCTTTTTTTTTTGTTGCGCCCCCCCCCTCCCCCTCCCAGATGTTGCGCTCTCAGTGGTAGACCATATTACATTTAGTGACCCAGCCTACTGTTATGTTCCTCCCTGTGTCCTTAAAAATAGCAAGACTTATTTTTATAAGACTAATCTCGGTCAGGCCGGCTCCCTGGCCTAGCAGTTAGCGTCTTTCTCCGTAATCCTGTTTATCCACTTGAGTAAACGCAGCTGCACGAGAATCGGTAGCGGTTCTCGCCGCTACCGTTATTTACGGGGTATGTGAGCTGGCTGCTTAAATCTGCTGAGAAAATCAACCTGTGGTTGAACTCAAAGTCCTGCAAATGGCACCCGGCCTGTGATGTGGCCAATATCACACCGCCCACTTTTACTTCCCATGGCACTTTCTGGTACCCATTTCAGGCTGGGTCGGCCTGGAAGCCCAGGTCAATTCTAACATCCACCCCTAAGGAGATTCGAACGCATGACCAACAGGTAAAGATGACAGAGTGCAGGCCACTGCGGCTACCGTGGCGAAAACTGTATGCGTAATTGTACCAAACTAAAACAGGACCTTGAGGAAGCTCTACTTCTGAAATGAGAAGAAAAGATAACGAAGAATATACTGATTCTAAACACAACACCACCACCAATAACCAGGCTTGGCCATGGGAATGTTATTCCCATGGGATTCCCATGGGAAAGGTCCCATAGGATGGGATGGGATGGGACAGGCATAAATTACCATGGGATGGGATGGGACAGAAAAATATGTCCCATGGACAAGCTTGCCAGGCTTGGCCATGCTAATGTAATTATTCCCATGGGAATCCCATGGGAAAGGTCCCACTGGATGGGATGGGATGGTATGGGACAGGCATAAATTACCATGGGATGGGACAGAAAAATGTCCCATGGATAAGCCTGCCAATTACGTTGAGTGTTACTTACCAAATATCGGTGCAAGTAAAACACAAGATGGACGGAAGATGTGTGGCGTTAAATCTGGCTGCCGATGCGTGTGGTGCTTTACACTGAAAGCGACGCACAAATCTGGGAACAAAAGAAAAACAAACGCTCGTGTTAAACAGAACTGTAGAATACAGATAATAAAATCAGCAATTGTGTTAAACTGTACCCTGTGGATATGATTATAACACAATCAAACGCACACATCCTTACTTTTTAAACCAGCCTTCCCGCCCACAAAAAGCAATACAATCTTCATGGGCAGTTCAAGAAAATCGTGAGACAGCATATAAGCTTTAGAAATACGCCTTTCTACCTGACGCACGTACGCGACATGAAATTTCTGATAGAAGGTTCTTACCCTTGACCAATAATGTCAGCCTTTCTTGTGGTTCTAACACTACAGGGGAATGTAAATGTGTAAGGACACGAGCCTGTCATCCTACAAGAGTGTATTTCAAAAAACCTATAAAAATCTGGCTTATGTCATCTTGTGTAGCTCCATTCTATTTTGGTTTAAAGTAAACGATCCTTATTACATGCTTTCAAGCGGTACTGGGCACTCGATGGGTGATGCCAATATTACTCCAGGCGCCTTTACTTCCCACTAAATTTTCTGGTACCCATTTTTGGCTGGGTCTACAGGGTCCATTTTTAAAAACGGCAAGAATATTTTTCTTTAAAACGACCACCAGGCCAACAGGAATTAAGCCGAATCTCTTGCCTTTATACTTCTTGCTTATATTGGGGATTAGGCGATAGCCCAGTATTTTCTGGACGACAGGGCACTCAAAGGGCAATGTAATTAGTATCACACCGGCTGCATTTCCTTTAGGGGGAGGGGGTATGTGTGTTTGATCCACAGCGAATGGACTAGCAGGCAAGTGCAGTAGTCACTGCTCTACCTAGACCTTAGTGTATGTATATAAGATAAAGGCAATCCTTTATGGACCCGGACTCCCTAGTTGACCCAACCTACAAAGGGTACCAAGAAATGACCTGGAGAGCCAAGGTGGTCGGTGTGATATTGACCACGTCACCTCTCTAATACCGACTGATGATTTGTCTATAAAGATGTGACTAGCATGATATATCCAATACATCACAAGGCGTGGAAAGGGGCCTTTAGTTACTTTACTTACACCTGTGAGGGCGTAAGGACACATCATAAATGTCATGCAGGTCTGGAAATCAATACCGATGTGACGAACAGTAGCGCTTGGTTCGTGCACCATATGACATTTAATACACCAATGAGAAACCATTCAAAACTGCGAGTCAGCAATATGGAAAATATTCGATGAAACAAATATGCCAAAAGCTATATGACTAATATTAATCATGGACACAAGAAATAACAAAGTAACTCTGGCAGTGAGCGGGAACTCCTATTTGTCTAAGACTCTGCTGTTGCCCCTGGTTGCCCCGGCTTACAAAGTAAATCCGTCGCTTTCCTGCGCCGGTATTTATTCAGTGTAGGAAACTCACGCACAGTATAATTGGATATGATTGTCTCTGCCATCAAACAATTCAATTACCACTCGTTATTTGTAACGCCTGTTGCACAAACACCATTTTCACGGACGACAGCCGTTCAATCCCTATATTGGCATTAACTTGGGTTTAAACGTTAACGTCTCCTCCAGAAAGCAATGGCAAGCTACTGAACTCAAACCTGTCTATACAATCAACCTGAGGTTAATGACAAAGGACACGCAACATTTTTTGTTTTATACACTAATGCAGTGTTTTCAACCGGTGAGGAATTCCCCTCCCCCCCCCCCCCCCCCAACGGAGATTATCCGGTTTCGGGGGGGGGGGGGGGGGTGTTAAGATTATTTCAAGATTCCATTAATACAAGAGCCGATTACTTGATATTGTTTATCCTTCCATACTTTAAGATTCTGTATTTCTCGCCCTTCTGAAATTAGATTTATAACGTAAGTAGACCCAAATCACATTTTATGTGGACGTGAAGACTTGTTTTAGTATGCGTTACATAATTTAGCTTCCATTTTTACGTATACTGTGTAGGCGGGGAATCGGGGGGGGGGGGGATTTATAGGAAGGAAATACCAAAGGGGGTATGACATTCTGAACATATGGTGAAGGTGTGCATGGGCCAAAAAAGGGTTAAGAACCACTGCACTAATGGAAGCAGTGGTAGCACAGTGCTAGCCGACACGGTGGTTATGAGCTCGAATCCCATACGAGGCCGGGGCTGATTTTAATTGACCTGGGCTCCAAGATCGGCCCAGCTTAAAATGGGTACCAGGAAATGTTCTGGGAAGTTAAAGCGACCAGCGTGATACTGACCACGTCACTCATAAAGTGCCGCCTGGTCTATACAAACATGGGGCTTCACAATATAAACAATAACCACTTGCGTGGAGAAGGACCCTTGACTAGATTATATACATACACTATCACCCCTTGTTTGCCGTTCAGTGAGCGAAAACATGGACATAATCTTAATTTCCGATAAACCTTAGGCCATACACAGTCACTTTGTACACATCAAGTGTAAACTTCTCCATTCAAGTACACGTTTGGCTGTGTTATCGCTGATCTACCAAAAGGTCGGTCACAATACTACAATGCTGCAAAACAGGTTGACAGCTGTAGCATAACTTTAGGAATTCTCTTTCTATAACATTCTATTACCTTTGTAAAGCTATCATTTCTTTAAAGTTAGTTGCATATCCTTTACAGGACGTTGCAGTCGACACCAGCATTTTTTGCTGTTGTGATGTTTTGGCAAGTTTACGTTCAGTAGTTTGCCATTTCTTTCTGAACGACCGGCACTCATACCATTTCGTAAAGACCCAACGCAACGCGGTCTGCTGCCAAGTCGCACGCAACTGTGTTTCGAACGCGGGTATGCGGGATCACGACCAGCGCCCGTAACCCCTTCGCCGCTGTCATTACCCTTTCTCTTTTACATTGTTTTTTATCTACTTTAGTCGTTCCTCCTCTATCATAATATACATGGCGTAATTGTTCGAGCAAACTGTATAGATCTGTTCAACCAAAACCACGCAGCACTCCGTGGTATCTGAACTTCAGACATCAACGAGGGTAGGAGACGTTACTACTGCTTAAATACGGAGACCACCACACAAAAGCAACCACAGAGACGACTACGGTGTCGACTGGAACAAATGCGACCACACAGACGATCGTGGAGACGATCACTGTGTCGACAATAACAGCGACTCCACCTACGATCGCAGAGACTACGATGAAAGCCACAAAAGCGATCACACAGATGACGTGACAACGGCCAGGGAAGCGACCACAAAGACGATAACGTACTGTACAAGACCATCACAGAAGAGGCAAAATATGTGATCTCTGCAATTATGCCCGCCATAAAAGTTACCACAAATGCAATCAGAGTTGACGTTCAGAGACGAGGGCTTAAAAACCACCACCAGGCAGATGACCACAACAGAGAAGGAAGACAGGCAACTGTTGGACCACAGACACAGCCATTAAGATGTTACAACCAGCTCATAAACTAACTTCAAATACAGCACATGACGTTTATATTAATACAGCCAGCAGACTGGCCAGTCTCATAATTAATCCATCTGGTCTAACCTTTGAAATAAAAACGAAACAACAAATCTGATACATTATCATATGCGTTGCGCGATATGTTGTATCCTGGGGGTGGTGGAGTGGCTAGGACATAAAGTTAAAACAAAATATCATGTCCACCCCTAGATAAAAGCCGAATGTCTACTAATCACTTGAGGGTGCTACGCTAGCCTGTGCTCCCCCGGCTATGGACTTGCTCATATGCAAACATGGGACAAGCAACACGACTGACAGTGGACACCAGTAATTATAGGCATCCTAGGCCTGACAAAATACGAGGTAGGGGACCTGGTGAAGGGTTGAGAATCTTGTCAGCAGGTTGTGGTGAGAGCGTCCTTGTGCAAAGGACTTTCTACATGATGATTGATGCTTACTGAGTGACTGGTTGCTTGGCTGATCGATTATTTGGTTAGCTGATAGATTGTTTGGTTGGCTCCGTGACGTTTGAGCCACTGAGGTACAGGTCGTTTGAGCCACGAAAAAGACTTGTATCTATTGGAGTTACGTTGGTGCACACACTCTCCTCCCCACCCATACCAAATAACCACCTGTAACACCCTGCTGGCCGGTCTCTCTGGCTGTGGGGCTACAACACTTTCTCTCTGTAATCCCGTTTATCACGCAGAGTCTCGTAGCGGAGCGAGAGCTGAGGCGGTTCGCCCCCGCTCGTGACTTGTGGGATACTGAGCCGGCCGCTCAGAAAGCAATGGCAAACTACTGAGCGTAATCTTGCCAAGAGATCAACATACAGCTGAAAGATGCTGGTGTTGACAGCTAAGTCCTGTAAAGGATATGCTATAAAAAAAAAAAAAACCTGCTGATGAGCTTCCCTCACAGGCCCCTTTTTTCCCCCAAGTTGAGAAACAAGCGGAGGTTGCAAGACCGGTACTGTATCTTCACATCCGCGGAGGGATATACTAGGATGTCACCAGGTCATGATTCAGAATTAAGGCTCTGCTAGTGTTTCCTCTGGGTGGTTTCGGGTATTTCATTGTCAACAGAATTCAACCTACTGCCCAGGGGGAGGTTAGATGAGTAAATAACCTTATCGGATACAAGGTGATTGTGTATTTTCTCAAATCAACACACTCACGCGCGCGCACTATCTAAAGTCGGAAACTATTTATTTAAAGTAAATTTATATACAGCGAAAACTGCGACCAATGTTACGGGCACGGCTTTGACAATCACAACGGTCTCTAAATGAATGCATAAACGTGAAAACAAATCAGTAGTCAAAGAATTACAACATTTTCTATAATGTGAAATATACAAATAGTTCACAGGCATTGGCTAAAGTTCCTTTTTTTAACAGCAGCGAACTTATCCATAAACAAATCAATCAGTTAATTAGCTCCTGTCTCCATGTATCTTTGTTACAATCGATCTCTTTCACACTGTCTCTCACCCTGTTTGTACACTCCGACAAACTGCTGTTCGCGGATCTCTTGATGTTATCTTCCCATTTGTCTTGCTGTCTACCTCTTGCTTGCCTGCATTCAATCTTCTCTCTAGAGCGATGCCTTTTAATGTGGCTGATATATTTCACTTGAACAGTCGTCGATAACCTTGTCAGTTATATTTCGGATATAAATAATGACATT
This sequence comes from Cepaea nemoralis, assembly GCA_014155875.1. Classification (NCBI taxonomy): domain Eukaryota; kingdom Metazoa; phylum Mollusca; class Gastropoda; order Stylommatophora; family Helicidae; genus Cepaea; species Cepaea nemoralis. The sequence goes on from JACEFZ010022429.1 coordinate 188,359, forward strand.
ATATAACCTGGACCAGAATGTCCTACTTTCAAAGCATAAAGGAGTCTTAAGATGTATTTTGTTTCAGAATGTCCTACTTTCAAAGCATCTTGGAGTCTTAAGGTGTACTTTATTTAACTATGTGCTACAACGGTAACAATAAAATCCGTAAAACTGACCAACCGTATCAAGTAAACATTCAAACTTACCAAACACAAACAACGATAAAGTACAACCGACTCCGGAACAGGATCGTCACTTAGGTAGAGGAGATATTTTACTGTGTGACTGCTGATGTAGAACGAGCACTGGCGAGGTTTTATAGAGCGCTGGGCCAGCCAATCACAAGGCCGCACTAAAACCAGCTGATTCAACTCTCGTGTTCTCCGACCGACAAACATTCGATGAATTAATTCCTTCCACGTTTTGTTACAGTTTGTAATTGTAACAGTGCAAAATGTATAATTTGTGTGAGTTTTTTTGTTTTTTTTTAAATAAACACGTGTATTGATATTTAAGCTTTGCGCAAAGAAGAGTAAACATGCCCGAAAATAGTTTCTGGAAACTTGATCAACTTAGTTGCACACCCTTAAAACGGCTAAATCAACCCCGGCATTTACAGACCAACTGTGATTTTCAACGTAATGTTACCTTCTGTAAGTTTTCATTGCTTTCTAAACGGCCGACGCCTCGTACCATCGAAATGAGCGAAATGCGACCTACATTGACGATCATGTCTGTGATCTCTTCCGTCTCTATCTCTTCAATTATTTGACATGTTAGTTAGTTAGTTAGTTAGTCGCAGTTCCAACTTCACAGCAACGGGTCGGCCCCATTATGCTCCGTTCCTGTGCCAGTGAATATCACACAAAACGCTCCCCACTGCCCAATGTGAAAAGTGGAAAAGACAGGAGTCTCGACAAATAACAGCCCGCACAGATACACTGTGCATAATGCCGCCACCAGAATGTCAACACAATAGTCCCCCACAAAGCACCCAGTTCATTTCTGATGGAATCGGCAGTCATTTTCCCATCTGGATGTTTCCTAGATGTTCACCCACACAGTCCACGAAATACAGTTCATCGTCAATGGCAGTGGCAGTCAACCAGAAGCCCAGCAGCCACGCATTTCTGCATAAGGCAAAAACCGGTCAACTCTGGGACATAGCCATCTGCCATCGCTCCGAACATGCAGTCACGTTCCAAAAGACCTTGGGCAGATTCAAAAGCATTTCACACGAAACTCACAGCTCACAGTGTCGCGCCACGCACTCACTCAGTAGCAGGGCGACGGAACCATCAAGCCTCCTTAGTCGCCTCTTACGACATGCGTGGTAGGCTGCAGTGTTGCTATTCTTTGCTTCCCTTATGGGCCCCGGCAACACACGGGATTTGACATGTTAATGGCTTGGTATATGTTCAATCAATCAATCATGTGCCATGCCGGAAAGTGTGGGCGGTCATGACTCGCCATTTCACTCATCACCATAGTCGTGGTTCAGCTCAGTGTTCCTATCTCGACCATGCCATGTGGCCAAGCCATCCAGGTATTTTCCTCTCGGTCTTCCTCTTGGTCTGTTCCCTTCGATCTTGCCAGTTGTCACTCTGTTCAGATGTTTAAGATTTCCAGTGCATTTTTCCATGCCTACCTTGCCCATTTGTTTTTCCGAAAACATGTCATTTCTCTTCTTTGCTTGAAATGCTTAAAACTTTTTTATTTTGCCTTTTCCTTGTTTTGATGAGGATCTAATAACATAAGAGGCAGTATTTTATTCTATATAATATTATCCACCGCCATCTAAAAAACCACATCTTCACTTCCTTCAGCTTCTGCGCCGTGTCTGTACTCATTGTCCAACATTCACATTCATACATAAGAACGGACACTACAAAACATTTCAGTAAAAGTATGTTGGTACTGTCTATGTCAACTTCCCTCCATACACCGGTCAGTTAGATTTAACGTTGACTTCTTGTTCAGAAAGCAATGGCAACAGAGGAATGTACAATTGCTTAGAAAAATCAACTTGGGGTTGGTCGCAACGACCTGCACAAGACATACGATTGAATTCATTCAAGTAGAAGAGTACGCAGACGACTAACCTTGCCATAAACTTAGTGAGAAGCAGGTGTATATTTTGTCTTTATGAGTTGCGGGTGTTACTGGCAAATTAAGCAAACACCATTTGACTACAATTGTCGTTCATTTCACTTCACACACTATTAACAAACAAAAGAACAAACACCAAATCCTGCAAGTGTCCTCATCATCATATGCCATTCCGATAAGCGTGGGCGGTCATGTTTCACCATCTCACACGATCACCAGAATCGTGGATCAGCTCTGTGTTCTTGTCTGACCATGCCACGTGACCAAGCCATCCAGGTATTTACTTCTCTGCCTTACCCTTCTTTTCCCCTCAATCTTGATAGTTGTCACCAAGTTCTCCAATTTATATCATTTATCTCTTCTCATAACATGTTAAGAAACATGTTACTGTCTCAATCAATCATGTGTCATGCCGGAAAGCGTGGGCGGTCATGACTCGCGATTTCCCTCGATCACCAGAGTCATGGATCAGCTCAGTGTTCCTGTCTCGACCATGCCATGTGGCCAAGCCATCCAGGTATTTACTTCTCGGTCTTCCCCTTGGTCTGTTCCCTTCAATCTTGCCAGTTGTCACCAAGTTCTCCAGTTCATTTCTTCTCATAACATGTCCAAAAAATGTTGACTGTCTATGTCTAATTTCTCTAATCAATTTACGATTTGCATTTGTCTCCTGTGGTACCTGGTCATTGGTTTTTCTGTCTGTCCACGGTATTCTTTGCATTCTCCTCAGAAACCACATTTCTGCAGCCATCAGATGTTTTTCAGCTTGACTGCTCATTGTCAAAGTTTCACATCCATACAAAAGAACAGGCTCTATGTAGCACTTCAACACTCTTTTTCTCGTTTCAGTTTACATCTTTTTATTGGTCAGTATGTTTTTCATCTTGCTAAAGGCTACTTTCGCCATGGCGATTATCGTTCTAATCTCTTCAAGGCATCTCCCATCAGAAGTTATGACTGTTCCGAGATAATTGTACCGATTCACTTGAAGAATATTCCCATTTACTTGTATATTACATTGTGGCACTTAGTTCTTCCTAGTGTTACTGTCTACGTACACTCAAAACTGTACCTAGTGCTATCTGCGGTTGTGTTGACAGACGCTGAAGATTTGTTGTGTAATTCAACAGCAAGCACTCCGTGCTTCAGTCTCCACAAAGACAAGTATGCACACGCACGTGGCAAAAGTTGGCAACACAATTAAATAACATAAACATATACAATAACAAGTAATAATACAGCACCCCTACTAATGTATCTCAAGATTGATGAGGAAAGATTATGAAATTAATTGGTTCAACTGGTGCATCCTGCGTGTGCCCACTCCTAATCAACAACGTCTGCAGTATTACTTCGAGAACCCATTTGATGAAAGGTCTCCACGGCAGTTATCAAGTCGTTCTGAAGGTTGTTGGTTTGTTTCGAACTTTGTTGTTCAGATCACGAGCGCGATTGGGAGTCATCGCTGGAGCTACGGAGTTCGAGCTTTGTGCGATGCTCTCGACAGGCGGCTTGCCGTTCTGCGAAGAGAGATCGAGCCCGATGGGGTCAAACTCGGTACTATATATATATATTACACACAATTACAAGTAGATGAGTTAGAGGTTCGGGTGAATTATATAAGGGGGAAACAACGGAACAACAATAGAGCTGCAGTATCTGCTGTGTGGTGACTGTTACATTCGCGCTTCTATCGTCATCAATGGATGAAGGGGAGCAACGTGTAGGCCAGCGGCTCCCACACCTTTACTGTCAGCTGTAGACCCACCCACCCACCCCCACAAACGCACACACACAAACACACATATAGTTCTTGGTATTAAATCTACTGTATATTCAATAGTTCACTGCCCTATAAGTCTTTTCATCGGTATTCGTGGGATGCTAATCTCCCCTTTTGGAACCATTGGTGTAGACAGGTGTTCACAAAGAGACTACTTTAGAGCGGCGTCATTAAACCTAATGTATAACTCCCATAACTATGGAAATAAGAAGTCACACAAATATGGCCAAACAAGTATATGCGTGGTTGCATTTAAATGTCGATCACCAGGGAACCCCTGAGGTCGCAACAACACGAGACATAAATACCTATGAATTTATTTCCTATGATAGTTACTCTTAGTCTACAGCAGGACATGAGCTGTGGCAAACGTTGGCCCGGGTATTTACTCTTGCGTTTACAGCAGGACATGAGCTGTGGTAAACGTAGGTCTCTGGTATTTACTCTTAGTTTACCACAGGACACTAGATAAGGCAAACGTAGGACCCGGGTATTTAATCTTAGTTTACCTCAGGACACTAAATAGGGCAAACGTAGGACCCGGGTATTTCTCTTAGTTTACCGGGGTCACTAGATGTGTTGGGCTCGGGCTTGATACAACATTAACGGCCTTCTGAAAAATTCTAAATCTAGGTTATGGAACAGCTTACTCATGCCAGCATAGCCCTTTATAAAACATCATAAATGTCATTTTAAAGTGATTCTCCCAAGATAGTCAAATCCTCAAGTGCAGATCCCCAATCAGCGATAGACTAGCCATAACTGACGCTAAGCTCTATTAGAGAAGACAGTGTCCAGCTAACACGTTACATTAAAGGGGGGAAACAAGAAACAAAGAAAGAACCTAAAGAATATTTCAAAACAAAAATTTAACAGACTGGAATTTTTTGAAAGTCTCTCCTTACCATATCGTCCGTCAGTCAATGGGGACTTACAAGGCAATAAATTAAACTAGATGCACTCTGTTTTAGCATGGTAACTCACCAGTTTCCGCAAACCAGACCCATGACACATTCAAACCACTCTTTCTCGAGCTCAAAACTAGGGGCAGATACCCCCTAACCCTATAGTAAAGACTTCTTGTCCATGGACTGGGCTGTGCTGTGATCGGGATAATAGCTCATGAGGCCGAGATGCTGATTGTCACCAGGTGCTTAGGACACCAAGTGCATTCAATCCGTCCCGGACTTTAATAGAAATGAGATTTTTGAGCCAAGATCTGGGGAGGAATAGGCCTTAACAAGTGGAGATGCACGACAGGGAGTCGTAATGAACTCATGAGAGGAGACTACTTTAGCAAGCTGAGCAGGCAAGAACCCGCCGACAAGGACGCCTGTCTATGCGGTTGGAGGATTCCTGCTTGTTATCACCTCATAGCTTATGATTGTGTTCGTGTAAATCTGATAGATTGCTCTGTCCATTTTCGTGGATTTACTCACTGTAATTTTACAGCTTTACCGCAGCTCAACACATTTCATTTCTGGTTATCACGACCGGTTATGACTGTTATTGTGATTAGATTCAGACGAACACTGTAACGGCTGGAGGCTGTATGTTATTACATTTATCATCCGGAGAGGGATATGTATAATATATACATTCAATGTAATCAGTCAAGTACTAACGTGTATCGTTCAATAACAGCATTCGTAACATAGAGTAATCTACCAAATGTTACCAATGGGTGAATCATGGCTCTCCGCGTTATATATGTGGTAATTTGTAAGCATGGAAAACAAACATGAAACTGATGACAAGACATCTCTACTTGGCGCAGACCCGGATGTGGAAGCAATAACAAACACGTTTAAGTGAAAATAAAATGATACCTGGTAACGCCTTTCAAATCTGACGCTGAAAGTAAAAGCAGGGACAGCAGAAAGAAGACAGCCATACCTGGAGTACAAACAAGTAAAGTGAAATGCTGGACAACAGGCGAAATACTAACAACGCTGTGTTAAGGGACGACAACTTGAGTTACAATAACAATTCTGAAAATTGATAACCGTTGTTATGAGGCTGGGTCGACCCCAGAGTACAACTGGTCGGATTTAACTCAGACAACTGTATAGGCAAGTTAGCACACCAACCATTATGCCACGGAAGCTTCATACATCAGTAACGATACTAAATGCTTAACTTGTCGATCGTTGAACTGGGGAGTTTGATCTGTTTAACACACCCACTGCTAACTTTTAGTTGGTTGATGACACGCTTGATATACCGGAAAACCCTACAGAAAACGATTGAATCAGAATATCCGGGTACAATTTCCAGTAAATCAACAAGCATGTATATTTCAGCTTGAAGGATTTATCTAATTATTTTAGTTTATGTTGTGCGATTTCTGAAGTATGTACCTGGTGAGATGCAGCGACATACGCCAGGCAATAAATCGAGCAATCTATTGTTCGTGTCTCTGTTATACAAAGTCACAAGTTTTGAATTCGCTAGTTCGATGGAAAATCCAATCCGGGTTACGTTACGTGGCAAAATGTAGGCCGTCAGCAGCAGAGCTTAACGCACATATAACGTCAATGGCCAATTATATTAAGTGTAGGTCACGCCTCACTAGTTCCGGGCCTTCTTAGTTAGGTGAGTTGTGTGGACATCATCAAATATCACTTTGGCTAAATGAAAGTATATATTCAAGAACAATAAATAACCATATACAGAGATCCACCCATTCATCCACACAGACAGATAATGGGGGGGGGGGGGGGGGGGGGGGGGGGGGGGGGGTTAATACCACAGATTGGCAGACTCAAACTGGCTTCAGGACCACACAAAACGCGATCGTCCCCCTTTCTTGAATTATGTGTGAGTGTGGGGAGAGCGAGTGAGAGAGAAAAAGACCAAAATCAGGTAGCAAGATCGAATGTTAGACATGTCCACCTGCATATATTAAGTTCGCAGAAATACACCACCATTTTTTCAACATACAAACACATCCACGAAAGTCGTAAATAATGCTAGCTAAAAAGAACATAAAAACTGTATTTCAGTGGTGGGGGGGGGGGGGGGGGGGGTGTAATATTTTCAACGTATCTAATTTATTATACATTTCTAACCACAATTCGCGTCTCTAATTGTACTGTTGCTTCAAGGCCCATGCATGCACCCCTGGATACATTTTCCACTTTGGTCGTGAAAAAAAATGTTGATTTGTGTGTTACATTTACATCTCAATGGCAATGAATCCACGCCATGTCAGCTACATTCTAGCTGAATGCGCTGTGTCACTTTCTTACACGCTTATGTCAATCTTTCAACCGTAACCAAAGACCTCATACGGCAGAGTGCACTAGATGAAATACAAACCATCAAGAAAATGTAAAAGATGTGGAGAAACATGAGTTTGAAACTTGACAAGTTACACAGAAATCTGATACTTCTTCTTCTTCTGCGTTCATCCGGAGATTTTTATTTTTCGAACGTGATTGCGTTGTGCCTGTTTACAGCAGGGCTGCGTTCTTGCGCCGTTAGGCCGACACATCCGACTTCTGCGCGCATTTGTTGACCGGGTTAACCTTCCTGGGGAAACCTGATACAATGTAAGCAATTAGCAAGTCAACCATAACAGTGAACGCACACTTTACTATCTGCTGGTAGATTTAAAATGCTGTAGTGTACGGTTAGCGCAAACAGTTAAACAACAGGTGTGCTAATAAACCAGGAAAATCTGTCAATACCATGATTACTATTACTCTATTACAGCTATACAAACAGCCAGCTATGTGCTAATGCAGTGGTTCTCAACCGGGGGAATTTTGGGGTTTCCGGGGGGGGGGGGGGGGGGAAGAATGAAGATTATTTCAACATTGCATTAATACAAGAACCGATTACTTGATCTTGTTTTTCCCTTCATACTTTACGGTTCTGTACGTCTAACCCTTCTAAAATTCATTTTATAAAGTAAGTAGACCCACAAATCACGTTTTATGTGGACGTCTAGACTTGTTTAAGTATGTGCTATTAAATTTAGCTTCAGTTATGATGTATACTGTGTAGGGGCAGGGGGAAATTTTTAGGGAGGAAATACGAAAAGGGGGGGGGGGGGAAATTACGTTCTAAAAATATGGTGAGGGGAGAATGACGTCCTAAAAATAAGGTGAAGGGGGATACGGGCCAAAAAAGGTTGAGAACCACTGTGCTAATGGGTATCAATTTGTGCACAAGTAAAAGATCCTCTTATTGTGACTTCAGGCGTTTTGGAAGATGGTTCCAAGTCAAGTAAACAGCCCTTTTTACACGTCACGAGGCGTATTGGATATGCGGTGCCAGGCCTATATTTGTATAGGTCAGTCGTCAATCGAAAGGGCGGGGAGGGGGGTGTGATGTGACAAATATTACGCCAGCTGTTTACTTTTTATGAATGTTTTTTCGGGGACTATTGAGGGTCGTCGCTGGAGCTACGGAGTTCGTGCTTTGTGCGACGCTTTCCGCGCTGCAGAATGAGACTGAACCACGTGTGATAAAACCCGGTGCAAGGAAGTCGACCCGGTCGACTTTTAAGCGACTTTTATTAAACTTCCTGGTATCCACTATAGGCTGGGCCGACCTGGGAGCCCAAATCATTATTGTTAAATCCGCCTGGATGGGAGATTCGAACACATGAGCATCTGGCCGGCAGTCACGCGTACTAATGGGTACGGATACCGATAACCTGACTAGATCCACGCCTCCTCAAGAAGCTTCACTGATGTATTCGTCCACACCTGCGGCATGGTCTCTTAGAGATAGCTGTTGACTGAAATCTATCACTAGGCAACCCTTAGGGCTATTGAACATACGTAAGTAAAGGACCCATTTACACATCAATGGCAAACTACTGAACGTAAACTTGCCAAGTAATCACAAACATCCCCCCTCCCCACTCCAATAAAAAAATTTTTGAGGCTGACTGCGACGTCATGTAAAGGAAATGTAACATTTAGTTTTTACATATTAAGGCGCAATGGGCACATGGTGCTAAACACATATTTGTATAGACTACTCAGCATTCAATAATTGATGTGGTCAGTGCATACTTCCACAAACACTTCCTAAGACATTCCGAGGTGACCATTTCAGGCGGGGTCGACATGGGAGTCCAGGTCAATTTCCTTTATAAATTTGAATCCACCCCGATGAGAATCGAACCCATGATCACTGGACCGACTGGCGATAGTCTTCTAGTCACAGCCCTGACGCGGACCCCGCTATTGAACATAGGGAATACATCCACGGTTTATAGTGAATGCAACCCACGTTTGCCTTGTCGAGTTATACAGATAGTAATGCACATAACACACATAAACAAGAACATTTTGACTGCAGCAGCATATTGTAGCAGCTTGTTGTCGCCCAGCAAGATCATACCATAGTCTGTCACCAGTTTGCAACAGTCTAGTTTACTACACACACTGATGGCGTGGCCCCATGTGACTGGGTGGAATGAGATATCTTTTTATGATTTCATTCTGCAGAGTAATATTCATATGAATTGAATAAATGAATTATACCTTCGATTAAATAATTCATTTATTAACTTCATCCGACATATAAATCTGCAGTATGCACCTAATGAGATGCAGCGAAATATGCCCGGCAATAAATCGTGCATCTATTGTTGTGTCTTCATTATTCAAAGCATACATTTTAAATTTCCACTCTCTATGTCTTCCGTGAATGCTGATCAGAACATATGAACTGATTTCTCCGTATTGTGCGTGGCAATAATCACTAAGCCGGTTTCCCTGGCCTAAGGGTTAGCGACTTTCTCCGTAATCCCGTATACTCTCGTGAGTAACGTGACGACGGCGAGAATCGGTAGCGGTTCTAACCGGGTCGGTAACTTACGGGGTATGTGAACCGGTCGCTCAGAAAGCAATGGCAAACTATTGAGCGTAAGTAATCTTGCCAAGAAATCAACAATCAGCTGAAAGATGCTGATGTTGACAGAGATGTCCTGTAAAGGATATGCAAACATTTTTGTTAATAATCACTAAACTTCACGATGCAACGAGAACACAAAAGATTATGAACACCTATCTCGAAGCCTTTTAATATTTAATTTACATACTGTATCTCGCACTCATGTGTGTAATAATATGTATACCAAATTTCAAACGATGTAATCTTAGACCTCAAGTTCTATAAAGTGTCAACTGGCGAAGACACTGATTTTAAACGTTTCACCTTATTAACATTAACATGTTGTTCAAGGGAACATGCAGATTACTCTGTTCTCTCATCACATATTCGCCTTCCTCCTTCTTCTCCTCACTCAGACCATGTTAGTATCAAAGAGTAGTAGTTAGTTCAGTAGTTTCTGGTGGAATGCAGTTGGTTGACGCCACGTTCAATACTGTGAAATAGGCAGGGCTGTGGGCGGTGTCTAGCAGCCATGCGGCTGTTGTTACACATACCCAGATAGGCAGGACTGTGGGCGGTGTCTGGCAGCCATGCGGCTATTGTTACACATACCCAGATAGGCAGGACTGTGGGCGGTGTCTAGCAGCCATGCGGCTGTTGTTACACATACCCAGATAGGCAGGACTGTGGGCGGTGTCTGGCAGCCATGCGGCTGTTGTTACACATACCCAGATAGGTAGGACTGTGGGCGGTGTCTGGCAGCCATGCGGCTATTGTTACACATACCCAGATAGGCAGGACTGTGGGCGGTGTCTAGCAGCCATGCGGCTGTTGTTACACATACCCAGATAGGCAGGACTGTGGGCGGTGTCTGGCAGCCATGCGGCTATTGTTACACATACCCAGATAGGCAGGACTGTGGGCGGTGTCTGGCAGCCATGCGGCTATTGTTACACATACCCAGATAGGCAGGACTGTGGGCGGTGTCTGGCAGCCATGCGGCTGTTGTTACACATACCCAGATAGGCAGGACTGTGGGCGGTGTCTAGCAGCCATGCGGCTGTTGTTACACATACCCAGATAGGCAGGACTGTGGGCGGTGTCTGGCAGCCATGCGGCTATTGTTACACATACCCAGATAGGCAGGACTGTGGGCGGTGTCTGGCAGCCGTGCGGCTATTGTTACACATACCCAGATAGGCAGGACTGTGGGCGGTGTCTGGCAGCCATGCGGCTGTTGTTACACATACCCAGATAGGCAGGACTGTGGGCGGTGTCTGACAGCCATGCGGCTATTGTTACACATACCCAGATAGGCAGGACTGTGGGCGGTGTCTGGCAGCCATGCGGCTGTTGTTACACATACCCAGATAGGCAGGACTGTGGGCGGTGTCTAGCAGCCATGCGGCTGTTGTTACACATACCCAGATAGGCAGGACTGTGGGCGGTGTCTGGCAGCCATGCGGCTGTTGTTACACATACCCAGATAGGCAGGACTGTGGGCGGTGTCTGGCAGCCATGCGGCTGTTGTTACACATACCCAGATAGGCAGGACTGTGGGCGGTGTCTGGCAGCCATGCGGCTGTTGTTACACATGCCCAGATAGGCAGGACTGTGGGCGGTGTCTGGCAGCCATGCGGCTATTGTTACACATGCCCAGATAGGCAGGACTGTGGGCGGTGTCTGGCAGCCATGCGGCTGTTGTTACATATACCCAGATAGGCAGGACTGTGGGCGGTGTCTGGCAGCCATGCGGCTGTTGTTACACATGCCCAGATAGGCAGGACTGTGGGCGGTGTCTGGCAGCGATGCGGTTATTGTTACACATACCCAGATAGGCAGGGCTGTGGGCGGTGTCTGGCAGCGAGCGGTTATTGTTACACATACCCAGATAGGCAGGGCTGTGGAAGGTGCAGCCATGCGGCTATTGTTACACATACCCAGATAGGCAGGGATGTGGGCAGTGTCTGGCAGCCATGCGGCTATTGTTACACATACCCAAATATCCCATGAGCCTATCTTAAACCTTTTTTCTGTGTTTGCTCGCTTTGAACTCATGCGTAGTTCATACACGTGCAACAACTTCTAGTAGCACTGGACTGATTCTTCGTGTTGATTAGCTTTCCCATAATACCTGTGTCCCTCGCCATCAGGCGAACCGACTTCTAAGGTACTTGTAATGTACGTCCACAAGTCAAGGACGAGAAGTCAACATTTTAGCCCAACTGACCGGTGTAGTGGTTGACCTCTTGAAGTATAATCAGAACGTGCAGTGGCTATCGTTTCCAATAGAGGAAGGCCAAATGGTAGACAGGTAGATTCTAGCAATGGGATTCAACACTCAGCATTTTTTTTTTGCTTTGCGCAAATGTGGACAGCTATCGTCCATATACTATAGACATATAGTCCGTTACAGGCAGTGTTTATACCTGCGTTATAAGTAACTGAACTTGTAATAGTGAATGATTTTAATACGATTCTACTACGCATCTCGATGTGTACATAGGGCGTGTGTTAACGTCGTTTAATGTATTATCCTTGCTTCTGTGGATTACACCAGTGATTGCAATGCTGTCTATATGTTTGTCTGGTTATTAATACAGTGACTATTGATGTCGCCAGCCTCATTCAGTTCTGTACTTAATCAGGTATGTCAAATGCAACATTCACAGGTATTAGTCGGCAACCACAGAAGTGCAGGAAAGAAGGGGTGATGAAGGATGTGGCCGCTTGTATTTTAGGCAAGTGTTCGGCCAGGGTTGATCTGTTCAATTTGTTAAAACACCCCCAGCCTTTATGTAATGCTTCAAAAATCCCCTCCCCTTTTGTTTTCCTCATCAAGCAGTCCCCTTCCCTGGCATTCTATGTGTTTACTTAATGGAAGCAACCAATTATAGAACTAGATATGATCTCAGCGAAATGCGGTGGGTAATCAAAAGCTGAAAGCCTAGGAAAAGATACCATAGTTCTCAGTCTTCAGATCCAGCCATTCTTGTCCGATTCCGATCAAAAGAGCACGAAGTGAGACATGTTTGCCAGCGTCCACTTAGTGAAGAATTTGCTGGTATTTGTTTAATAGCTGAAATTTTCGTTTGAGGGGAAGGTCCGGTATAGCAGCGGTGAAGTCTCCGTACTTTTATTTTTTAAAATTTTATTGGCTGGTTCAACCAGAGAGCTGAAAGGAGGAGGAGGAGGCGCAGAGAGAGAGAGAGAGAGAGAGAGAGAGAGAGGGGGGCGGGAAAAGGTTGGTTGTTGTGAATCTCCCGAAGACTGGAGTGTAACTCTTCAAGTAGGATGAATTGACGTTCAGGTTGTCAGAACCTTGAAAATGGCTTGCGTTGATCAGTCGGGTTGGTGTAGAGTCTTCATCTGAGACGGTATGGAAGAACTGTCTCCACGAGACGGCTGCTGAGGTATCCTTCCAGCCCCACAGCTGAGAGAGCAGCGGGGTGTGCAAGATTGGTACTGGACGTTCACAGCTCTGGAGAGGCATGTTATGATGTGACAAGACCAGGTTTCAGCATAGCAATAAACCAGGCTGGTCGGGGTTAGATTTGAACACATACCCGTGTGGGTGGAAACAAGAGTTCACCAGCCTTCAGGAATGTCTGTGCAGTCGACATGCTATATGGGAATAGAGTCAGGACAGAAAGAAAGAAAGAAAGAAAGAAAGAAAGAAAGAAAGAAAGAAAGAAAGAAAGAAAGACACGGACAGACAGACAGACAGACAGACAGACAGACAGGCAGACAGACAGGCAGACAGACAGACAGACAGACAGACAGACAGACAGACAGAAAGTACCTAACTGTCAGGATACTATGGAGAAACAAAATACAATTCGTACCACACTTTTTACAATAAAATGCAAATTTGCCTAGACAGTTTTGCGTGGAAACCCAACACAACAAACAATGCAGCAAAAATAAAAGTACCTTTTCGCATATAAACTTTTATAAAACCGACTGGATAAGGAAATAAAGACAAGCCAAAGTCCATCCACATTTTCCAAATATCACCAGGAGAAAAAAAAACAAAGGAATGGAAACTGATACTTGTGGTTGAAGAAAGTAAATAAAATATGCATGCAGCTGCCTGCTTTATAATTAAATAAGATCAACAACACAGTGTCAAAAAGGGGGTTAACTGCAACCGGGTTGATACTGGAGTCTAAATAAACACACAAAATATGACTAGGAAGCTCGACGAAAGACAAGGAAACCGGGGGGAAAAAAGCAGATAAAGGCGAACGTTTGGACTGAAGTCCTTGCCACTGTATAAGAAAAACAAATAAACATGTGTTTTATATTGTTTTCATCATCATCATCAAGGCCCATGCCGGCTGGCGTAGTTCATGGCTCTCCACAGATCTCGGTCCTTGGTGTTCTGGATCAACTCTGCTGCTGATATTCCTCCGTGCCTCCGTCTCAATCCGTCCAGCATAATTTCTCTTGGTCTGCCTCTCCCCCCCCCCCCCTCGGTCTTTCCAGTTGTAACGGTGGTCTCTAATACCTCTCTTCTCATCACATGACCAAAGAAAGTTGTTTCTCTCTTTCTTATTGTGGTACATAATATTCTAGTTTCATTAGCTTCATCCAGGCAATTGTTGTTAGTTACTCTGGCAGTCCAAGGAATTCGCAACATTCGTCCCAGGAACTACATCTCTGTTGCTTCCAAGTTATTCCTAATTTGTTCATTTACATTCCAATATTCACTGCCATACAGCAAAACAGGTTCTATATAGCACGTCAGCAACTTGTTTTTCTTGCTCTTTGATAAAGACATCGGTCGAAACGCCCGCCCGTATCTGTTTTTTAATTTTGGAGCTTCCAATTCATATTTTCTGTGTTTATTCCTCAAACAACACCCGCTTACAACAAAACATCCCAACTACGTTTGCAAAATACGAAACTGCAGCATTAGTTACTTACCAATTACCCGTGCGCAAAACACAGGACGAGTAGTTGCTTGGTACTGGATATGGCGTTCGTGGTGCTCTACACTGAAAGCGACGCACACATCTGGGAACACAAAACAAACAACATTCAGCATTTAAAGGCGTGTTCGCCCTGGTCTCTCCCGCACTCCACACTCACCCTCAACTAGGGCACGTTATCTTTACTTGAACAGAAACATTAAGAAAAAGCTCAAAGCAACCTCAGAGACTTCTCACCATCAAAACAACGCATCCCACATAGCCACCTGAACGCGATTAACTCTGTGCGATTAGTCTAGGAGTTGCCAGGAAGTACGCTGATAATGCCAGATGATGGTTCCACGTCTGCTTTCACCGCCCGCTACAATGAGGGAAAGACTGGCCACCTAATCCCCGTTAATTTAGACCTATAAAAAGTGATGGTCCTATTACAGGGTGTGTTTTTAATGACTGTGCAGCGTTTGAAAATATTGCCGGTCCAAGTTTTGTATTCACCCTCTGTAAAGTTCATGCAACATAATAGGTAAATACAAAACTTGGACCGGCAATATTTTCAAACACTGCACAGTCATTACAAATACACCCTGTATATCACTGGTCCATAGTATGTTTCTGCTTAGGAACTTTGTGTGGGTTTGTGCTTTAGTTTAGTCGATGGATCAACATCACGGCACACGGGTGTAACCCATAAGTGCTCCGTTCTCCTCCTAACTCAAACCTGAGTCTGGGGAAACTCAGCTCAGTGCACGAACTCCGTAGCACCAGCGAGGATCCTTAAATACTTGGGTAGATTTGTAACTCGAAATGTTGCCCGGGCAGCGCCGCTAGGCTACTCTTTTTCGATTTCCAACTGCCAAGAAATATTTTACGTGCGCAACAATACACACGGGCGTCCGATCTCACTACCCAGAGACCAGGGGAAATTTAATTACTAGAAGTCCACGTGAAAAAAATCCCGGTCCTCACCGGGGCTTGAATCCGGGACCTCCAGCACTCGAGGCGGACACCATACCTGGAGACCACGCAGCTCCCGAACGTTATCCTCTTCTCAAAACTCCGAAGACATCCGAAGAGGAGTTTTGAGAAGTTCACACCCACGCAGCCCCCCGGGTGTGTGCTAACATGTTGAAGTGTAAACACGGTCCTCAGTGAATGTTTCTTTAAAACAGGGGCTAGTCGTCGGTACTCTAGTAGACAGCGCACTCGCCTACCAACATTGTCGTCCAGGGTACAAATCTCAGTAGTGGTTATGCCTTTCACTTCGCGCAGTCTGGTGCGGCCTAATACATGAGCACCCGATATGTGGGTTGTTTATTAAAGCTGGCCGGCGTTGTATTGCTGACCACGAGCCCTGGTGTACCGGACGGTGATGGAAGACTTGGGTCCACAGTAGTATATGGCGTGCACTTGCCACATGATTGGAGGGTAAACTGGTAGGCTGAACTGGTAGGGTAATTTGGATGGTAATGTAGGGTGTTAGGCTGAAAGGGTAAGAAATGTCGACTCGGTGAAATTTTTTTTTTTTTGTGGGGTGAAACGGCGTGTGGGAACTTTTTTTTCGTGGGAACGAAATTTTTGGCGCTGCCTGGTGGGGAAGTAATTAAGGTAAAATGTTCTGGAAAGCGAGGTTGTGAGATGAGGGGTATATATTTTAGAAAGGAGTATATGAATGTGTATGCATGGTGATAAACAAAGGGTGTGATGGGTCGTGGTTTCTACTCATGGGTATATGGTGGTGTAGATATAATGTGTGCGTGGTGATGAACAAGGGTGTGATGGGTCGTGGTTTCTACTCATGGGTATATGGTGGTGGTGTAGATATAATGTGTGCGTGGTGATGAACAAGGGTGTGATGGGTCGGTTCTACTCATGGGTATATGGTGGTGGTGTAGATATAATGTGTGCGTAGTGATGAACAAGAGTGTGATGGGTCATGGTTTCTACTCATGGGTATATGGTGGTGGTGTAGATATAATGTGTGCGTGGTGTCGTGATGGGTCGTTCTACTCATGGGTATATGGTGGTGGCGTAGACATAATGTGTATGGTGATACACACGGGTGTGATGGGTCGTGGTTATACTCGATGAAGTAAGAGATGGTTACTATCATCTGAACAGTGTGATAGTAGTGAAGGTAAAGGGTGGTATATTCACCGATTACAAAGGAAAGCGTATAAAGTTATAATAGGTGTCATTTGATGGTAAGGGGTGGGTATTAGTGATCAAGTAGAAGTGATATAGGGGGGGTGGTCATAAATATAATAAGAGGTGCTTGCAATTACACACTGGTCAACCAGTGGTCAAGTGGTCAAGTAAGGGTCAAGTAGTCAAGTAAGGAAATTTTAGGGAAAAGTGATTGTAATGATATGGTGATGATTAAAGAGTGGTAAATTAGTGGTCAATCAGTGGTCAAGCAGTGGTCAAGCGGTCAAGTGAGGAAAATTTTAGGGAAAAGTGATTGTAATGAGATGGTGATGATTAAAGAGTGGTAAATTAATGGTCAAGCAGTGGTCAAGCAATGGTCAAGTGGTCAAGTAAGGAAAATTTTAGGGGAAAATTGGTCGTAGTGACATGGTAATGTTTAAATTAGTGGTAAATTAGTGATCAAGTAGTGGTCAAGTAGTGGTCAAGCAGTGGTCAAGCGGTGTGTAAGTGAGGAAAATTTTAGGGAAATTTTAGGGAAAAGTGATTGTAATGAGATGGTGATGATTAAAGAGTGGTAAATTAGTGGTCAAGCAATGGTTAAGCAGTGGTCAAGTGAATAAATTTTAGCGGAAAAGTAGTTGTAGCGACATGGTGATGCTTAAAAGGTGGTAAATTAGTGGTCAAGTAGTGGTCAAGCAGTGGTCAAGTAGTGGTCAAGTGGTCGAGTGACCACTTAAATTGTAGAGGACGATGTGCCTAAGATTATGGTAGTGATTAAAGTGATCGATGACGTGGTCAAGCAGTGGTCAAGCAGTGGTCAAGTAGTCGAGTGACCACTTAAATTGTAGGGGAAAGTACGTATAGTGCAATGGTGGTGGGTAGAGTGAAGAAGAATCAATAGTAGTGATAATACTACTACCAATATTAGCGACAAGCACAAAGACAACCAAGTACATACGTGATACACACAAATACAAAGGCAACCATACACAGACAACCCATACCATTACTACTGTCATCACAACTATACACACACGTGTACACACATACAAGCACAAAGTCAACCACACACATACAAACACAAAGACAACCATACACAGACAACCCATACCATTACTACTGTCACTATCAACAGCTATACACACGTGCAGAGACAGCACAGACACACCCATACCATTACTACTGTCAGCACAAGTATACTCAAGTACACACATAAATACACACCTACTGCAAACTCAAAGACAGACACAGACATTCCATACTATTACTACTGTCATCACAAGTATACACAAGAACACTCAAACACAAAGACACAGACACACTTGTACATACACACCTACAAGCGTACAAAGACACTCCATACTATTACTACTGTCATCACAAGTATACTCAAGTACACACACAAATACACAAGAACAATCAAAGACAACCACACACACACACAGGCACAGTTGTACATACAGACACAGACACTCCATACTATTACTACTGTCATCACAAGTATACTCAAGTACACACAAATACACAAGAACATTCAAAGACAGACACAGACATTCCATACTATTACTACTGTCATCACAAGTATACTCAAGTACACACACACAAATACACAAGAACACTCAAAGACAAACACAAAGACACAGACACAATTGTACATACAGACACAGACAACCCATACTATTACTACTGTCATCACAACTATAATCAATTACACAAATACACACCTACAAACACAAAGACAATCACACACAGACACATTTGTACATACAGACATACACATAAAGACAGACAAGCACAAAGACACACCCATACCATTACTACTGGCACTATAAACAGATATACACATGTGCAGAGACAGCACAGACACACTCACCCATAAACAAATACACAAGAACACTCAAAGACAAATACAAAGTCAGCCAAGTACAAAGACACACCCATCGCCTAGGATTACTACTGTCATCACAACTATACTCAAGTACACACCCATAAACAAATACACAAGAACACTCAAAGACAAACACAAAGGCAACCATACACAGACAACCCATACCATTACTACTGTCACTATCAACAGATATACACATGTGCAGAGACAGCACAGAACACTCGTACCATTACTACTGTCATCACAACAATACACAAGTACAGACACACTCACCCATAAGCAATTACACAAATACACACCTACAAACAAAACCACACAAAGACACAGACACACTTGTACATACAGACCTACAAGCACACAAAAACACACCCAAACCATTACTACTGGTACCACAACAAGTACACACCCATAATCAATTACACAAATACACACCTACTACAAACTCAAAGACACAGACACACTTGTACATACAGACACACACACCCATACCATTACTACTGTCATCACAACAATACACAAGTACACACCCATAAACAATTACACAAATACACACCTACAAACAAAGACAAAGACAAAGACAACCAAACAAACACACGTACAGACACAGAAGTACAGACAAACCATACCATTACTACTGTCACAACAACAACTATACACACATACAGACACGAGTACACAAAAAACAAAGAGGGCCACACAAAACATTACTACTGGTACCTCAGCCAGTACAGATACACTCACCCATAAGACTAAGCTATACAAACCACATACCCCCTTTTGGTAAAGAACGAGGATGTCCGAGACTACGTCATCACCGCCATGTGCAAAAGTCATTAAGTATGAGTCATCGGTTTGTGGGAAGCAGGCGGGCGGCGTGAGAATAGCTTGTCTACAAAACTGCCACGTCAGCTAGGTCGTGTGCAGAACCAGTGTATAAAATAGAAGGCGTCTCTTGTGAGCTCAGTGCCAGTTCACGGGTTGACTTGGGTATCTACAGACGTGCTTCAGGCTGGTGTGAGCAGTGTAGTAAGCAGATATTATTCACGTAGTGACTTGGTTACAGCAGTGAAACTTGGTGTGAGCATTGTTCGTGTAGTAACCAGCTATTTTTCACGTAGTGACTTGGCTAGCTACAGCAGTGAAACTTGGTGTGAGCCTTATTCGTGTCGTTGGCCTCTGCTAAAACAGTGAAACATTGTATACACCAGAGCATTTTTTCGTGGTTGTAAGAAAGAAGAAAAAAACCAGTTTATCAATATGACCACCAGATCTACTGTCACGTGTTCAGTGTGCGACAAAGCCTATTGTGATAAGTATACCCTTAATCGTCACATTCGGACCATTCACGAGGGGAAAGACCAAGTATATCCCTGTCAGTTATGTGATAAGGTGTATAAGACGAACGATGGCCTACAAAAACACAAACGAATACGTCATCAGCCACGTATGAATACACCAAATACTGCAATACCAGAGACGACAGCACCACCTGTCTATTTACACCATCATCGTAGTCTAACACAAGTACCAGACTGCCACCACTGTATCTTCAATGATAACCTTACCCGCCCTAATAGGAACATTCACAATGATTATCCCCGTCAGTTACGTGACAATCTATACAATTCGAACCTACAACGGTACTTACATCACCAGAAATCACGAGAACGAACGACACCCTTAGACACCCTGGCAACAAGTCCACTCATAGTAGCAGAGGATATCCAACCAAATGATAGAGACAGTTTGGCAGCCCTTAAGGCATACTGCAAGGACCTATCGCTTATGCTACCCAATCAAGTGGTAGTACTAGAAAAAAGTGTCGACCACCGCTATCGGGTGGTTTTGGTATGATAAAAAGAAGTATTCAGATATTTTGTATGATATCTCATACATGTCTTTATTCTGGATCCGAAACAAATAAGGTATGTGTGATGACTTCGACAACAACAGTGTTTTTGATAGTCAACCAACAGAACCCAGAAGAATGAAGATCACTAATCCAGAACTTTTTGGTTTTTCACTAATCATGTATGTCATTGATTTTTTCTTATATCTCTAAACTGTTTTTCACTACGCCTGTATGTCATTGATTTTTTCTTATATCATTAAAGTGTTTTTCACTAAGCATCTATGTCATTGATTTTTTTTCTTACGATATATCTCTAAACTGTATTGACGAATATATATGTCATTGATTTTTTCTTATATCACTAAAGTGTTTTGATGAATATGTTGTGAACACACATATTTTGGTGATAAAAATATTGAAACCAAGTTTTTTTGTTGATTTTCTTTATTGGTTTTGTTTTCATGACGTTGTCTTGTCGGCTCAGAGCTTACATTACCAGACATGAACAATGTGTTAGAAGAAGTTATGGCAAATACAGAACAGTCAAATGTATAAAACCTAGGAAAAAATAA
Source organism: Cepaea nemoralis (assembly GCA_014155875.1). NCBI lineage: Eukaryota > Metazoa > Mollusca > Gastropoda > Stylommatophora > Helicidae > Cepaea > Cepaea nemoralis. The sequence continues at coordinate 209,480 of JACEFZ010022429.1, forward strand.
CCAAAGGCGAAAAGGCCTAAAGAGAGAAATGTCTCGACCAAGCTTATAAATATTACAACTAAAAGGTTGATCAAAATTCAAACATTATAAAAATAACCAAGTATGAAAAACATCGTCCAAAGACAGAAATATTTCAACTAAACTTATAAATAAATCACCAAAAGGGGGAAAAGGTCAAGTACAGAAATAGCTATGGAAAAAGTAAGTCCACAAAAATAAGAAAGAAATGTAACTTCTGTAGTCAAATGTGTCTTATCTGAAAAGACATTTCACAATACATAATCACCACCACTTTCCTTGTTTTACGTTACCGAAGGCCTTCACCGTATCTGGTACAGAAACCCTTATACAGCACTCATCTCTCCACAGTCTTGGTTGCTTTCTAATACAAAGTGGTTACATCACCAAGAACTTCAAACCTCCACTGTACACGTGCTCCATTGAAACACCCATGACAGTTAACAACATGTATGGCCATGTAATCTGTGAGTCCATCGGGGATAGTTCATCCGAGTATTCCAAAAGATCCATTTCCCATGGCTGACATCTTCAACTTGCTATAACACAACTTATTCTAATATACACTTTACATGAAATTTCCCAAATTTGGGCTCTATTAAAGATTACGTAATGAGATACACAAAGACACCAAGAACATATCAGACAAAACAACTCACAAACCAGACTTAGAACTAAAACTTAAACCATATCAGATGAACCACCCAACAAGTACTACTAGAACACAAACATATAATAAGGAAACACATGACACACAGAGCGTACAGACAAATCACTTGGACTCAAACAAATTTTGCTTCTTGTACTGTAGAATTCTACATTATACATCATTTAACCCTAACCTAACCCCTAACCCTAACGATTCACCAAACACAACAAGCTCTTTCTGTAAGAGACATAGACACAAACCACTGTTAGAAAGCGAAAAAGTTAAATTTTAATTATCACTTAAAAATAATAAATCGCAATTTTATTTCGCTTCACTTAATATACAGATATAGACTAAGTATAGGTATAGGTATAGGTTATGTATAGGACTATATCGAGCTTACATTTTGTGCAATAAAATTGCGATTTATTATTTTTAAGTGATAATTAAAATTTAACTTTTTCGCTTTCTAACAGTGGTTTGTGTCTATGTCTCTTACAGAAAGAGCTTGTTGTGTTTGGTGAATCGTTAGGGTTAGGGGTTAGGTTAGGGTTAAATGATGTATAATGTAGAATTCTACAGTACAAGAAGCAAAATTTGTTTGAGTCCAAGTGATTTGTCTGTACGCTCTGTGTGTCATGTGTTTCCTTATTATATGTTTGTGTTCTAGTAGTACTTGTTGGGTGGTTCATCTGATATGGTTTAAGTTTTAGTTCTAAGTCTGGTTTGTGAGTTGTTTTGTCTGATATGTTCTTGGTGTCTTTGTGTATCTCATTACGTAATCTTTAATAGAGCCCAAATTTGGGAAATTTCATGTAAAGTGTATATTAGAATAAGTTGTGTTATAGCAAGTTGAAGATGTCAGCCATGGGAAATGGATCTTTTGGAATACTCGGATGAACTATCCCCGATGGACTCACAGATTACATGGCCATACATGTTGTTAACTGTCATGGGTGTTTCAATGGAGCACGTGTACAGTGGAGGTTTGAAGTTCTTGGTGATGTAACCACTTTGTATTAGAAAGCAACCAAGACTGTGGAGAGATGAGTGCTGTATAAGGGTTTCTGTACCAGATACGGTGAAGGCCTTCGGTAACGTAAAACAAGGAAAGTGGTGGTGATTATGTATTGTGAAATGTCTTTTCAGATAAGACACATTTGACTACAGAAGTTACATTTCTTTCTTATTTTTGTGGACTTACTTTTTCCATAGCTATTTCTGTACTTGACCTTTTCCCCCTTTTGGTGATTTATTTATAAGTTTAGTTGAAATATTTCTGTCTTTGGACGATGTTTTTCATACTTGGTTATTTTTATAATGTTTGAATTTTGATCAACCTTTTAGTTGTAATATTTATAAGCTTGGTCGAGACATTTCTCTCTTTAGGCCTTTTCGCCTTTGGTTATTTTTTCCTAGGTTTTATACATTTGACTGTTCTGTATTTGCCATAACTTCTTCTAACACATTGTTCATGTCTGGTAATGTAAGCTCTGAGCCGACAAGACAACGTCATGAAAACAAAACCAATAAAGAAAATCAACAAAAAAACTTGGTTTCAATATTTTTATCACCAAAATATGTGTGTTCACAACATATTCATCAAAACACTTTAGTGATATAAGAAAAAATCAATGACATATATATTCGTCAATACAGTTTAGAGATATATCGTAAGAAAAAAAATCAATGACATAGATGCTTAGTGAAAAACACTTTAATGATATAAGAAAAAATCAATGACATACAGGCGTAGTGAAAAACAGTTTAGAGATATAAGAAAAAATCAATGACATACATGATTAGTGAAAAACCAAAAAGTTCTGGATTAGTGATCTTCATTCTTCTGGGTTCTGTTGGTTGACTATCAAAAACACTGTTGTTGTCGAAGTCATCACACATACCTTATTTGTTTCGGATCCAGAATAAAGACATGTATGAGATATCATACAAAATATCTGAATACTTCTTTTTATCATACCAAAACCACCCGATAGCGGTGGTCGACACTTTTTTCTAGTACTACCACTTGATTGGGTAGCATAAGCGATAGGTCCTTGCAGTATGCCTTAAGGGCTGCCAAACTGTCTCTATCATTTGGTTGGATATCCTCTGCTACTATGAGTGGACTTGTTGCCAGGGTGTCTAAGGGTGTCGTTCGTTCTCGTGATGTCTGGTGATGTAAGTACCGTTGTAGGTTCGAATTGTATAGATTGTCACGTAACTGACGGGGATAATCATTGTGAATGTTCCTATTAGGGCGGGTAAGGTTATCATTGAAGATACAGTGGTGGCAGTCTGGTACTTGTGTTAGACTACGATGATGGTGTAAATAGACAGGTGGTGCTGTCGTCTCTGGTATTGCAGTATTTGGTGTATTCATACGTGGCTGATGACGTATTCGTTTGTGTTTTTGTAGGCCATCGTTCGTCTTATACACCTTATCACATAACTGACAGGGATATACTTGGTCTTTCCCCTCGTGAATGGTCCGAATGTGACGATTAAGGGTATACTTATCACAATAGGCTTTGTCGCACACTGAACACGTGACAGTAGATCTGGTGGTCATATTGATAAACTGGTTTTTTTCTTCTTTCTTACAACCACGAAAAAATGCTCTGGTGTATACAATGTTTCACTGTTTTAGCAGAGGCCAACGACACGAATAAGGCTCACACCAAGTTTCACTGCTGTAGCTAGCCAAGTCACTACGTGAAAAATAGCTGGTTACTACACGAACAATGCTCACACCAAGTTTCACTGCTGTAACCAAGTCACTACGTGAATAATATCTGCTTACTACACTGCTCACACCAGCCTGAAGCACGTCTGTAGATACCCAAGTCAACCCGTGAACTGGCACTGAGCTCACAAGAGACGCCTTCTATTTTATACACTGGTTCTGCACACGACCTAGCTGACGTGGCAGTTTTGTAGACAAGCTATTCTCACGCCGCCCGCCTGCTTCCCACAAACCGATGACTCATACTTAATGACTTTTGCACATGGCGGTGATGACGTAGTCTCGGACATCCTCGTTCTTTACCAAAAGGGGGTATGTGGTTTGTATAGCTTAGTCTTATGGGTGAGTGTATCTGTACTGGCTGAGGTACCAGTAGTAATGTTTTGTGTGGCCCTCTTTGTTTTTTGTGTACTCGTGTCTGTATGTGTGTATAGTTGTTGTTGTGACAGTAGTAATGGTATGGTTTGTCTGTACTTCTGTGTCTGTACGTGTGTTTGTTTGGTTGTCTTTGTCTTTGTCTTTGTTTGTAGGTGTGTATTTGTGTAATTGTTTATGGGTGTGTACTTGTGTATTGTTGTGATGACAGTAGTAATGGTATGGGTGTGTGTGTCTGTATGTACAAGTGTGTCTGTGTCTTTGAGTTTGTAGTAGGTGTGTATTTGTGTAATTGATTATGGGTGTGTACTTGTTGTGGTACCAGTAGTAATGGTTTGGGTGTGTTTTTGTGTGCTTGTAGGTCTGTATGTACAAGTGTGTCTGTGTCTTTGTGTGGTTTTGTTTGTAGGTGTGTATTTGTGTAATTGCTTATGGGTGAGTGTGTCTGTACTTGTGTATTGTTGTGATGACAGTAGTAATGGTACGAGTGTTCTGTGCTGTCTCTGCACATGTGTATATCTGTTGATAGTGACAGTAGTAATGGTATGGGTTGTCTGTGTATGGTTGCCTTTGTGTTTGTCTTTGAGTGTTCTTGTGTATTTGTTTATGGGTGTGTACTTGAGTATAGTTGTGATGACAGTAGTAATCCTAGGCGATGGGTGTGTCTTTGTACTTGGCTGACTTTGTATTTGTCTTTGAGTGTTCTTGTGTATTTGTTTATGGGTGAGTGTGTCTGTGCTGTCTCTGCACATGTGTATATCTGTTTATAGTGCCAGTAGTAATGGTATGGGTGTGTCTTTGTGCTTGTCTGTCTTTATGTGTATGTCTGTATGTACAAATGTGTCTGTGTGTGATTGTCTTTGTGTTTGTAGGTGTGTATTTGTGTAATTGATTATAGTTGTGATGACAGTAGTAATAGTATGGGTTGTCTGTGTCTGTATGTACAATTGTGTCTGTGTCTTTGTGTTTGTCTTTGAGTGTTCTTGTGTATTTGTGTGTGTGTACTTGAGTATACTTGTGATGACAGTAGTAATAGTATGGAATGTCTGTGTCTGTCTTTGAATGTTCTTGTGTATTTGTGTGTACTTGAGTATACTTGTGATGACAGTAGTAATAGTATGGAGTGTCTGTGTCTGTATGTACAACTGTGCCTGTGTGTGTGTGGTTGTCTTTGATTGTTCTTGTGTATTTGTGTGTGTACTTGAGTATACTTGTGATGACAGTAGTAATAGTATGGAGTGTCTTTGTACGCTTGTAGGTGTGTATGTACAAGTGTGTCTGTGTCTTTGTGTTTGAGTGTTCTTGTGTATACTTGTGATGACAGTAGTAATAGTATGGAATGTCTGTGTCTGTCTTTGAGTTTGCAGTAGGTGTGTATTTATGTGTGTACTTGAGTATACTTGTGCTGACAGTAGTAATGGTATGGGTGTGTCTGTGCTGTCTCTGCACGTGTGTATAGCTGTTGATAGTGACAGTAGTAATGGTATGGGTTGTCTGTGTATGGTTGTCTTTGTGTTTGTATGTGTGTGGTTGACTTTGTGCTTGTATGTGTGTACACGTGTGTGTATAGTTGTGATGACAGTAGTAATGGTATGGGTTGTCTGTGTATGGTTGCCTTTGTATTTGTGTGTATCACGTATGTACTTGGTTGTCTTTGTGCTTGTCGCTAATATTGGTAGTAGTATTATCACTACTATTGATTCTTCTTCACTCTACCCACCACCATTGCACTATACGTACTTTCCCCTACAATTTAAGTGGTCACTCGACTACTTGACCACTGCTTGACCACTGCTTGACCACGTCATCGATCACTTTAATCACTACCATAATCTTAGGCACATCGTCCTCTACAATTTAAGTGGTCACTCGACCACTTGACCACTACTTGACCACTGCTTGACCACTACTTGACCACTAATTTACCACCTTTTAAGCATCACCATGTCGCTACAACTACTTTTCCGCTAAAATTTATTCACTTGACCACTGCTTAACCATTGCTTGACCACTAATTTACCACTCTTTAATCATCACCATCTCATTACAATCACTTTTCCCTAAAATTTCCCTAAAATTTTCCTCACTTACACACCGCTTGACCACTGCTTGACCACTACTTGACCACTACTTGATCACTAATTTACCACTAATTTAAACATTACCATGTCACTACGACCAATTTTCCCCTAAAATTTTCCTTACTTGACCACTTGACCATTGCTTGACCACTGCTTGACCATTAATTTACCACTCTTTAATCATCACCATCTCATTACAATCACTTTTCCCTAAAATTTTCCTCACTTGACCGCTTGACCACTGCTTGACCACTGATTGACCACTAATTTACCACTCTTTAATCATCACCATATCATTACAATCACTTTTCCCTAAAATTTCCTTACTTGACTACTTGACCCTTACTTGACCACTTGACCACTGGTTGACCAGTGTGTAATTGCAAGCACCTCTTATTATATTTATGACCAACCCCCCTATATCACTTCTACTTGATCACTAATACCCACCCCTTACCATCAAATGACACCTATTATAACTTTATACGCTTTCCTTTGTAATCGGTGAATATACCACCCTTTACCTTCACTACTATCACACTGTTCAGATGATAGTAACCATCTCTTACTTCATCGAGTATAACCACGACCCATCACACCCGTGTGTATCACCATACACATTATGTCTACGCCACCACCATATACCCATGAGTAGAACGACCCATCACGACACCACGCACACATTATATCTACACCACCACCATATACCCATGAGTAGAAACCATGACCCATCACACTCTTGTTCATCACTACGCACACATTATATCTACACCACCACCATATACCCATGAGTAGAACGACCCATCACACCCTTGTTCATCACCACGCACACATTATATCTACACCACCACCATATACCCATGAGTAGAAACCACGACCCATCACACCCTTTGTTTATCACCATACACATTATGTCTACACCAACATATACCCCTCCCTCATCCGTACCCTCTCTTTAAGTACTACCACTCATCTCACAACCTCGCTTTCCAGAACATTTTACCTTAATTACTTCCCCACCAGGCAGCGCCAAAAATTTCGTTCCCACGAAAAAAAGTTCCCACACGCCGTTTCACCCCACAAAAAAAAAAAATTTCACCGAGTCGACATTTCTTACCCTTTCAGCCTAACACCCTACATTACCATCCAAATTACCCTACCAGTTCAGCCTACCAGTTTACCCTCCAATCATGTGGCAAGTGCACGCCATATACTACTGTCCACATCGTGCTGCAAGCATACTTTGTTGTGACTGTATCCGAACAGTCCAGAGCTCTCTCTCTCTCTCTCTCTCTCTCTCTCTCTCTCTCTCTCTCTCTCTCTCTCTCTCTCTCTCTCTCTCTCTCTCTCTCTCTCTCTCTCTCTCTCACGTGTGCGCAGTCTCAATATTAGGCAGACAGTTAACAGTTAGTTGGTTACAGTTAACAGTTAGTTGGTTGCAGTCAACCCCAGCAGTTTTCTGCTGTTTGTGATCTCTTTGCAAATTTACGTTGTAGTTTGCCATTGCTTTCTGAACGACCGGCACCCATACCATTTCGTAAAAACCCAACGCAAGACGGTCTGCTGCCAAATCGTATGCTGCTGTGTTTCGAACGCGGTTATGTGGGATTACGAACCACGTAATCACACAATTACACATGCGTCTCTGTCCCAGTCACACGATTCTGCTCGTGGTATGATAAGGGTTAATACAGATCGTAACTAACGCGCTAGGATTCTGTTGAAGCAGATAGCAGGCGATGAATCCTCGTGTAAATACCACGTGTTTACAAAGTGTTTATCGCAGAGGGTTAACAAGTTCTAGAAAATGAAGCTACCTCTGTTCTCGTGCTTACGTCAGAGCTACAACGCTACAGATTCAAACTGCCAGCTATTCTCATTGAAGTGCCTGAAGTCTGTGTATTCATCCCAGTTCGCAAGAAAACTTGAGTTATTATCTATGAAACATTGGAGATGTCGTATAAAAAGTATACGCTCTACATTATGAAGATATTTCTCGCACATAATGTAAACAGATAAGTTCTCGTTCACGGTTTACGACGTCATTCCAACAGAATACACACAGCTGCCGTTTGTTGACAACATCTACCACGCCAATTTAATGTCTCCACATCTTCCACCGCTAGCCGCAACTTTCTCCATTTTGTGGGTGGCTGTGTTTATAGCAAGGCTAATATTCTCCACTTGGTGGTTGTTTTATGTGTCTTATTCTTCTTCTTTCCACTTTCAGACGTCAGTATGAATAAATCCAAAGAAAGCAGACGCCAACTTAAGCCCGCTTACCAGTGGCGGACTGGGTCTAAAAATATTGGTTACCTGAACTAAAGGTCATCATCATTTGATTTGTAAAATATTGTCTAATGTTTAAGGAGGCCCACTTCATTAGGAACCCACAGGGCCTCTTGCCATCGGGCAAGTTGACACCCTGACCAGTACGCCACTGCTGCTGTCGACTCCATGGCTTGTCTTTAAGAGTAGCTGATGCAGGCCAAAATAGTTTTCACTTCTGTGCATATGCTGGACACCCCACTCCTGCAACAATGGTGACTATTCTGCGCCTAATGTCTTCGGAGTTTTGAGAAATATAAAAAAAAAAACACATAACTATATGCTTTTATTACATAATATTTCACAGAAAAATATCTACAATAAAATACTGCCATAAATCTCTGTTATGTGAATGAAGACTAGCAAGAAGAAAACCACGCACCCATCTGGACATATTTGCTAAGCGAAAAATGTATGACCCTTTACAAAGTTACCTTGATAAGATTAAAAAGAACTGTGTTTACAACTACTCCATCATTCATTCGTCTTTCGTATCCAAGTTAGCTTCACCGACATCATATTAGTTACAAAAGCAATATAAGGATCTACACATAGATTAGAATTGTAATTATATTTCAATAGATAAGTTTTATTTCCTCGCCACTCCCACCATAACATGAAACAACCAAACGCAACTTCCTCGTTCTCTATTACTATTTTTACAACGCCATTTTACATAAGCGTGCAACATAAAAGTGAAACTAGGCAAAGGTAGTCAGTCCCGCAGCAGATAATGTGGTTGTGTTGTGAAGTGTTAGTGCTTCATATTTTCTAGACCACGACATATAAGGTGGGGGTGTCAGTTCCCTACATCGTCGCCTGTGCTGTCAACTGTCATTTATTGCCAATAGAGTACCTCGCGGTTTATGGCAGGGGGGTCTTGAACCTGAGGAATTCAGGCCGCCTGGCTTGTGCAGTCGCCGAGAACTGTTCAGGTTAGAGTTTTATTTTTGACCCGACAGAAAAAAACACACCTCACCGAGGATTCGAACCCGGATTTCCCGAATGAGAATTCGCCATTCTAGCCGCTCGGCCAGTCGCCTGTACTTCCTTGACAATTCTTAGAAAATTCTGAACATTACCTGATACCCGTTTTATGAGGCTAGTTTAGTCCCAGAGCCGCACTAGTCGAGAAAATAATACTCCCTATGTTGGTAAATGAACCCGGACAATTAGTTACAGTAGAGGACTTTTGTGTTGGCATTATGACGGCGGCATTATGTACAGTGTGCCTGTGGGGGATATTGGCTTGCCGAGACTCCTGTCTGTTCCACTTTTCACATTGGGCAGTGAGGAGTATTTTGTGTGATATTCACTGGCACAGGAACGGAGCATAATGGGGATGACCCCTTGTCGTGAAGTTGGAACCGCGGCTAACTAAACTAACTAACTAACTAACTAACTAACAAACAAACTAACTAACTAATAGAACCAGACAACTGCACTGGCAGACAAGCGCAATAACCACCTGAGTAGCCTTGTCGTTTCTTTTACAAAGTTAACACTGAATTGCACTTGTATGGCATGTATGAAATAACAATGTACTGCAGAGTTGCATCAATAATAATAACTCTTGTAATGTTGGGGGGGGGGGGGGGGGGGGGGTTAAACTGATTACAGAAGTGCCTAGTTTTCGCTGACAGTTTTATAGCTAACATCAAAGAAGTACTGTAAACATGATAATCACAGCGGGACATCGACCGGGCTCGTCCTCATACTGAGAGTTCAGCTGCATGCATCTCTTATCAGAGGTTAATCTGCAGCTTCTTTCGTCCGCACACTTGGGACTACCCTAACAGAGACAAGGTTGGCGACGGTGGCAGATAAGGTTGAAAACCATGGCAGTAATATTGCTGGTCTGATTTGATCGAACGAAACGATGAACGATTGAAAAATACAGAAAAGATATTTAATATTTGCAAGAGTATGTATATTTCCCTGCTCCACCGAACATAAAGAACAAGTGAAAAGTAAAAAGGACGTTTTTTAAGGAAACATTTCCAAAGAATATAATAATCAGCCACATGAAACTGACCAGAGTACACTGCTGGCACACTAAAGAACCGCTACCGAAAGAAAGTAAATTATATCCAGTATCTCACTATGACAACCTCGTCCTGTTGCATACCAAAACAGTTATAGACAATATGCATTTATTTTGTCTGACACTGGCTGCAAATGAACAATAATTTCGACAGTACTTCTTCTTCTTCTTCTTCTTCGTTCATCCGGAGTTTTTTTTTTCGGATGTGATTGCGTTGTGCCTGTTTACAGCAGAGCTGCGTTCTTGCGCCGTTAGGCCGACACATCCGACTTCTGCGGGCATTTGTTGACCGGGTTAACCTTCCCGGGGGTTTCTTAGGACGTTTGACTCTCACTGTTGTGGTGTTATCCCCCATCCCAGCTGGTCCATATAGAACAGCCAAAGATCCTGGTCAGCCCTCAAGGGAAGGCAGGGGCAGACCATGGGCATTCCCCGCCATCCAAGGAGGCTTCCATACTTGCAGAGCCGATACATAGCGCTCTGGTACTGGGCTCACCCAAGGAATCGTCACGTCCTGCACATGGCTGCTTAGCCTCACTTCCGTATATTGGGCCTTCCGTTCACCATAGGCTGTTCTTCCGGAAACCAGAAGTATGCAGTCTGCAGATGACATCCACACAGTGAGCTTTCGATTCGGACTTTCCACGTAATGGATTTGCTATCCAAGCAATATTCCATTTCATGCCACTAGGACACTTTTCCACCTTTTATGAAGCCCACACAATGGGCTTTTGATTCGGACTTTCCACTTAATGGATTTGCTATCAAGCAATATTCCATTTCGTGCCACTAGGACACTTTTCCACCTTTTATGAAGCCCACACAGCGAGCTTTCGATTTGGACTTTCCACATAATGGATTTGCTATCCAAGCAATATTTCATTTCATGCCTCTGGGTCTTCATGCACCTTTAAATGTCAACCTGTATGTAGTTAAAGTAAGCTGCGGTCAACTTGAGCTTGTTGATATCTCCATAGAGCTTGTCCTCAAATGAAGCAGGTGTGGGCCAAAATATCTTTCTCTGTTCTGCATACGTTGGGCAATCCTGCAGCAAATGTTTTGCTGTCATTTTTCCAGTTCTACAATTACATTCATCAGTATCTCCTATCTTTAGTTTATTGAACAAGTGGTATTTCAGCCTGTTATGTCCTGTGCGGAGTCTGAAGATTGCTACTTGTTCTCTTCGGTCGAGTTTGTAATATGCATCATCCTTCTGATGGCCTGGATGCTCAGATTCCCATTTGGTTCTATAAGTGCTTTTTATCAACCTCTTTGCCTCATTATAGGTTATGTCTATGTCAGGCTGTGGTAGTCGTCCGCCCTCTTTTGCCAGTCTGTCAGCCTCTTCGTTTCCAGGTATACTGCAATGTGATGGGATCCACTGTATTACAACTTTTTTGGATTTCTGGCATAGACCATGGAGTGCTGCTCTTAGGTCAGTTAGTTCTGTGCTGTTATTGCTCTTCAGTATTGAGACAGCTGACTTTGCATCTGTGAAGATAGCTATTTGCTTCTCTTTATTTTCCTCCATCAGGAGCATTTCTGCTGCAGTTTTCAAAGCCTCTACCTCCGCTTTGAAGTTACTTGAAAATTTTCCAGTTGCCATTGAATGTGTTTTTTTCACTCCATTTTTTAAATTTAGGAGAATTCCTCCTCCTCCATTCTCTATTGAATTTTTGGCTGATCCATCTGTATATGCATGGGTCCAATTCCTGCTTGGGTAATGTTCTTTTATGTAGTTTAGGGTTATTTCTCTTCTTTCGGTTTCATGCTGAGTGTTCTTTTTCTCAATACCAGGAATGTTTTCTATCATCTCAGGCAGTTGCTGCTGTATCCAAGCTGGGAAGTTGTGTGCATTGTGTATGGGCTTGACTGTTGATATGTTAAGTATAGGATCGGCCCTAATCCTTCGTTTTGCAGTTTCTACAAAGTTGCTACGCTTCAGGCTTCCCTTTCCAAAACCATTAAATCTGTTGTACATAGGGTGGTCTGTCAATCTTCTAACTTTTTCTGCTTGTTGCTGGGCTCTGCTATCTCTTCTATCCTGCATTGGTTGTAAACAAGTGATCTTTTCTAGTTCATTAATAGGCGTTGTCTTCAGGCTTCCAGTTATGATTCGCATTCCTTGGTTTTGGACTCTACTTATTTTGTTAAAGTTTGACTTAGCTGCTGTTGCCCAAGCTGCAATGCCATATTCCAGTACTGGCCTCACCCGTCCAGTATATAACTTCTTGAGAACTTTCTCATCTGCTCCCCACGTTGTACCAGCAAGCTTTTTCATGATTGCCATTCTCTGCCTTGCTCTTGTTCGATTTTTCTCAACCTGTGTCTTCCATGTCAGGCGACGATCAAAGGTGACTCCTAGATAGTTTGGATTTTCTTCATGGCGCAATATTTTTCCATTCAATACCAGCTTAGGTTGCTGAGTTTTATTTGAGAGGGAGAACACTGTGCATGTTGTTTTCTCCTCACTTATCTTCACTAGCCATGATTTTGACCAGTCCTCTAGCGCTAATAAGGCTTGCTGTATTCTGCTGTTAGCTGTACTAATATATTCTTCAGATGTCCATATGGCTAGGTCATCTGCAAAGGAGGATGTGTGTACTCTGGCTGGAAAATTTTCTGTGATGTCATTTATATATGCTAGGAATAATGTTGGTGAAAGAACTCCTCCTTGGGGGACACCTTGCTCCAGCAGCATCATTTTGCTTGTTTGTCCTTGTACTTTTGTCCTGGCAGTTCTGTTCTCAAGGTAGTGGCTGATCCATTTATACATTTTTCCACAAACATGCATGTTTTGCAGTTTTACTTTCAGTCCTTCCTTCCATACTTTATCAAATGCTTTTTCTAAATCTATCCAGACTGCTAGTGTGTGCTTTTTCTCTTGGAAGGCATCCTCTATTTCCTGAGCTATATAGGTTATTTGATCTTCAGTGGATCTGTATTTTCTGAATCCTGCTTGGTGTGGTGTTAAGAGTTTGTTTTCTTCCAGATGCCATGTTAGCCTGCCATTGATAATGCGTTCCATTAATTTCCTACACAGCTCAGTAGACTGATAGGTCGATAGCCATTTGGTTCTTCCAGATCTTTTCCTTTCTTTGGGACTGGTATTAGTATAGCTTCCTTCCATGCCTGTGGGACTATTCCTCTCTTCCAGCTGTTATTTAGGACTGCTAGTAGTTTCTTCTTTGCCTTGGTGCCTAGTCCTATTAGCATTTCATTTGTGATTCCATCCTTTCCTGGTGATTTCTTCTTTTTTAGGGTATTCATTGCCTGTTCCATTTCTTCCATTGTTAGATTTGCCATCATATATTCTGCTGCTGTCTCTGTATTTCTATGATGTATCTGTTTGTCTTTGATTGCTTTCTTCTGTTCGGTTGTAATATCAATGTGGTTTGCATTTGCATAGTGTTCCATTAGTGCATTTGCAGCCTTTTTGCCTGTAAGCAAGGCATTTCCTTGTTTAATTGTTATTTGTTTGTTTCTAGGTCCTTCATTGTTCATGGCTTTCACTAGTTTCCATAGTTTGTTTCCATCCCTGTCAAATTCAGGTTTTCTGTTTTTTCCCTCCAACAATCTCTTGTTGTTTGATTTACTGTTCTTTTATATTTTGCTGAGATGGCTTTGAGAGAGATGTTTGCTTCAATTGTTTGTTCTCTCTCTGCTGTCTTCCTGGCATCTTCAACTTTGTCCTCCAAACTTTGTAGTTCTTCAGTCCAGTATGGTTTGTAATTTTTCCTCGCTAATCTTGGAATGGACTCAGTGGCTGCCTGTATTATCGCTCTGTTTAGACTTTCCACCATTTGCTTTATGTTGCCATATCGTGTATTTATGTTTTCACAATATTTGTCTGTTAGTATGACAAATCTGTCCCAATCTGCTCGTTTGTAATTCCAGCGGGGCAAGGGCTTTTGCTCCTGTGGAACATACTCCATATTCACTTCAAGCTTGATTGGTCTGTGGTCACTACCTGCTAATTGGTCCAGCACATGGCGATCGATTTTGTGGAGGATGTCTCCTGTGCAGAAAGCTAAGTCTGGAGTAGAAGTGGTAAGCCATCTTCTGGAGTAGAAGCTCGGTGTGTCATCCGCTTTGTTGAGTAGATGGAGATTTGAGTCTATTTCCCAGTCCTCCAATTCATCTCCTCTTTTGTCAGTATCTGGGTATCCCCATCTTTCTGAACGGCTATTAAAGTCTCCGACAATAATGCAGTTTGTGTCAGTTATTTTCATGTTTGAGAGTGTAAGGTCCTTATCTGCTGGGCTATACAGATTGTAGATTCTTATTTTCACGTCCTTTATCATTATATCAACACCTATAATTTCCGTTTGGTTGTCAGAGATCACAGATACTTCGCTGCAAGGTATTGTATTTCGTGTAAGTATTAGAACTCCTCCTTTGTGTCCTTCGCGGTCGAAACGTGTGGCCTGATATCCTCTGACTGAGAATTTGCGATTGGCGTTGAGGTGTGTCTCTTGAATGCATGCCACATCTATTCTATCTTTATGAAGACGCTGTGTTAGGGAGTCTTTCTTCTTGTAAACTCCTTCGGCATTCCACTGTAGTATGTTGAGTGTCCGGGGTATTTGGTCAATAGCTCTTAACCTACTCCTCTGTGCCTTGACTCCACAGCACAGGGGAAGGTGACCACCAGTAGTCATGGGTGGACCCCCTCGAGGCAGGGGGCCCGGCACTATCACCGCCTGATGGGACTTCACGGGATTAGCACCATATCGATTAATTTTGATTTGTGACATCATGAATTAAGTTACGTTGCACTGCTTTGTCAAGCCTGTGGCTCAGTACATCCGATTTCGACAAGCATTTATTCGGGATGCTTTCCCTAGCCTTTGACTGTCCCCAGTCTACCTACAAGGCAGCAGGTTTCACGTTGCACTGCTTTGTCAAGCCTGTGGCTCAGTACATCCGATTTCGACAAGCATGTATTTGGGGTGCTTTCCCTAGCCTTTGACTGTCCCCAGTCTACCTACAAGGCAGCAGGTTTGTGTGTCTCTTCGTCTGGTCCCTCTCCCTTGACCTGTCCGACATGGGTGGCCCTACCAGTAGCTGTGCTACCGTCGGCATAGCTCTTGGGGTCATTGGGACGCACAAGCCCCTCTACCTCGTCACGGTGGACACACAGCAGAGGGGATTTCGACAGTACAAGTTATTAACAACAACACATAAACATGTGTTATTCTTTTGTAAATTACTAATCAGTCGAAGTCAATCGTCGATCTTCACCTCTGTATTCAGAGTTTAAGTAAGTCAAGAACCGACATCACAGCACTCCGGACATTCCCATTCGTGCTCCGTCCCCAATTTCAACAACCGGCGAAGAGTCCCAATACTGACAGCACCAGTTACAGTCTGATTACGTCTCCGTCTGGCCTTTCCTCCGAGTACTGAATGTAGGCCAGATCCTCTGTCTTTCCCTACCGCACCACTTTCTTTCTCCAGGTGATCTGTTCTTCCACTATTCACATGATCCGAAAGGGCTCTGATCGCATCTGCCTTAATGTGAACAATAACCCATCCAGCAATGCAAACTAAGCTGATCTGTCTCTCTTTCGTTTCACAACACACAAACATGTAATTGATTCAGAATCATGCAGTTTGGGAAGATGTTATTTGCCAGTCTCGACAACACTAATAAACTATGTAATCCAGGCATAACTGCTGACAGACATCTAGCAGTTTGTTCGGCTGACAGATAGCTGGTAGTTTGTTCCATAGTACTGACGCACACTGTCATAACTGCTGACATTGACATCAGCAGCTACACACTGACGCACAGTCCATTTAATTTCTATTTATGACATCCCTACAAGTTCAAGTTCACCCATTTGCCGGCAATGCGGTTTTGACATTCGCAATGATCTTCCCTTGACCAAGAAAATGACTACAAACCGTGACCGATATAATAACATGCCTATCAAATATCACCAGAACACCACACGTCACGCTGATTCGGCTGCGCCATGCAAACAAACTATACTATTACCATTTCTAACCCCATCTCTGACAACAGTTATACGCTGCGGAATTTTGTCTCACCTTGGCTCTAACTTATATTCCTCTACAATAGCTAATGCCGCTTACATTGGCGAACTAAGGACAGTTTTACCATTCTGATATGTTGAAGAAAAGAAAAAAACCTTGCCTTTCGCAAACACCGCATCGAAGTTAATATGTAGAAGACACTGCGACACATTCAAACAAGGTTACTGAAACGATTCAATATCCCTTGTAATCTTAGCGCCCGACTTTGCCTCGGATTAAGAAAGGTGAAAGCGGCGAGGAAAACATCTTAGCTATACTATCTCACAAAACAGAGATTTTGTGTTAGTAAAAAAACAAAAAAACTCTTTTGTATGCATTGAGGCGCATTTTGTATTTGGTGCTTGCATCATATTTGTAGAGACCAATCAGTACTTGGGTAGCGATGTGGTATATATCACACCTTTACTTCCTCTAAAATGTCCTGGTACCCATTTTAAGCTGGGTTCACCTGGGAGTCCGGATAATTTTGTTTTCTTCTTCTTCTGCGTTCATCCGGAGTTGTTTTTTTCCGGACGTGATTGCGTTCTGCCTGTTTACAGCAGAGCTGTGTTCTTGCGCCGTTAGGCCGACACATCCGACTTTGCGGGCATTTGTTGACCGGGTTAACCTTCCCGGGGTAATTTTGTTTTTAAATCCTCGATGTGGATTCGAACGGATTACCGGCGGGCCGGCAGACAAGCGTAAGCGTGCTAGCCACTCTGCCATCCCCACACCTTGTGATTTTGTGTAAGGTACGTAGAATGCATCATTCAGCAATATAATCTGAGGTCTGGGATTGAAATCGCCTTATTCAACAAATGTTAACGGTACCCTTTTTCACGGCCAATTGTGACACACTATGGAGACCATGCTGGAAACATATTTTCGGTGCTGGATGAGTCATGTGGTCCGAATGACAACCGCCTTATCTTCGGAACAATTCTCTGGTACCCATTATTTGAGTTTAAGTCGATTCCTGCGCCATCTGATCACGAAGAAATCCACTCTCTATGGCAGTGTGAAATACTACACGTTGGCAAAAAGCAATGCAAACCAAACGTGCGTGTTCTTGCAGTTCTTGCAACAAAGTTGTGCATTAAGAGAAACCCATCACTCTTTTCTCGAAGAAATATAAACAGATAAACAGACAGATCTGAAAGCAAAGAATGGGATAATGTTGAAGCATCGATTGTTAACTGAAATGGACATGCCATGCCAGAACGGCGGAGTGTCTTGGGTATGCGGAGCAATAACGTATCGGGATCATATCCTGACCGAATAATATTACGTAATGCAAGTCGTGCATGCTAAACATATTTCGGAAGGCGGGGAACGCAAAGAGTAATCCGAATAGGGAGCTGTCCAAGTTACATTTAAAACATTAGAAAATCTATAACCGAATGCAAGTTAGTTGCTTGTCATTTTACAGGACGTGCAACCAACCCAGCATATATTGGCTGGCTGTGATTCTTTAGGCAAGCAGTTTGTGATTTTCTAGACAATTATATGTTCAGTAGCTTGCCACTGCTTTCTAAACGGCCGACATTAATACGACTGTGGCATTCAACACAAGTGATAGGCTCCTAAATGGCCGCGACTGTCTTCGAATCTGCTATGTCGGTATTGTGAAAGTGTGTTCACCATCCCTAGGACACAAGACCGACTCACAACAGAGCAGTTACAGTAGACTGCAGAGGAGATCGGCACCGCCAAGACGACATCTTTCCCCAGTTAATACAGCGAACGGGGGCCACGGTAGCGCAATAACTGTACTGGTACTACTGGTCAACCCGCCCAGTGGCCATGGGTTCGAATTTGCATCGTAGTGGATTTCTCTCTCTCTCTCTCTCTCTCTCTCTCTCTCTCTCTCTCTCTCTCTCTCTCTCTCTCTCTCTCTCTCTCTCTCTCTCTCTCTCTCTCTCTCTCACACACACACACACACATTATTTCTAATGGTAACGATAAGAAAACATCTAACGCTACCAGAAAGGTAAACAAATGTAACGTACAGTTGGTTAGTTGTCCTATATTGTATATCATGTTACACCTAACTATAATATGTGGTAAGTTTCAAGGGAAGAAGCGGGTGGGTTGGCGAAGTTGATAGGCAACTGCGTAGACAATATCATAAGAACGATCGGGCGAGGTTTCGACGCCTGCTGAGGCTGAGTGAGAGGACAATTGGCCAAACTGAAGTCTCCATACATTCAGGCCTGCAAAAGGCCGCGTTCCTATCACATCACAGACAAAGGAAACTGCTTCGGAGCTATTCTTGTTTCAAGGGAAGTGCTCAGGAAATGTTCTGGAAAGTAAAAGCGACCACATCTATAAAACTGTGGCGCCAGCACCATATGTTCACTGCCAGAAAATGTGGATATTCGCTCAGCATATCACAACTACCAATGAAGAACAGCTGAGAGGCAATAACTCATTGAATTTCTGAACGGTGCCAAATACTAGTGAGAAATAGACACAGATGTTTCCCGATGGTAATGTATCTCAACACAATCTGCCTATAATAACTGTCAGTACACAGAAGAAGAAAGGTTGTCGAAGCAGGACTTGGCCAAAAACATCTGTATGTCCTAGAAGAAACAAATGAAAATCTTAAATTATTAGAGACATTAGACGTAGACAGTCAAAATTTTTTGGGCATGTTATGAGAAGAAATGACTTGGAGAACTTGGTGACAACTAGCAATATCGAAGGGAAGAGACCAAGGGGAAGACCGAGAAGTAAATACCTGGATGGCTTGGCCACGTGGTATGGTCGAGACAGGAACACGGAGCTGAGCCACGACTCTGGTGATCGAGTGAGATGGCAAAACATGACCGCCCACGCTTATCGGCATGACACATGATGGATGAATGGTGTGGGAGATATGGATGCTGCAATGGCGATAGCATCCTTATGTTTGAACTGACCCCCCGTGTGAGTGACAGGTATCGATCGAGCTCAGGTGCATAAGTTGTTGCTGTCATATCACTAAAGTTAAGGCCGTTGACAGACACACCATGCCCTGCCTAAAGACATGATGCAGAATTAATGAACCGTGTTATACCCATCACGTGGGAGGTTAGGCCGCAACGGCTACATAGGCAAGTAGCTTAACACGACTAGCTCCCAGTGCTGCTGTGTTCTCAGCCTCAAATGTCCGGGAAGCTTAACCAGGTCAACAAATGACCGAAGAAGTCTGATGTGTCGGCCGAAAGGTGCAAATATAGCAAATCTGCTGTAAACATGCACAACGCAATTGCGTCCAAAACAATTTTTATTCGGTCAGAAGAAGCAGAAAAAAAAAAAAAGAACAAGACCAGAAACCTCAATTACTATACTTCCTATTTTAAAGGGATCGTGACAGCAAAGTTTCTCGTGTGCTCCCCTATCATCATCGCGATCCGAGCTTGATGTCCGGTATTGAAACGATTATCAAGTGTCTAGCAAATGGCTTGGGTGATCATGCCTTTTCAGATCTCGCGACCTCAAACAGAATAAATAAATTCATTTGCTATTTTTTTTTCTCTTGTCGTGATAAAAGGTTGTCAAGAATCTTCTCTCGCTATATCTTGTTATTTTCCCTTAATATTTACTGTCGTTACAATGTGCAGGTTGGGGATTTATATTTCCATCAGTGCGGCACAAGAGTAGGTAGGCTAAATCCCATAAAATGGCTACTGGATAATTCCCATAATTTTCTTAGAATGAACGGCGGTATGGTATTGGCGATAATTCCCCTACTCTCTCTCTCTCTCTCTCTCTCTCTCTCTCTCTCTCTCTCTCTCTCTCTCTCTCTCTCTCACACACACACACACACACACACACCATTTAGTATGTGGTGACGCACACAAAAGCCTAACGCCACACCTCTAAGGTAGTATATATCATTGATTGTTTACATACACAGGTCAAAAATCATTCAACACAATTGTGTTCCCATATCCGATTATAATAATTGCGCCAACGGGTGTCCAAACTGCCAGTGTCTGTTTACTGATAACTATTAAGGACTAGCTGACCCGGCCCGGCTTCGCCCAGGCCCTGGAGGGGATCTATCCATCTATCAGTCTGTCTGTCTGCTTGTTTGTCTGTCTGGCTGGCTGACCCGGCCCGGCTTCACCCAGTCCCTGGTGGGGAGCATCTCATTTAATTCATATAAGTAGTCATATAAGCTCTCCCGTTCCCGACTATCTGTCTGTCTGTCTATCTGACCAGGCCCGGCTTCATCCAGTTATTTAATTCATATACGTAGTCATATAAGCTCTCCCGTTCCCGACTATCTGTTTGTCTCTCTGTCCCGGCCCGGCTTCACCCAGTCCCTGGTGGGGAGCATCTAATTTAATTCATATACGTAGCCATATAAGCTCTCCCGTTCCCGACTGTCTGTCTGTCTGTCTGTCCCGGCCCGGCTTCACCCAGTCCCTGGTGGGGAGCATCTAATTTAATTCATATAAGTAGTCATATAAGCTCTCCCGTTCCCGACTGTCTGTCTGTCTATCTGTCTGACCGGCGTGGTTTCGCCCAGCTCTTGGCGCACAGTAACTTAAAAGAATGTCCTTCCACACACCATTCAATGAAAACTGTAGAAAAAGATGGGTTACAGTGTTATGCATTATGCATTATTTTTATGAAAACTTTGAAAATTCCTTAAAGATTATATCATTATTTATTATAACTCATATGCCTGAAAATAACTATAGACAAAAAGTTTAACAATAGTGCAAGTAAGTCCAACAATATGACTATAAAGTATATAGAAATGTTATTAAAAGTTATGCCCCTTGAAATAACTTTTCTAGAGTGAAGTGCCCCTGCTATATAGACATTATATAATGAAAATGGAAAAGTAAATGTTATTAAATAAGTCGAAGATTTTACATTAAGAAATTATTATAGTCGGTTGCAAATGAATGAAAGGAAGACGTGTAGAAAATTTCATCTCAATCGGATGTACCGTTATCGAACGCATCCAATACCCACAAACAAACAAACATACACTCTGTTTTATAGATATAGACTAGCTGACCCGGCCCGGCTTCGCCCAGGCCCTGGAGGGGATCTATCTATCTATCAGTCTGTCTGTCTGCTTTTGTCTGTCTGGCTGGCTGACCCGGCCCGGCTTCATCCAGTCCCTGGTGGGGAGCATCTCATTTAATTCATATACGTAGTCATATAAGCTCTCCCGTTCCCGACTATCTGTCTGTCTGTCTATCTGACCGGGCCCGGCTTCACCCAGTCCCTGGTGGGGAGCATCTAATTTAATTCATATACGTAGTCATATAAGCTCTCCCGTTCCCGACTATCTGTTTGTCTCTCTGTCCCGGCCCGGCTTCACCCAGTCCCTGGTGGGGAGCATCTAATTTAATTCATATACGTAGTCATATAAGCTCTCCCGTTCCCGACTGTCTGTTCTGTCCCGGCCCGGCTTCACCCAGTCCCTGGTGGGGAGCATCTAATTTAATTCATATAAGTAGTCATATAAGCTCTCCCGTTCCCGACTGTCTGTCTGTCTATCTGTCTGACCGGCGTGGTTTCGCCCAGCTCTTGGCGCACAGTAACTTAAAAGAATGTCCTTCCACACACCATTCAATGAAAACTGTAGAAAAAGATGGGTTACAATGTTATGCATTATGCATTATTTTTATGAAAACTTTGAAAATGCCTTAAAGATTATATCATTATTTATTATAACTCATATGCCTGAAAATAACTATAGACAAAGAGTTTAACAATAGTGCAAGTAAGTCCAACAATATGACTATAAAGTATATAGAAATGTTATTAAAAGTTATGCCCCTTGAAATAACTTTTCTAGAGTGAAGTGCCCCTGCTATATAGACATTATATAATGAAAATGGAAAAGTAAATGTTATTAAATAAGTCGAAGATTTTACATTAAGAAATTATTATAGTCGGTTGCAAATGAATGAAAGGAAGACGTGTAGAAAATTTCATCTCAATCGGATGTACCGTTATCGAACGCATCCAATACCCACAAACAAACAAACATACACTCTGTTTTATAGATATAGACTAGCTGACCCGGCCCGGCTTCGCCCAGGCCCTGGAGGGGATCTATCTATCTATCAGTCTGTCTGTCTGCTTTGTCTGTCTGGCTGGCTGACCCGGCCCGGCTTCATTCAGTCCCTGGTGGGGAGCATCTCATTTAATTCATATACGTAGTCATATAAGCTCTCCCGTTCCCGACTATCTGTCTGTCTGTCTATCTGACCGGGCCCGGCTTCACCCAGTCCCTGGTGGGGAGCATCTAATTTAATTCATATACGTAGTCATATAAGCTCTCCCGTTCCCGACTATCTGTTTGTCTCTCTGTCCCGGCCCGGCTTCACCCAGTCCCTGGTGGGGAGCATCTAATTTAATTCATATACGTAGTCATATAAGCTCTCCCGTTCCCGACTGTCTGTCTGTCCCGGCCCGGCTTCACCCAGTCCCTGGTGGGGAGCATTTAATTTAATTCATATAAGTAGTCATATAAGCTCTCCCGTTCCCGACTGTCTGTCTGTCTATCTGTCTGACCGGCGTGGTTTCGCCCAGCTCTTGGCGCACAGTAACTTAAAAGAATGTCCTTCCACACACCATTCAATGAAAACTGTAGAAAAAGATGGGTTACAGTGTTATGCATTATTTTTATGAAAACTTTGAAAATTCCTTAAAGATTATATCATTATTTATTATAACTCATATGCCTGAAAATAACTATAGACAAAAAGTTTAACAATAGTGCAAGTAAGTCCAACAATATGACTATAAAGTATATAGAAATGTTATTAAAAGTTATGCCCCTTGAAATAACTTTTCTAGAGTGAAGTGCCCCTGCTATATAGACATTATATAATGAAAATGGAAAAGTAAATGTTATTAAATAAGTCGAAGATTTTACATTAAGAAATTATTATAGTCGGTTGCAAATGAATGAAAGGAAGACGTGTAGAAAATTTCATCTCAATCGGATGTACCGTTATCGAACGCATCCAATACCCACAAACAAACAAACATACACTCTGTTTTATAGATATAGACTAGCTGACCCGGCCCGGCTTCGCCCAGGCCCTGGAGGGGATCTATCTATCTATCAGTCTGTCTGTCTGCTTTGTCTGTCTGGCTGGCTGACCCGGCTTCATTCAGTCCCTGGTGGGGAGCATCTCATTTAATTCATATACGTAGTCATATAAGCTCTCCCGTTCCCGACTATCTGTCTGTCTGTCTATCTGACCGGGCCCGGCTTCACCCAGTCCCTGGTGGGGAGCATCTAATTTAATTCATATACGTAGTCATATAAGCTCTCCCGTTCCCGACTATCTGTTTGTCTCTCTGTCCCGGCCCGGCTTCACCCAGTCCCTGGTGGGGAGCATCTAATTTAATTCATATACGTAGTCATATAAGCTCTCCCGTTCCCGACTGTCTGTCTGTCCCGGCCCGGCTTCACCCAGTCCCTGGTGGGGAGCATTTAATTTAATTCATATAAGTAGTCATATAAGCTCTCCCGTTCCCGACTGTCTGTCTGTCTATCTGTCTGACCGGCGTGGTTTCGCCCAGCTCTTGGCGCACAGTAACTTAAAAGAATGTCCTTCCACACACCATTCAATGAAAACTGTAGAAAAAGATGGGTTACAGTGTTATGCATTATGCATTATTTTTATGAAAACTTTGAAAATGCCTTAAAGATTATATCATTATTTATTATAACTCATATGCCTAAAAATAACTATAGACAAAAAGTTTAACAATAGTGCAAGTAAGTCCAACAATATGACTATAAAGTATATAGAAATGTTATTAAAAGTTATGCCCCTTGAAATAACTTTTCTAGAGTGAAGTGCCCCTGCTATATAGACATTATATAATGAAAATGGAAAAGTAAATGTTATTAAATAAGTCGAAGATTTTACATTAAGAAATTATTATAGTCGGTTGCAAATGAATGAAAGGAAGACGTGTAGAAAATTTCATCTCAATCGGATGTACCGTTATCAAACGCATCCAATACCCACAAACAAACACTCTGTTTTATAGATATAGATATTTCAGAACGCCATGCATGTCTATTTACTTTCCACCTCCAAGCCCAACATCTCATCCTGGCTTAAGTGGTATGACTAAGGTTGTTTTCAATTACGACCGTGAAAAAAAAAACAACTGTTAAAGACAGCCCGATTACAAACCAGAGGGGTTAAACGGATTATTACAAGTTTATTTCAATTATGAAAGGAAATCTGCATGACACCATCCCATTCCAGACAGTGCCCCAGACCGAGACCAACGCTAAGTCTGGGTAGGACAAAGTGACAACCACACTTGTGACAAAACCGCCTGCCGCTGAAACCCTGGACAAGAAATGAGAAACTGTGTGATGAAAAACTGTATGCCTGGAAAAGGCTAGGGAACGTAGAAATTATATACATATAAGATGTGTTAATTGGCCAAGTAATGATCAGAGATTCATTGGAAAACAACGTGACTACTGGAATGATCAGCGGTAGAAAATGCACGTGCAGACCGAGAGAAGCGATGCTGAAAGGACTAAGACCGCGGCATAGAGGAGTATCATCAACAGAACTTATCTAGAATACCAGAGACCGAGATCAGTGAAGATGCTTGAACGCCTACTTAAACTTCAGTTGACAGGGCACATGATGATGATGTGGCACTGTATGAACAGCATCTAACATAAAAGTATAATAGACAGGGGAGGAATATAGCAGATTAACTCGGAAATGACGTGTTAAACAATTGGAAACAACATCACAAGAGGTTGCCCAAGAGAAGCCACATCTGTGGCTCAAGAGACCAGGAAACAGACACTTAAGGGGCGAGAAGCAAACAATGAAAACACTGAAAGTTACCGGGCAATAAAGCTAAAAGGATGACCTGACGTTCGTCTGACAAACTGGTCAAGTGCAGTTCAAGCAAAAACCACACAGCGAAGAACAATAGAGTTGGACCGCAGCACAAGTTGACAATGCAACAATATAACATATCGAGATGATAAACAACACTAGGCAGGAGATATACATGTCAATAACATATAATGGTGTCCTTCTGTTAGACAGGACTACGGATATGTATGTCCTTTCAGCATTAATCGGCGCTGTGGCGAAGGAGTTGCCAGCGCAATTCGCAATGCCGCATACCGTGTTCGAAACACAGTTGCGGGCAATTTGGACGCCTTGCCCTAACTTCCATACAATGATATGAGTGCCGGTCGTTCATAAAGCAATGACAAACTACTATAACAGAGCATCATCTCTGTTAGCGAGTTTAATGGGTGGTGTGCAAAGGGGAAAAGACTAGTATACAAGGCACGGCTGAGCATCCCGTTGGGATGTAACTAGGGACGCTCAAGCTGTGACGCGGGGGGTAGGAATAGTGAGTTACCATCTGTACCTCGGGTCAGCAAGACCTATTGTAATAACATCTGTCCAGAAAGTCATTGTATGCTGTTTTATATTCTACGATGTATTCAATTGAATAAATATATGAAATACAGCGAGGACTTTGTCTCTGCTCTATAAACTCAGCACTGTTATACTACTGAATGTTAACTTGTCAAAAAATCACAAGCGGCCAAACAATGTTGGGGTTGACTGTGACGTCTTGTAAAGGATGCGCAACTTTTATTATTATTATTATTATTATTATTATTATTATTATTATTATTATTATTATTTGAGGATGAGAGTTCCATGGTCGCAAGCTTGAGAAATTACATTTGAAGATCACAATGTCACCCAGTCAGAATATACACGCTTCAACGTCAGTGACAGGAATGCGATAGCCAATTCATTTTGGGACCAACCATACCAGGGCTTAAAGTGCACGCTGGACAGTTTTCTATTGCTATTATTCGTCACTGCCTTGGCTCTCCAAACTGACCCAGTCTAACAGTGATATCAGGAAATAAAGGCGATCGGTTTCATATACAAAATAACCCCCTTCATGTGCCAACTGGTCTATAAAAATATGGCGCTAGAACCATATATCCAATTTGCCGTAAAGAGTATTAAACAGTTATTTACTTTCTGTTCTGACATGCCTCCCGTGCCGGTAGTGGGTAAGTTGTCCGCCCACCGCCTTCACTGAATGCGGAAGCTGTTTCTGGCACACAAAGTAAAGGACCCTTGTTTTTTTACAAGTCTTGGGGCGTACTGGGTATATGGTGCAGGTCCCATATGTTTATAGATCAATCACTACTCGACGGGTGATGTGTTAGATATCAGGGAGGTCGCCGTTACTTCCCATATTTCCTGATACACATTTTAGGTTGGGTCGACCTGGAAGCCCAGATTAATGGTCTTTTTTTTAAAATCCGCTTCGATGGGGATTTGAACACATGACCACTGGACTGGGAGACATGAGGGCTAGCCATTGAACTACCGCGGTTTTACACACACACACACACACACACGCGCGCGCGCGCGCGCGCGCGCACAAACACACACACAGCTCGGAGATAGAGAAAAAACGGTGGCAGACCGAGAGAACCGATTCCGGACGGACTGAGACGGTGACATGGAGGAATATCACCATCAGAATTGGTCTAGAACACCAGGGACATATATATATAGAGAGCAGATGCATGGGCGCAGAATATGCCAGAGGCTGCAGCTGGGAGATACTAAAACAACGTATTATATGTAAATGATACTGTTGATCTGAGAGATAGAGAGAGGGAGAGAGAGAAGGAGAGAGGGGAGAGAGAGAAGGAGAGAGAGAGAGGGGGGGAGGGAGAGAGAGAGAGAGAGAGAGAGAGAGAGAGAGAGAGAGAGAGAGAGAGAGAGAGAGAGAGAGAGAGAGAGCGCGCTACAAAGCAGATACAATGGCGGTAAGTGCAAACATGGGCTTGTCATCTCAACCACATCTGAAAAGATAGCTTTAGTCGGAGAAATTACAAACTCGTGCTCTAAAAGAACGCTATCATCTTGTCATAAGTAAGCAAACAATCACGGACATCTGTTGCATGAATCCATATAGTAACAACAAACAGTCAACAACCCGAGACAGCGACAACACAAACTGTGAAATTATGCAACAATCTGACAGGCCACCGAGACGTCCACACATTTCATAGCCTGTAAATCAACAGAATCCTGTACAATATATGTTTATCAATAGAGACCAGAAAGATAGTTGTAGAGCTATAACGAGCCAATCCTGATGTGCGGACGTGACTGGTGGACAAACAGAAATTTAGTGAGAAACTGTGGGCAAGCTGCAGAGGTGTGGTTTTTATAGAAGAATGGTGAGAATACCATGGGCGGACCAAAAGCGGAATAAACACTCTGCAAGGAGTTAACCCACAAAGAGAATGGGTTACTCGACGTAGATAATCGACATTCTTTGGGTACGTCATGATAAAGGAAAGACTGGAGTATGTCTTGAAAACGGGAAAGCTGGTGGACAGGAGAGAAAGGGCTGACAAAAGAGAAAATATGCTTGACAGTTTGACATCATGGCATGGAGGAACATCAGTATCAAAACTGACTGGCGGCACACGAGACAGACGGCTGTGGGCAGCCATGCTAACCAACGCCAAGGACTTTAAGAAGGAGAAGAAATCAACATGGGCGACGGTAGTGTAAAAGCTGGAGATCATTTGCTGCTTCGATAGTCCAGAGTTCAAATCCTTAATCTAGGCGGTATTTTATACGACTCAATGGCTCTGCGGCTGACCTCGCTCCATAAAATTTAGATGAGAACATTTCAGGGAATTCTAGTGGCCAATGTGATAGTGTCCAAGTCGGGTGCTGCGACGAGAATTCTTTAAACTTTACCACAAACCGAGAGAGAAGGAGAGAGAGAGAGAGAGAGAGAGAGAGAGAGAGAGAGAGAGAGAGAGAGAGAGAGAGAGAGAGAAGGAGAGAGAGAGAGAGAGAGAGAGAGAGAGAGAGAGAGGGGGGGGGGGGCAATTAACTTGGGAAACACAGACACAACATGACAGACTGTTGAAAAAAAATCCATAGATGCGCATAGATCCTGCAACAAATGTGGTAAAGTATAGGCGCTGATCGTTCCAGTGACACACTGGGTGTAAACACGCTGGGTTCGTCCCTTCTTGCTGGAACTACGGTTGAATCCAAACTCAAGCATGTTAAAACATGGTTTATCTGTTGTTGTATCTTCAATATGGCTAGTGCGATAAAATACTCGTGAAAAGCTTAAACAACCAAAACACGACAAGAATCTAACGAGAGACGAGACCCGTGAAAAGCTAACACAATGCTTGTTAAAATTTGCAGAAGCAATTATGATCTATCAACGCAAGCCAGAATTGTGTAAACAGAAAGACATGTTAGTCAGCTTAAAATTACCGTGGTAGATAAGTGACATTACTGTGCGAATATGTGTATATTTCAACTTGAAGGATTTATCTAGTTAATTCACGTAAGTTGTGTGATTTCTGCAGTATGTACCTGACGAGATGCAGCGAAATATGCCAGGCAATAAATCGTGCAATCTATTGTTTGTGTCTTCGTTATTCAAATTCACTACGGGAAAACATTGTTTTAAAACAATGCTAATTGGTAGAACGAAAATAAACTAGAAATAAAAATGGCTCGTGAAAAGTTAAAACCTTGTGGCAAAGTCATGCCACACAAAAGAATCAATAATATCAACAAACAAACAAAAAACTAAAGCCCAGGAGATAACGTTCTGTACCAGAGAAAGCAGAAATACGATACAACAATCAAGCATATATAACATAAACTCCATGGTTAAGCTGAACAGTCTGAAATCATCATACATGTACTTATATTTGTAATAATAGGTATCAGTCTCCATTTCTAATTTTTAAGAAAAAATAACCACTGCTACGGCACTCAGTACCATTGCTTACGTCTAGAGAGATTTTATAAAGGCTGCGATAATAAAGGCCGCCAGCCAAGGCAGTTCAATGTTAGCGATTTGTCACTTTACCTCCAACAGAGGGGGGGGGGGGGGAGAGAGAGAGAGAGAGAGAGAGAGAGAGAGAGAGAGAGAGAGAGAGAGAGAAATAAAAACGCTCGTCTTAGCCGGGATTAGAACGACATGCCCCTGAGACCATACGACCATACCGGACTGCCACATGACACGTATGTTTTTTTTAACAATTTCTAAACAGCTGTGGTATATAATTAACATCTCAGGTCAAACTACAACAATAGGTTTTATATGGATTCAGTATAAGCATGTAATAAGATTATAATGTTGATGTGAAGCTGTCGTAGTATTTGTTCATGTTGAAATGTGAAGTGTCTGTGCGGAGGTGAGTTAAAGAACAGGATTACAAAGAAAACTTAATAAACACGACGATCAAAGCTGGCATTTTCAACTGTTTCCATCAAAGGATATTTCAAAGAAAGATGTTCCCATTGTATTTAGCAAGCAGCAAAAGAGAATACCGGCGGTACAGAATATGGACACAAGCTGCAACCGTTCTCTGGATCTGAATGCGAGAATAACATGGATATAAATGGGTGGTGGAGGGCAAAGAACCACAAAGAATGAATGTTGGGCTACAACAAACTTAATTAACAAATGCATAATTACCAGCAGTTCTCAAATGATTGGCAAGAAGATCTACACGTTAGTAAAATAATAACCAGGCCAATTGCCATTTTCACATGTAAGGTCGGCAGTCATGGATCTCAATGTGATGGCCAAGCTGCATCTTCAAGCTGCATCAGATAAAGACTAAGCTAGCTAGAAGATACATGTTTAGCTCTAAGCACATGTTTTGCTCAGAGAAAAATAACAGACAATAACAAAATGAAATCTGCATGAATCAAACGAACGATCGCACACAAACTTAGTGATAGTAGCTCATTAAATAGAATCTTTGCTCATACAGCTTAGAGGAACACAGCATGACATAACAGTTTAATATCCTTTTTTTCCAGGCGGGGTTTTCTTCGCATTTAAACCGTCGCTTTCCTCTTGCGTTTGCCAACCATTACACTGTTCAACAGAATAGTATATCTTTACATATGTCCTGTGTTATTGTATATAAACAGTATTGCAGACCAGTAAACCTGGTGGAGAAATCCGTGGTAGCGAAGTGCCTAATCGTCACTTGCTTGCCGCCCAGCGGTCATATGTTCAATTCCCCCTGTATTGACCTGAGCTCATAGGAAGACACCACTTGGACTGGGTACTATGAAATGTTCTGGGACGTAAAGGCAGTCGGTATGACATTGACAGCAATATCCCTCAAATGTCGACTGGTCTAAACAAGATACAGGGTTAGCACCATAGAACCGACAATCGCATGGCGAGAAATGCGGTTTCATATTTTACTTTTGTTGCGGTCCTAATATACTAATGACTCACTAAATGTTACAAAAATTTTACAGCAATCAACAACATGAGAGAGAAAGAAATGTACCAACAAAGAGCTGTATAGTTTTCATTATGAGCGTCATGCATAATGGGGCCGGGCCTGTGGACGTTATTTTCGCACTATAGATATACCGTGTTTCATTTGTTACGCTGATTCATCGTTTAAAACAAGTCCTGACTTGAAATGTCGATAACAGTATTAATAAGTGGGAATAAGTGTCGAGATAAACAATGAAGAAGAAGCAGAAACGACGAATGCAAATTAA
The DNA here is from genome assembly GCA_014155875.1 of Cepaea nemoralis. NCBI lineage: Eukaryota > Metazoa > Mollusca > Gastropoda > Stylommatophora > Helicidae > Cepaea > Cepaea nemoralis. The sequence continues at coordinate 240,363 of JACEFZ010022429.1, forward strand.
ATTCACAAATACAAATAAAAGTGTATAGGCCAAACATGGAAACGACTACGACAAAGTAACCACACTAATCAAGCAAAGCTCCGAGAACAAGAAACAGTATTTAAAACAGACAAGCATCAAAGCTTTTTTTCGGAATTCTAGCACATTCCAGCTTCAAGCTACACTTCACAAACAACGCAGTCACGCTGTTATAAGTTTAGATTTTACTAACGAAACAGTTCGATGAAAACGACCCCGTTGGTAGACATTTAATCAGGATGTCGGCGGTGACATCCTGCTACCGTGTTAATGGTTCTGTGGATTAACCACGGTCACGCACACACATCCTACTGAAAACGTGTTTGTGATTGGCTTAATGTTTACAGGACTTAGAGAAAACATACATACACGCATGGGCACACTCTCTCATATACTGAGACACACGTTAGTCAAATCGAAGCAGAACCTATGGTTAAAGGGCCGAACGATGTGACGTCAGTTGATTGTGGGATAATAAATTAATGGAGAGCCGTCAGGCAGCAGTAAGCAACAGTAGTTGGTTAGTTAGTTAGTTAGTTAGTTAGTTAGTCGTAGTTCCAACCTCATAGCAACAGGTTGTCCCTATTATGCTCCGTTCCTGTGCCATTGAATATCACACAAAATGCTCCCCACTATATGGAAAAGTGGAAAAGACAGCAGTCTCGACAAACAACAGCCCGCACAGATACACTGTGCATAATGCCGCCGCCAGAATGTCAACACAATAGTCCCCAACGAAACACCCAGTTCATCTCTGATGGAATCGGCAGTCATTTTCCCATCTGGATGTTTCCTAGATGTTCACCCACACAGTCCACGAAAATACAGTTCGTCGTCGATGGCAGTGGCAGTCAACCAGAAGCCCAGCAGCTATGCATTTCTGCATAAGGCAAAAACCAGTCAACTCTGGGACATAGCCATCTACCATCGCTCCGAACATGCAGTCACGTTCCAAAAAACCTCGGGCAGATTCAAAAACATTTCACACGAAACTCACAGCTCACAGTGTCGCGCCACGCACTCACCCAGTAGCAGAATTGGAAGAAGAAGAGGTGGTGGTGGTGGCAGCAGCAGTGGTGGTTGTGGCGGTGGTAGCAGCAGCAGCAGACAACAAAGTAACAGAAAGACATGTTAATGAAAACGTTAATGCATACAGCGATATAGGTTGGCATCTTGCCGTCTTGATCGAAAATGGAGATATACCTCTCCATAACACAAAGCCTAGGCTGAATTTAGAGACCATGTGTTCTAATGCAACATGATCCCTTTCTGCTCTGGGCCTACCTAGTTTACTCCAGATGAAAGGTAACACCAATACGTCTGGAACAAGACCAGCTGCAGAAGCTGTCGGATCAACAAAGCAATGCTGTAACATGTTCGTCTGTCGGAGCTTCGATCCTAGACCACTTGCCGACCAAGGCTTAGGGTCTGGTCTGCGCTGTCACGATATTTAGTGTTTAGGTCGCATTTCCTCGCACTAGGGTCAAACTTGTATCCTCCCATTTGCGCTAATCCGTCCGAAGCCACTGGCACAATGTGGGTCGTCGGGTTTGGGGGTCAACATCAGAGTCGTACTGACTGAGGTGAGGGGGGGGGGGGGGTTTAATCCTGCTATTACTGGAAATTGAACCCGGAACAATGTTTGGCAGACAAACGCACTAATCATTACACCACAGCTGTTCCCAGAAAACTTCTGTCCAAGAGAAGCTGAATCCCACCACCCCCAAAAATATGTATATGTGAGAGTTATACACAGAAGAACAACTGACTTTTCACCATGGGTATATGGTGCTAGTCCCGTTTTAGAGCAATCAGCACCCGATGATCAATATCACGCCAGCCGACTGTACCTCCCAGACAATGGCCCGTGTTCAGGCTGGCTCGACCTGTTAGCCCGGGTCAGTGTAGGCATTAATAATACATCAACACAGACATGTGTGAGAATAAAAGACAGCGACGAAAGGCAGACAACTATAGAATGACTTGTTCAGGAAGGTTCGCGGCCAGTCTAGGGGCTGGAATGCTTGATACTATCCTAGCGGATCATAACTTTCCAACATCTTCTCAACTGTCAGCTATTTAACGACTTAGCTTTTCAAGTATTGTGTTACCATAACACAATATCGTGAATTTTAGGGACTCGTTAGTTCAGTTCAGAACATTCTTTTTTCTTCCTCGTTCATTTAAAATAGAGTTCAGAATGTGTAACTGGTTGTGTTCCCACGAATGCAAATCAGCGGTTCTCAAACTGCAATTCGATTTGCGTAAATGTGACCGGGGAGCTCAATAGATCGGTGGGAGGGGAGAGAGAGGGGGGGAGGGGGAGAGAGAGGGGGAGGGGAGGGGAGAGAGAGGGGGGAGGGGAGAGAGAGAGAGAGAGAAGAGAGAGAGAGACAGAGAGAGAGAGAGAGAGAGAGAGAGAGAGAGAGAGAGAGAGAGAGAGAGAGAGAGAACACGCACAATCGAATGTTGCGAGCATCTGTCATATTCTTGTAGTTGTGATTCCCGTATTCACGTTCGCTGACAATCACATTTTTATAACCCTTGTCTGGATTGACTAATCATCAGATTTACTATACAGATATGGTTGGAGGAAGTATGGTATCATCAGGCTCTAAACCAAATATCAGTCGCCTCAACTGGGTTGGAACCCGACACCTGTACCGCTAGAGACTGATATCAAAGCTGTCTAACCTACAATCCCGCATGAAATCGGATAACCTGTAAAGATATTCTGCGAGTTCAATCCACAAGAGATTAGCGAATAGACAGATATAGACATTCGGAATGAGAAATCTTTACGCTGACTATGAAGGAGTAACATTGACTACGAAGGAGTAACAACAGAAAGCTAAGTCTTGGCCAATGCACAGCTCCTCATATTCAGGGGCGTCACTAGGGGGGTGCGGGGGGTGCGGGCCGCACCGGGTGACACCATCAAGGGGTGACACCAAAATAAAAACATTGCAAATTTGACAAAGCAGTCATAGCTCTGTCTAGTCGGGTTTCATAACCGTTCATTGTTAATTTTAGAAATTGTAATGTTAAATAACAAAAATTTAACTTTGTCCGAGTTTGTCGAAGTTCTTTATTTATGTTTTACCTGAAGTATTGAAGCTATATTGTTCAATTTGTTTTCTTTCTTATGTCCTTATTAACTTTTTGACTTATTTTACAAACATTACTATATGCGATTATATATGGTACAGGAACACTCGGAAGAAGACCATGGTGAAAGTCTAGAGGGGTGACACCAAGAGTTTACCGCACTGGGTGACACCAACCCCAGTGACGCCACTGCTCATATTTGCATTGTATGTGTAGAGTGTTCATTTGTTTCTTCAACAATTTCTCACGCCATGGTGCACAGCGCAACATATCCTATTAACCGCTGGATTCTTACACTGTTGACGCAAACTAGGGTAAATTGCTGTCGACCGTTGCTCAAAAAGTGTCAGTCAGAAAACATTTTTACGACCAATTAGATGAGACATTCTGACCCCCAATATAAATTTCCAGCACGCAATGGAAAACCTTGGGATCCGCAACAACTGTCGAACCGAAAGTACAAATAATTTGATGGAAAAGATTTATTGCTTTTGTGACTCCAAAGATATTCTCTAGAAAGGTTATCTCCCTGGTGACAACACTATTAAAGGACATTATTGTGCAGACCTCATTACCAAACTAAAACAAGGTTGTGATCAGAAAACGAGGGATAGCACGTACTCAATATCTTCCTTTGCTTCAAGACAACGCAGTTATCTCCCTAAACTCGGCTTGTTCAACTAGCACAAAAGATTTCAATTTTGGAATTTTCCCCACACCAACCCTTTTATCCGACCGGTGTCATACTGACATGTGATAAGCGTTTTAGTTACTGTATTTTATTCCCAGAGTATTTTTGAAGTCAAGCAGAGATGGCATGGGTGTGTCAATTCAAGTGGCGTCTATACTGAAACAAACAATAAGCCCTACACGAAATTTCAGTTCTCCGTGACATTACCTTCATGTTCAGGACAAAGACAAGATCATCCCTGTGTACCTATTCATGTACACACGTGGGTGTCTATATGTGTCTAGGAATTGGTAAGACTGACCTAGGCTCTCTTGTCAATCTGACTTAAATTGTTCTGGGAAATAATGAATGACGGGAGTGATATTGACCACATCGCTCATCCAGATCGAGTGCCAATGGGCCTATAAAAATATGGGACTAGTAGTATATACTGTGTGTGACTCAAAGAGTAGAACAATGTTTGCTTTTTACGTATATGTTTATGCATGTGGATGATAGTTAACTGTTTAAATACGCTAAAGTGTACCATGGACAGACAGAAAAACCAATTAAGTCCTACAAGAAGTAGATTGATTGATTGATTGATTTAGGAACTGACATCACAGCATTCCGGACATTCCCATAAGCGCTCCGTCCCCATCCTCAGCAGCCAGCAAAGAGTTCCAACACTAATAGTTCCAGTAGCAATCTGATTATATGTCCGTCTTGCCTTTCCTCTGAGCGTCGAGCGTCGGCCAGATCCCCTCGTCACACCTCGCTGTCTCATTCTTACCAGACTATGGTGATCCATTTGCTCCTCCGAGGTGTACACGTGCTCCCACAAGGCCGCAACCACGTCTGCCTTGTACAAGAAGTAGATGAAAACTGTAAACTGATTAGGGAAATTAGAACGCAGACAGTCAAAATTTGTTGGGCACATTATGAGAAGAAATAAACTAGAGAATTTGGTGACAACGGGCAAGATTGCGGGGAACAGAACAAGAGGAAGGCAGACAAGTAAATGTCCGGATGGCTTGGCTACGTGACATGGTCGAAGCAAGTCACAGAGCTGATCCACGACTGTGGTGATTGTATGAGATGACCCATGATGATAATGACACCAAAGTTCAACTCTATACTTCATTGACTACCATGATTATCTTTACCTTTCTCATTTAACATTCTTACACAACAGATCCAAAAGATTTTGCACAATTTCAGATGAAAATTCTATCTTCAAATTTCATAACCGCGTTTACATTCAATGCATTGTGAAACATAGAGAAAAGCATAAAGTGCATTGGAGCATCTGTTATTTCTTTTGCTACCCATCAGCTGTAGCATGCCATACACGTCTAGAAACTGTCAGATATAGCAAAGAAAATTAATGATGCGTGCAGACTGAATTTGACAAGAATAACACTTCAACTGAATACTGTGTTTTCCTAGAGATATCTTACTTCTATAGTGCTATACAGCTGCACTATACAGATAACAGTGAATGCTGAATAACTGAAATATAGACGTGCATACGCTTACTAGAAATGCTGGGTTACTTCATAAATATTATGGATTTTTACGTTTGTGAATATATCAGATCTGACACAACTGTTGCAATGAGCCTTAATTTATGAAGCGAATGGAAAAAAGAATGCCCCTCTACCGTGTGTCCACCTTGTCGAGGTAGAGGGGCTTGTGTGTTCCAATGACCCCAAGAGCTATGCCGACGGTAGCACAGCTACTGGTAGGGTCACCCATGTCGGACAGGTCAAGGGAGAGGGACCAGACCAAGTGACACACAAACCTGCTGCCTTGTAGGTAGACTGGGGACAGTCAAAGGCTAGGGAAAGCACCCCGAACAAATGCTTGTCGAAATCGGATGTACTGAGCCACAGGCTTGACAAAGCAGTGCAACGTAACTTAATTCATGATGTCACAAATTAAAATTAATCGTTATGGTGCTAATCCCGTGAAGTCCCATCAGGCGGTGATAGTGCCGGGCCCCCTGCCTCGAGGGGGTCCACCCATGACTACTGGTGGTCACCTTCCCCTGTGCTGTGGAGTCAAGGCACAGAGGAGTAGGTTAAGAGCTATTGACCAAACACCCCGGACACTCAACATACTACAGTGGAATGCCGAAGGAGTTTATAACAAGAAAGCCTCCCTAACACAGCGTCTTCATAAAGATAGAATAGATGTGGCATGCATTCAAGAGACACACCTCAACGCCAATCGCACATTTTCAGTCGAGGGATATCAGGCCACACGTTTCGACCGCGAAGGACACAAAGGAGGAGTTGTAATACTTACACGAAATACAATACCTTGCAGCGAAGTATCTGTGATCTCTGACAACCAAACGGAAATTATAGGTGTTGATATAATGATAAAGGACGTGAAAATAAGAATTTACAATCTGTATAGCCCGGCAGATAAGGATCTTACACTCTCAAACATGAAAATAACTGACACAAATTGCATTGTTGTCGGAGACTTTAATAGCCGTTCAGAAAGATGGGGATACCCAGATACTGACAAAAGAGGAGATGAAGTGGAGGACTGGGAAATAGACTCAAATCTCCATCTACTCAACAAAGTGGATGACACACCGAGCTTCTACTCCAGAAGATGGATTACCACTTCTACTCCAGACTTAGCTTTCTGCACAGGAGACATCCTCCACAAAATCGATCGCCACGTGCTTGACCAATTAGCAGGTAGTGACCACAGACCAATCAAGCTTGTAATGAATATGGAGTATGTTCCACAGGAGCAAAAGCCTTTGCCCCGCTGGAATTACAAACGAGCAGATTGGGACAGATTTGCCATACTAACAGACAAATATTGTGAAAACATAAATACACGATATGGCAACATGAAGCAAATGGTGGAAAGTCTAAACAGAGCAATAATACAGGCGGCCACTGAGTCTATTCCAAGAGGAGCGAGGAAAAATTACAAACCATACTGGACTGAAGAACTACAAATTTTGGAGGACAAAGTTGAAGATGCTAGGAAGACCGCAGAGAGAGAACAAACAACTGAAGCGAACATCTCTCTCAAAGCCATCTCAGCAAAATATAAAAGAACAGTAAATCAAACAACAAGAGATTGTTGGAGGAAAAAAACAGAAAACCTGAATTTTGACAGGGATGGAAACAAACTATGGAAACTAGTGAAAGCCATGAACAATGAAGGACCTAGAAACAAACAAATAACAATTAAACAAGGAAATGCCTTGCTTACAGGAAAAAAGGCTGCAAATGCACTAATGGAACACTATGCCAGTGCAAACCACATTGATATTACAACCGAACAGAAGAAAGCAATCAAAGATAAACAGATACATCATAGAAATACAGAGACAGCAGCAGAATATATGATGGCAAATCTAACAATGGAAGAAATGGAACAGGCAATGAATACCCTAAAAAAGAAGAAATCACCAGGAAAGGATGGAATCACAAATGAAATGCTAATAGGACTAGGCACCAAGGCAAAGAAGAAACTACTAGCAGTCCTAAATTACAGCTGGAAGAGGGGAATAGTCCCACAGGCATGGAAGGAAGCTATACTAATACCAGTCCCAAAGAAAGGAAAAGACCTGGAAGAACCAAATGGCTATCGACCTATCAGTCTACTTAGCTGTGTAGGAAAATTAATGGAACGCATTATCAATGGCAGGCTAACATGGCATCTGGAAGAAAACCAACTCTTAACACCACACCAAGCAGGATTCAGAAAGTACAGATCCACTGAAGATCAAATAACCTATATAGCTCAGGAAATAGAGGATGCCTTCCAAGAGAAAAAGCACACACTAGCAGGTCTGGATAGATTTAGAAAAAGCATTTGATAAAGTATGGAAGGAAGGACTGAAAGTAAAACTGCAAAACATGCATGTTTGTGGAAAATGTACAATTGGATCAGCCACTACCTTGAGAACAGAACTGCCAGGACAAAAGTACAAGGACAAACCAGCAAAATGATGCTGTTGGAGCAAGGTGTCCCCCAAGGAGGAGTTCTTTCACCAACATTATTCCTAGCATATATAAATGACATCACAGACAATTTTCCAGCCAGAGTACACACATCATCCTTTGCAGATGACCTAGCCATATGGACATCTGAAGAATATATTAGTACAGCTAACAGCAGAATACAGCAAGCCCTATTAGCGCTAGAGGACTGGTCAAAATCATGGCTAGTGAAGATAAGTGAGGAGAAAACAACATGCACAGTGTTCTCCCTCTCAACTAAAACTCAGCAACCTAAGCTGGTATTGAATGGAAAAATATTGCGCCATGAAGAAAATCCAAACTATCTAGGAGTCACATTTGATCGTCGCCTGACATGGAAAACACAGGTTGAGAAAAATCGAACAAGAGCAAGGCAAAGAATGGCAATCATGAAAAAGCTTGCTGGTACAACGTGGGGAGCAGATGAGAAAGTTCTCAAGAAGTTATATACTGGACGGGTGAGGCCAGTACTGGAATATGGCATTGCAGCTTGGGCAACAGCAGCTAAGTCAAACTTTAACAAAATAAGTAGAGTCCAAAATCAAGGAATGCGAATCATAACTGGAAGCCTGAAGACAGTGCCTATTAATGAATTAGAAAAGATCACTTGTTTACAACCAATGCAGGATAGAAGAGATAGCAGAGCCCAGCAACAAGCTGAAAAATTTAGAAGATTGACAGACCACCCTATGTATAAAAGGTTTAGTGGTTTTGGAAAGGGAAGACTGAAGCGTAGCAACTTTGTAGAAACTGCAAAACGAAAGATTAGGGCAGATCCCATACTTAACATGTCAACAGTCAGACCCATTTACAGTGCAGACAAGTTCCCAGCTTGGAGACAGCAGCAACTGCCTGAGATGATAGAGAACATTCCTGGTATTGAGAAAAAGAACACTCAGCATGAAACCGAAAGAAGAGAAATAACCCTAAACTACATAAAAGAACATTACCCAAGCAGCAATTGGACCCATGCATATACAGATGGATCAGCCAAAAATTCAGTAGAGAATGGAGGAGGAGGAATTCTCCTAAATTTAAAAAATGGAGTGAAAAAAACAAATTCAGTGGCAACTGGAAAGTTTTCAAGTAACTTCAAAGCGGAGGTAGAGGCTCTGAAAACTGCAGCAGAAATGCTCTTGATGGAGGAAAATAAAGAGAAGCAAATAGCTATCTTCACAGATGCAAAGTCAGCTGTCTCAATACTGAAGAGCAATAACAGCACAGAAATAGCTGACCTAAGAGCAGCACTCCATGGGCTATGCCAGAAATCCAAAAAAGTTGTAATACAGTGGATCCCATCACATTGCAGTATACCTGGAAATGAAGAGGCTGACAGACTGGCAAAAGAGGGCGGACGACTACCACAGCCTGACATAGACATAACCTATAATGAGGCAAAGAGGTTGATAAAAAGCACTTATAGAACCAAATGGGAATCAGAGCATCCAGGCCACCAGAAGGATGATGCATATTACAAACTCGACCGAAGAGAACAAGTAACAATCTTCAGACTCCGCACAGGACATAACAGGCTGAAATACCACTTGTTCAACAAACTAAAGATAGGAGATACAGATGAATGTAATTGTGGAACTGGTAAAATGACAGCTAAACATTTGCTGCAAGAGTGCCCAATATATGCAGAACAGAGAAAGATATTTTGGCCCACACCTGCTTCATTCGAGGACAAGCTCTATGGAGATATCAACAAGCTCAAGTCGACTGCAGCTTACTTTAACTGTATTCAGGTTGACATTTAAATGTACATGAAGAAGTATTTAGACTGCCACACTTCATACCACAGGCATGTCGGTTACACAAGCCTCCCAGAGGCATGAAATGGAATATTGCTTGGATAGCAAATCCATTACGTGGAAAGTCCGAATCGAAAGCTCACTGTGTGGGCTTCATAAAAGGTGGAAAAAGTGTCCTTGTGGCACAAAATTGAATATTGCTCGGATAGCAAATCCATTACGTGGAAAGTCCGAATCGAAAGCTCACTGTGTGGGCTTCATAAAAGGTGGAAAAAGTGTCCTAGTGGCACAAAATGGAATATTGCTCGGATAGCAAATCCATTACGTGGAAAGTCTGAATCGAAAGCTCACTGTGTGGATGTCATCTGCAAACTGCATTCTTCTGGCTTCTGGAAGAACAGCCTATGGTGAACGGAAGGCCCAATATACGGAAGTGAGGCTAAGCAGCCATGTGCAGGACGTGACGATTCCTTGGGTGAGCCCAGTACCAGAGCGCTGTGTGATGGCTCTGCAATTATGGAAGCCTCCTTGGATGGCGGGGAATGCCCATGGTCTGCCCCTGCCTTCCCTTGAGGGCTGACCAGGATGCCTTTGGCTGTTCTATATGGGCCAAGATGGGATGGGAGATAACACCACAACAGTGAGTCTAACGTCCTAAGAAACCCCCGGGAAGGTTAACCCGGTCAACAAATGCCCGCAGAAGTCGGATGTGTCGGCCTAACGGCGCAAGAACGCAGCTCTGCTGTAAACAGGCACAACGCAATCACGTCCGAAAAAAAACTCCGGATGAACGAAGAAGAAGAAGAAGAAATAAGAATGCACCATTACTTTAAAATGCTCCAATAGCTAATTATCTATTATAGGAGCCTTGATAGTATAGTGGTTATTGCACGTCCGACCTTGGCAATGATCTGGATTCAATCTCTAGAAGTGGCAGGGTTCTGTTTCAACAAGCATGATGCTGGGTTTCTGCACATCTTTACAGCTCAGTCGGTCCATCTTCATCAAATGGTTACCTTACAGTTTCAGAATTACTTGGCACAAGTGGTAGAAAAGGAACTGGTCATCTCAAATCCTTACCCTGTAAAGTACACATCATTGTGGCATTATCTGCTATGGGTTAAAACCATTACCTGAACCCAATTATACACAAGGCATGTTAGCAACAATGCAGATTTGCATATATCTGTGTCTGCTCTATTTTACTTCTGATAGCTGCGGACTATGTTAACACAATGTTATTAACTATTACAAATTTCACAGCTAACAAAGAAGCTATTCAAATGGTATATTAACGAGTTGGTTTCACAATTTCCCGACTTATTAGCAGTGTGTGATTTGGAAGCAGAATGATGTATGTAAATTATTATGGAATGAGGTGTCGGGTGTTTAGAAAGCAAAGGCAAACTACCAAGCATAAAACTGTCAAGTAAATCACCAACAGCCAATAAATGCTGGGGTTCATTGCAACGCCCTGTAAAAGATAGGCAACAAATTTTTTTTTTACATCATAACCACCACCAGCGCACAAAGGTTGTCATCAACATCAGCATTTTCCTCAGAAACCACATTTCTGCAGCCATCAGATGTTTTTTCAGCTTGACTGCACCTTGTCCAAGTTTCACATCCATACAAAGTGTGCCTCTATAACCCCCCACAATTTTGCCATTGTTAGCTGAATTACAGGCAGGGTTTCCCTTAGACAGGAAAGTTGAAGTGGTTCCAGTGGTTCCACAGAGCTCGGCATGACAAGAACCCAGTAGAATTGTTGCTCCAACATGGCAATGCAGGCCCTCACTAGGTGTGAAGACAAGACATTATCCTGGTACCTAACTAGCAGTCGCGAGATAGTCAAAGACGCATCCTATATAAATCTGTGCTGCAATTAGCAGTATTAGCCTACAGTTCTACCAGTAGTACAACAAAATTCACACTGATAAGAACTCTACAATGAAGAACATAACATTCTTGTTGTAGTCTTCAACAGTTCAGAAGCTTAAATATTTATAGCAATTTTCGCAACATGAGACACTATTTTCTCATCAAAATATGCTGACATTCCTAATGAGGACTACAGATATTAAAATTATCTGTTTGCTCTAGAAACTTCAATATGTAAGTATGAGGACCAGTAAGAACGTAATGCACCACATGTCATATTATCAGCGAAAATACAACAGAAACATACCATTTTGCATAATTAACGTTAGAAATATTTCTAGTATGTGTATGAAAATGTATCACATTTGACAATTAGAACAACTGCAGTAATCTGTTAAACTGGTGTGTGTGAACAACTTGCGTTACAAACATCAAATTGAATCGATTTTCTAGTTGCAGAAAAGGAAACGTGAACATTCACAAATGCCTATGTACTGTGTATGAAAGTGGTGCAGTCGATTGGAGTAATGTCAGTCGCTGGCCTTAGAAAGTTACAGGCTTCAAAAAGTGAAGAGGTGGATCTGTGTTCCCTTCCTCGCCCTGGAAATCATCCAGGTTACCGTCTCAGACATGTTGAACTGCTCTGATGCTATTCATCATAATGGCAGGCGCATTGCCAGTCAACAATTGGCTTTTCAGCTGTTAGTCAGCAAGGGAAATGTCATTAAAATATTCAAAACTCTTGCATAGTCAAAGTTTGTGCAAGATGGGTTCAGCAAAGTCCACATAAATTAGCACAGATTTGAATGCAAAACAATCTATTATGAAATGGAGCATTTCGATTCTGAGGATGTGCCCTTTATATCTAAGATCGTTACATGTGATGAAACTTGGGTGTATCATTTCAAGCCTGAGATGAAAATGTAGTCAACAGAGTGGCATCATCCACAATCACCAAATAGGAAGACATTCCAGACAACTACATCAGCAGGTCAGGTTATGATGGCTCTTGTTAGGGGGAAATTGATGGTGTGATTCTTAAATCAATTCTGAAGCTTACACCATAACACTAAAAATAACCCAAACAGTGGTTCCACAGAGCTAGGCATGACAAGAACCCAGTAGAATTGTTGCTCCAACATGGCAATACAGGCCCCCACACAAGTCAGACAACAGGAGGCAATTGTCAAACTGGGCTGGACTGTACTCCGTTATCCACCCTATAGGCCGATCTGGCTCCCTCTGATATTCATCCCTTTGGTCCAGTTAAACATGCAGTACTTGAGCTAAGGTATGATGATGATTATGTGATTAATGCAGTAAGGAAATGGCTATGCGAGCTGATTAAAACCTGGTCACTTGCATGCAACGTAGCGGGTGGTAGTCCTGTTGAGCCATGAGGAACTTCCTCGATAGGCAAAGAGTGCTGCTGGGATATATTCATCCCACCTATCAGGTTTTTCCTGCGCTAGTTTCCTGAGCATTGTCATCAATGTGCCATTGAAACGCTCCACTTGTCCATTGGCTTGAGGGTGGTAAGGGCTGGTATGTATGTAATTAGAGTGAAACACCCTAAATACCTCCTCCATGAGTTTTCCACAAAACTGAGATCCATTGTCCGTCAGAATTTGATCCGGAAAGCCTAATCTGGTAAAGGCCTCCATCAGTGCGTCCGCCACTCTTTTCGAGTCAATCGTGGTCAACGGTATAGCCTCACCCCACATTGTACAGCAATCCACCATTGTGAGTATATACATGTTCCTCTTCCTAGTCCTGGGAAGTGGACCCACGATATCGATGGCTACCCTCTCGAAAGGAGAGTTCATGATGGGCATCTCACCCAACACCACCGGTGCTGTCCAGTGTTTCGGTGCCACCCTCTGGCACTCAGGGCATGACTTCACATACCGACGCACATCATCTGTCATTCCCGGCCAATAGTAGTGGCAGGAAATCCGTTGCATGGTGGCGGCAATACCCATGTGTCCACTAAAGGAGATGGTATGCCCCATATGAAGAATCTGGGACCGGTGAGCTTTCGGGACGACCAACTGACCGTATAGGTTGTCTCCCCTTCCTGCTCTCCTGTAGAGTATCCTATTCTTCATGTAGTACTGCCCCCGTCCTGGTGGATCAGCACTTTTCTGCAGCTTTTTGTAGCAAGGACGTAAAGTATCATCCTCACTCTGGGCAGTTCGTAGCTCCCCCGGCATTGGGTTAGTCACAATTGCATCTGCCTCTTCCGTTTTCGTCTGAGAGCGAGTCTGCATTGCTCCCATATGGATTGGCTCCCTGGGCATTCCCAGAAAGACATACCGGCAACCTAGGATGACTGGAAAAATGGGATCGGTCAATACAGCGGCCTTGATGGTGCCGGTGACGTACCTTGACCGAATCTCCACATTAGCAATGGGCAACTTCATGACTACAGCACTCTTCTGTGCAGGCTGTATATCCAATGTCTCACCTGTGAATTGTTCTGGATGTACCAGATCCGCAGAAATCACGGCCTCTCCGTCCAGTCCTGTGTCGTATAAACACTCCACTTGACGACCGTTAACCTCTACCAATTCCACTACAGGTGGTTTTTCCTGGTCTGGAGTCTCTTCCTCGGCCTCGACCTGTTCGGTGGGCTCCACCTTAGGTTTCCCTGAGCACCCGACGAATTGAGTGTCTCCTGACTTTCCCCGGCAGTCAATAGCATTGTGCGTATTCGACTGGCATTGGTTGCACCATTTCCCTGTCCTAGATTTTCTAGTGCCGGACTTGAGTGAGCTCTCCTGGTGGTGTGCTTCCTTGTTGACCTTGGCATTTTCCGTGACAACCTCCTTGGAAGTCACTTGACATGCTGCGAAGTGAGGGTTCTTAGCCTTCGATTTGCAGTCCCTCGTATTGTGAGAGGGTGACTTACATATTGAACACCACTTCTTCGACCATGGTCGTTTTGGTGTAGAGCTTGGAGTGCTCTTGCTTCCCTCCTTCTTCTTCTCTGAACTATCCTCTGATTTTTGCACATAAGGTTCCCACTTTTTGGATCCTGAGGTTTTGGCTTTCTTCTTGTCATGTTTCTCTTGACTTTTGGTGTTGGTGGAAAGGTTCTCCCCTGCCTCCCCATGTACCTCGACGAACCGTTCTGCTAATTTAGTCACGAGGTCAATACTTGCCCCTTTCTGCCCCTTGACCGTTCTGCCCCTTGTTCTCCCAGGAACGTCCTGAGAGGTTTAGACATTTGCTTCTTCAGCTGGTCGACCACCATGAGCTCTTCCAGACTCTCATAGTCATGTGCGAACCCAGCCAAATCCATCCACTTATGGAGATAAGATTTTAGACGCAAACTGTAGGCGGCAAACAATTCCCCCGGTTCTCGTTTCGCTGCTCGAAATTTTTTCCAGTGGGTATGTGACGTAACCTCGAATCGTTTCAGCAGAGCCGTCTTTAACTCGCCGTAATTGTTCTCATGTCCTGGTGGCAGGCGAGAATAAAACTCGTAACCGGTCCTGCGCAAACCCTGGGATAGCTTAAGATTCCATTTGTTACACTCCAGGCCCATAGCAACAGACATGGCCTCAAAGCGTTGAAGGTACTGGTCAATCTTCTCTTTGTCCTCCTCGTAGACCGCCAAAGGAAACTTCATAGCATGGTACCCATGTCCACCTACTGGTGTTGAGCCTGGGATGGAGGAACCTCCAACTGCTCCCTCAGTTTCTCCATTAGATTGACTCTTCAACTCGAGTTCCCGTCATCCGGTACTCGTGCTCCCTTTTCTGTGCTTCCTGTTCAGCTTCTAATTTCCTAGCTGCTTGCTCAGCTTCAAATTTCCTAGCTGCTTGCTCAGCTTCAAATTTCTTAGCTGCTTGCTCAGCTTCCAATTTCTTAGCTGCTTGCTCAGCTTCCAATTTCTTAGCTGCTTGCTCAGCTTCCAATTTCTTAGCTGCATGCTCAGCTTCCACTTTCTTAGCTGCTTGTTCCAACTCCATCCTTCTCAATTCCAGCTCGGCCTTTCGATCTTCCCGTTCTGCTTGACGATACTCTCTCTCCACTTCCTGTATGTAATCCGTTAGAGCAGAACCCGCCAATCCCATTTCTTCCCCCTTTGCCTTTAATTCTAACGAGCTTAGTTTAGGGGTGGCCATTATACAGAGAGGTAAGCTAGCAGGTCTAGTACAATATAACTGCAAATTACTATACAGATATATGAACAAGTACTATAAATCTAGATATTACCACACACAGCACATTCACTCAGTGACAAGAGTAGAATCAGGACCACAGACCTATGCAGACGTGTGAAGTGTGAACAGGTCAGATATTTGTCCTAACCCCTATCCACATTCACTCTAGCTGGATTCTCCAAAATGATATCTCCCTCTTATAACTAAGGATCCCATGTCAAAAGACCCCGTTGTCAGAAGATCCCACTGTCAAAGGTTCCTGCTTGCAGGAGATCTCGCTGTCCAAGGATTCCGTTTACGGGAGATGTCGCTGTCCAAAGATCCCGTTTACGAGAGATCCCGCTGTCCAAAGATTCCGTTTACGAGAGATCCCGCTGTCCAAAGATTCCGTTTATGAGAGATCCCGCTGTCCAAAGATTCCGTTTACGAGCCCCCAATAATGTCGTGTCCTCCTTTACAGTGTCGTCCCTGGAGTGAAGAGATTCAACACTCACATTATAATATTTTTTTTCCTCTCAATATTCTGGAGAATCCACCAGCTTCCGTCCAACACACTCCCTCAGCCCGTGGACACCTTTTCCTGTCACTCTCTCACTGTCGTACTATGCCCCCTCTCATACTTCCCAACGCAACATACTCAACAACTCTTGCTTCTAAAAATTAATAAAGATTAATTTATTAAAAGAAACGTGTAACGTATATGAGACGTGTATGTGAAGAAAATGTGTGACGTGTTCTATAAAGTGTGTAGAATCGGACTCTCAGACAACAACCCAGTCAGCTGATCCCAGCAAGGATAGACCACAGCACGTTACGTCAGAACATGTACATCTCACCCAGTGCCGAAACCATCTTGCTGGATACTGATGTGCCTCTGTAGACCTCTGGTAATCCCATTTCATGATCATCAGAAATAGACACCGGTGGTATTAACAGTTAATCATGGACCGGTTGCACCCTACACAATGTCCGTTCCTATAGTTCCTAAAACAATGCACAAGTCCTTTGTAGTGTGTACACAGTTATTAATGTTAATTGTTAATGTACTTGATCCTCACTCGTGTCTATCTAGCCTCAAGTATCATGTCTTGTGTTCTATTACACGAGATTATATCACACTAGGTAACTATTCTCATTAATGTTCTCAGTTAGTTACTACTGTCTGATGCTGTGTGGTGCATCAGTAATCATCACCCCTCTTTGGTGAATCATCTTCCTTCTAGCTTTAGTTACGTTCTGTACGCAACTTTATTTACTGTTCCACTGGTGTTCTTCCGAATGGGATTTTAACCTTTCCTAAAAACTTGTTGAGTTTCCTCGGATCTGGTAGGGAACCTAGGATAGAAACAACACATCTGGTGATAGTACTAGTCACTGATCCTATCGGCTGAGTGTAAGCCTATTGCCTTGCTTAATGATCTTTAGCTAACTAAACTTAGTCATAGAGCAGATTAGCTACCCACCTAGAGCCGAATCAGGCTATGACAAAGAAAGACCCATACAGAGTGCAAAACCCCAGCGGGCAATTTCCCCGTCTCCCAATTATCCATCATTACTCTATTCTTAACTAGCATAGCTTATCACCACTACACTACTCTATTCTTAACTAGCAGAGCTAATATCACTATTCTACTCTAACTAGTTTCCACTAACAGTGCTAATCATCACACTATAGTTTTAACAAGGCTACAGTCTATATTAATTAGAACTAATATAAGAATAGGTTATACCTTAAATGGCACTACTGCAGTCCTATCAATCATATCTACATCTGCCATGATAGGCACGTGTAAAATTAAGTCACTAATTAACACACGGTAGATATTATTTCCACTAAGCACTGCAGTGCCATTGCACTCCGACTAGAGCCACATTTTCAAGTCCCCCTAGTTGGCCCCAACTCGGGTTTATATGGCAAACTACCAAAGTTGGCCACGTGACGTTATCCTTTATGCCCCCACACAGGTGGCACATTGGCAGATCATCCCCTGTCAGGGATCCATCCCCCCTCTGGCTCCCTCAATGTTAGATTTGTCATCACTGGTTTAGACATCCAAAACAATCTAGAGAGTTACTGTAGAGTTCCAACAAAGAGTTTCGATACCAAGCTGCCAATCATGGTTTTCCAAACAAGCTTACATTGTGCACGTGACGTTGTTCATGTCCGGCAGGTGTTCCACTGTTTTCAATAACAAGCCCTTAACTTTCTGTCATGTGGTGACAGTAAAAACCTCCATTCCGTCTGATGTCCGGAACTATAGATGACAGCCGGAACTATTCCATATCCTGAGCGGGCAAGGCTATGTGATTTCAACTGTTTATGAACTGCCAACGCGGTGTATCCATTCCTTCTCACTCACCACCAAATGTGTATATGGGCTGCCCCGATGTAACCCGTGCAGCTGTGTTTACTCTGTTAGTACGACTGTTGTGGCCTAGAAAATATACGCCAAGCAAACGTCGGTATTATTATCTGGTTAACTCATGGCGATCTCGTGACATAGGCCCCCTCTTAAGAGAGTAGTCCATCTCACTCTTCTCCACCATGAGTTTAATCCAGATGATTCATTCCACTTCTTCAGGAGCTGGGTGTCTTGACAAGAAATCCGCTCCAACATTTTCCTTCCCAGGAATGTACTCCACTGTGAAATTATAGGGTTGAAGTAACAACGACCACCGCATCAAACGTGCGTTGAGCTTCTGAGAAGTAGCCAGGAACATCAGGGGCTGATGATCCGACTGGACCCGAAACTTAACTCCATACAAATAGGGCTGAAATTTTTGCACTGCCCAGACGAGGGACAAGCACTCTCTCTCGACGGTTGAATAATTCCTCTCCGCCTGTAGAAGTTTCTTACTTGCGTATGCCACAGGTTTCAAAACCGAAGCATCGTCTTTTCCTTCCTGTAACAAAGCGGCTCCAATTCCAATCGCACTCGCATCCGTTCTCAACACAAATTGTTTGGAAAGGTCAGGGAGCTGTAATACAGGTTTGCTGACCAAGGCCTCCTTTAACTGACTATAGGCATTCTCACATTCTGGTGTCCAAATGATTTGGTCCGGGAATCCCTTTTTCAAGGTTTCCGTCAACGGAGCTCCCAGTTCCGTGAAATGTGGGATAAATTTGTGGTAGAACCCACACAACGAGAGAAAAGATCGCACATCCTTCTTCGTTTTTGGCCTTGGTGCATTTCTGATTTTCTCCAGGTTCTTCTCTTCTGGGACAATGTGTCCTGGAGTGATGGTGTGACCTAGAAATTCCAGAGTCTGGTAACCAATCATGCACTTGGTTGGACGAGCGGTAAGCCCTGCTTCCTTGAGCCTATTAAACACTCTCTCCAAGGATTGTAAGTGGTCATCCAAGCTGTCACTGGAAATCAGAATATCATCCATGAAAGAGATGATGGACGAATCCTGTAACGGATCTAGTAAAGTCCTCATCATGCGTGTAAACACACTAGGTGCATTGCTGAGTCCAAAGGGCATGACCTTGAATTCGTAGTGTCCACTGGGTGTACTGAAAGCTAACAGTGGTCGAATCTCCGGTTTGACTGGTATCTGATAGTACCCCCGACTCAGATCCACCTTTGAAAAGTACCGAGCCTTATGGAGCCTAGCGAATAACTGAGTTGGATTCGGCAAAGGTTCCACCTGAAACTGTGTATGACTGTTCAGAAGTCGGTAATCTATACACAACCTGTGTTCTCCACTTGGTTTGCGTAACAAAACTACCCCCGCATTGTATGGGGATGTGGATGGTGCAATCACGTCATCCTCCAGCAGTTTTTGTATTTCCTCCTCCAGGGCCTTTTCTTTAGAGAATGGCACTGGGTAAACCTTTTGGTGAACAGGCTCCTGTGTGGTCAAAGTCATCTCGAACTCAACCAACCTCGTTCGTCCTGGTTTATCAGTCAGTATCTCCTTATGAGACTTGAGAACCTGGGTTATCCTTTCCCTCTCCTGGGAGGTCAGATCAGGGTTCACTTGCACATCCCTATAGGTTTCCTGGTGTTCCAAGGGATATTCCCTGCCCTCGCTGGTTCCCACTTCTGTCTCCACTGCAACTGCCATTGCCATGAGGTGAGCTGCCTTGTCTCCGGGTCTCTCTTCGTATTTCCGCAAGAGATTGATATGGAAAATCTTCGACTTTCCCCGGATCCGGATCTGATAGTTGGTTCTGGATATTACCCTTTCCACGGGAAATGGTCCTTGCCAACCTATCTCCAGTTTGTTGTTTCCCGTTGGGAGTAGCAACAAGACTTTGTCTCCCACCTCTAGAGATCTTTCTTTAGACCTACGGTTGTAGTAAGCCGCATGTCTTTTCCTGGCCTTTTTCAAGTTTTGATTTGCCAGAGTCCATCCCTTGTGGAGTTTTTCTTTCAGTTCCTCCACGTATTTGTAGGATGAGATCACTTCTTCTGACGTCCCCTCTTCAGTCCAACTCCTCAACATGGCTTCCAACGGTCCTTTGATTGGACGACCAAACAGCAACGTAGCGGGTGGTAGTCCTGTTGAGCCATGAGGAACTTCCCGATAGGCAAAGAGTGCTGCTGGGATATATTCATCCCACCTATCAGGTTTTTCCTGCGCTAGTTTCCTGAGCATTGTCATCAACGTGCCGTTGAAACGCTCCACTTGTCCATTGGCTTGAGGGTGGTAAGGGCTGGTATGTATGTGATTAGAGTGAAACACCCTAAATACCTCCTCCATGAGTTTTCCACAAAACTGAGATCCATTGTCCGTCAGAATTTGATCCGGAAAGCCTAATCTGGTAAAGGCCTCCATCAGTGCGTCCGCCACTCTTTTCGAGTCAATCGTGGTCAACGGTATAGCCTCACCCCACATTGTACAGCAATCCACCATTGTGAGTATATACATGTTCCTCTTCCTAGTCCTGGGAAGTGGACCCACGATATCGATGGCTACCCTCTCGAAAGGAGAGTTCATGATGGGCATCTCACCCAACACCACCGGTGCTGTCCAGTGTTTTGGTGCCACCCTCTGGCACTCAGGGCATGACTTCACATACCGACGCACATCATCTGTCATTCCCGGCCAATAGTAGTGGCAGGAAATCCGCTGCATGGTGGCGGCAATACCCATGTGTCCACTAAAGGAGATGGTATGCCCCATATGAAGAATCTGGGACCGGTGAGCTTTCGGGACGACCAACTGACCGTATAGGTTGTCTCCCCTTCCTGCTCTCCTGTAGAGTATCCTATTCTTCATGTAGTACTGCCCCCGTCCTGGTGGATCAGCACTTTTCTGCAGCTTTTTGTAGCAAGGACGTAAAGTATCATCCTCACTCTGGGCAGTTCGTAGCTCCCCCGGCATTGGGTTAGTCACAATTGCATCTGCCTCTTCCGTTTTCGTCTGAGAGCGAGTCTGCATTGCTCCCATATGAATTGGCTCCCTGGGCATTCCCAGAAAGACATACCGGCAACCTAGGATGACTGGAAAAATGGGATCGGTCAATACAGCGGCCTTGATGGTGCCGGTGACGTACCTTGAGCGAATCTCCACATTAGCAATGGGCAACTTCATGGTTACAGCACTCTTCTGTGCAGACTGTATATCCAAGGTTTCACCTGTGAATTGTTCTGGATGTACCAGATCCGCAGAAATCACGGCCTCCCCGTCCAGTCCTGTGTCGTATAAACACTCCACTTGACGACCGTTAACCTCTACCAATTCCACTACAGGTGGTTTTTCCTGGTCTGGAGTCTCTTCCTCGGCCTCGACCTGTTCGGTGGGCTCCACCTTAGGTTTCCCTGAGCACCCGACGAATTGAGTGTCTCCTGACTTTCCCCGGCAGTCAATAGCATTGTGCGTATTCGACTGGCATTGGTTGCACCATTTCCCTGTCCTAGATTTTCTAGTGCCGGACTTGAGTGAGCTCTCCTGGTGGCGTGCTTCCTTGTTGACCTTGGCATTTTCCGTGACAACCTCCTTGGAAGTCACTTGACATGCTGCGAAGTGAGGGTTCTTAGCCTTCGATTTGCAGTCCCTCGTATTGTGAGAGGGTGACTTACAAATTGAACACCACTTCTCCGACCATGGTCGTTTTGGTGTAGAGCTTGGAGTTCTCTTGCTTCCCTCCTTCTTCTTCTCTGAACTATCCTCTGATTTTTGCACATAAGGTTCCCACTTTTTGGTTCCTGAGTTTTTGGCTTTCTTCTTGTCATGTTTCTCATGACTTTTGGTGTTGGTGGAAAGGTTCTCCCCTGCCTCCCCATGTACCTCGACGAACCGTTCTGCTAATTTAGTCACGAGGTCAATACGTTCTGCCCCTTGTTCTCCCAGGAACGTCCTGAGAGGTTTAGACATTTGCTTCTTCAGCTGGTCGACCACCATGAGCTCTTCCAGACTCTCATAGTCATGTGCGAACCCAGCCAAATCCATCCACTTATGGAGATAAGATTTTAGACGCAAACTGTAGGCGGCAAACAACTCCCCCGGTTCTCGTTTCGCTGCTCGAAATTTTTTCCGGTAGGTATGTGACGTAACCTCGAATCGTTTCAGCAGAGCCGTCTTTAACTCGTCATAATTGTTCTCATGTCCTGGTGGCAGGCGAGAATAAACCTCGTAACCGGTCCCGCGTAAACCCTGGGATAGCTTAAGATTCCATTTGTTACGCTCCAGGCCCATAGCAACAGACATGGCCTCGAAGCGTTGAAGGTACTGGTCAATCTTCTCTTTGTCCTCCTCGTAGACCGCCAAAGGAAACTTCATAGCATGGTACCCATGTCCACCTACTGGTGTTGAGCCTGGGATGGAGGAACCTCCAACTGCTCCCTCAGTTTCTCCATTAGATTGACTCTTCAACTCGAGTTCCCTCATCCGGTACTCGTGCTCCCTTTTCTGTGCTTCCTGTTCAGCTTCTAATTTCCTAGCTGCTTGCTCAGCTTCAAATTTCCTAGCTGCTTGCTCAGCTTCAAATTTCTTAGCTGCTTGCTCAGCTTCCAATTTCTTAGCTGCTTGCTCAGCTTCCAATTTCTTAGCTGCTTGCTCAGCTTCCACTTTCTTAGCTGCTTGTTCCAACTCCATCCTTCTCAATTCCAGCTCGGCCTTTCGATCTTCCCGTTCTGCTTGACGATACTCTCTCTCCACTTCCTGTATGTAATCCGTTAGAGCAGAACCCGCCAGTCCCATTTCTTCCCCCTTTGCCTTTAATTCTAACGTGCTTAGTTTAGGGGTGGCCATTATACAGAGAGGTAAGCTAGCAGGTCTAGTACAATATAACTGCAAATTACTATACAGATATATGAACAAGTACTATAAATCTAGATATTACCACACACAGCACATTCACTCAGTGACAAGAGTAGAATCAGGACCACAGACCTATGCAGACGTGTGAAGTGTGAACAGGTCAGATATTTGTCCTAACCCCTATCCACATTCACTCTAGCTGGATTCTCCAAAATGATATCTCCCTCTTATAACTAAGGATCCCGTGTCAAAAGACCCCGTTGTCAGAAGATCCCACTGTCAAAGGTTCCTGCTTGCAGGAGATCTCGCTGTCCAAGGATTCCGTTTACGGGAGATCCCGCTGTCCAAAGATCCCGTTTACGAGAGATCCCGCTGTCCAAAGATTCCGTTTACGAGAGATCCCGCTGTCCAAAGATTCCGTTTACGAGAGATCCCGCTGTCCAAAGATCACGTTTACGAGCCCCCAATAATGTCGTGTCCTCCTTTAAAGTGTCGTCCCTGGAGTGAAGAGATTCAACACTCACATTATAATATTTTTTTTCCTCTCAATATTCTGGAGAATCCACCAGCTTCCGTCCAACACACTCCCTCAGCCCGTGGACACCTTTTCCTGTCACTCTCTCACTGTCGTACTATGCCCCCTCTCATACTTCCCAACGCAACATACTCAACAACTCTTGCTTCTAAAAATTAATAAAGATTAATTTATTAAAAGAAACGTGTAACGTATATGAGACGTGTATGTGAAGAAAATGTGTGACGTGTTCTATAAAGTGTGTAGAATCGGACTCTCAGACAACAACCCAGTCAGCTGATCCCAGCAAGGATAGACCACAGCACGTTACGTCAGAACATGTACATCTCACCCAGTGCCGAAACCATCCTTGCTGGATACTGATGTGCCTATGTAGACCTCTGGTAATCCCATTTCATGATCATCAGAAATAGACACCGGTGGTATTAACAGTTAATCATGGACCGGTTGCACCCTACACAATGTCCGTTCCTATCGTTCCTAAAAAAATTCACAAGTCCTTTGTAGTGTGTACACAGTTATTAATGTTAATTGTTAATGGACTTGATCCTCACTCGTGTCTATCTAGCCTCAAGTATCATGTCTTGTGTTCTATTACACGAGATTATATCACACTAGGTAACTATTCTCATTAATGTTCTCAGTTAGTTACTACTGTCTGATGCTGTGTGGTGCATCAGTAATCATCACCCCTCTTTGGTGAATCATCTTCCTTCTAGCTTTAGTTACGTTCTGTACGCAACTTTATTTACTGTTCCACTGGTGTTCTTCCGAATGGGATTTTAACCTTTCCTAAAAACTTGTTGAGTTTCCTCGGATCTGGTAGGGAACCTAGGATAGAAACAACACATCTGGTGATAGTACTAGTCACTGATCCTATCGGCTGAGTGTAAGCCTATTGCCTTGCTTAATGATCTTTAGCTAACTAAACTTAGTCATAGAGCAGATTAGCTACCCACCTAGAGCCGAATCAGGCTATGACAAAGAAAGACCCATACAGAGTGCAAAACCCCAGCGGGCAATTTCCCCGTCTCCCAATTATCCATCATTACTCTATTCTTAACTAGCATAGCTTATCACCACTACACTACTCTATTCTTAACTAGCAGAGCTAATATCACTATTCTACTCTAACTAGTTTCCACTAACAGTGCTAATCATCACACTATAGTTTTAACAAGGCTACAGTCTATATTAATTAGAACTAATATAAGAATAGGTTATACCTTAAATGGCACTACTGCAGTCCTATCAATCATATCTACATCTGCCATGATAGGCACGTGTAAAATTAAGTCACTAATAAACACACGGTAGATATTATTTCCACTAAGCACTGCAGTGCCATTGCACTCCGACTAGAGCCACATTTCCAAGTCCCCCTAGTTGGCCCCAACTCGGGTTTATATGGCAAACTACCAAAGTTGGCCACGTGACGTTATCCTTTATGCCCCCACACAGGTGGCACATTGGCAGATCATCCCCTGTCAGGGATCCATCCCCCCTCTGGCTCCCTCAATGTTAGATTTGTCATCACTGGTTTAGACATCCAAAACAATCTAGAGAGTTACTGTAGAGTTCCAACAAAGAGTTTCGATACCAAGCTGCCAATCATGGTTTTCCAAACAAGCTTACATTGTGCACGTGACGTTGTTCATGTCCGGCAGGTGTTCCACTGTTTTCAATAACAAGCCCTTAACTTTCTGTCATGTGGTGACAGTAAAAACCTCCATTCCGTCTGATGTCCGGAACTATAGATGACAGCCGGAACTATTCCATATCCTGAGCGGGCAAGGCTATGTGATTTCAACTGTTTATGAACTGCCAACGCGGTGTATCCATTCCTTCTCACTCACC
Source organism: Cepaea nemoralis (assembly GCA_014155875.1). NCBI lineage: Eukaryota > Metazoa > Mollusca > Gastropoda > Stylommatophora > Helicidae > Cepaea > Cepaea nemoralis. The sequence goes on from JACEFZ010022429.1 coordinate 265,589, forward strand.
ACCAAATGTGTATATGGGCTGCCCCGATGTAACCCGTGCAGCTGTGTTTACTCTGTTAGTACGACTGTTGTGGCCTAGAAAATATACGCCAAGCAAACGTCGGTATTATTATCTGGTTAACTCATAGCGATCTCGTGACATACATATAAGAATACAATGAAGAAAAAATTATCAATGACCCCGTTTCTATATCACTGTGACAAATTGAAGGTAACGCCCATTAATTCTTGATAAACAAGATTTTTTTCTTCCCACTTGCTTGCTTTAACTCTAGCATGGTCCATACAAATTTCACTACTAGTGAGTGCACTGGACTGATTTTTGCAGGTGGATTAGCTTTCCCTATTACCAGTGTCTCTAGCCACCAGACAAACCCACTCCGACTTCTGAGGTACTTGTAATTTACGTCCCCAAGTCAAATTCAGGAAGTCAACATTTTAGTCCAACTGTCCAGTGTAGAGGTTGAATATGCTCACTCGGCATCAGCACTGGAAGTTTAAGAGCAAGCAATCTTATCTATTTGGTCATGATGACCCGCAACCAGAACTTGATGTGTTCAGTTGACGTTTTGAATAATAAATCTTTGTAAACAATTCAATAAAGATACTACATGTTTCTATTAACAAACTTTTGGAAACAATTCAATGAAAACACTACATCCTTTACCAGGCAGAACATCCATTTCCGTCCGACCGCTTAAACGGGCAGACCGCCTCAACACGGACGATGCTATTATGCATTGTAAAAACGCGATCTCTCAGCTTTCCGATACTTCCGACGGCTACTTTCGCTTTTGCCCATAGCTTTACAACATGGCCACCATTTGCAAGCGCCTACTATGAATTTGAACGGATGTCTTTTTTGATAATTTTTGGGGTATTTACGCTAAGTTCTTCAAAATGGATTTCGGGGATTCTTCAAGTGATAGCCGAGATTTCGCTAGGTTCAATTTAAGTGACATTGAAGGGCACGAAGTTGACTATTAATTGGAGCTAGCTATCAGTGAAAAGTGTTACTTTGCATTAGAAGTCTTGAGTCAGACTTTAAAGAAAGTGATTATGATTCTGAAAATATGTTTGTAAATTGCCGTATAGATGACTGAAAATCACAAACAATATGCTGTATTTGGTAAATATTTGTGTTCATATATGGATTAACCGGCAACAATCATGTGAGTAACATATTCTGCATGCTTTTCTCCTTCATTGTGTTGTTTATTTAACTAAAATCGGTTGACTAACACCTTATTTGTGATGTTTTTACTAACGTAAGCAGAAATTTTACCGAACCTGAAAAAATCTTGCCCGTTCAGGACAAGTGTCTGCCCGGTAAAGGGTTAAAAAACTTTTGGAAATAATTCAATGAAGACACTACATGTTTCTATTAACAAACTTTTGGGAACAATTCAATGAAGACACAACATGTTTCTATTAACAAACTTTTGGAAACAATTCAATGAAGACAGTGGATGTGTCTATACTCAAAACTTTGGAAACTATTCAATAAAGACACTACATGTGTCTATAATCAAAACTTTGAAACAATTCAATGAAGACACTACATGTTTCTATTAACAAACTTTTGGAAACAATTCAATGAAGACACTACATGTTTCTATTAACAAACTTTTGGAAACAATTCAATGAAGACAGTGGATGTATCTATAATCAAAACTTTGAAACAATTCAATGAAGACAGTGGATGTGTCTATAATCAAAACTTTGAAACAATTCAATGAAGACAGTGGATATCTATTATCAAAAATTTAGAAACAATTCAATGAAGACAATGGATGTATCTATTATCAAAACTTTGGAAACAATTCAATGAAGACCGCAGATGTGTCTATCATTAAAACTTTGAGGTGTATTGGGTATGTAGTGCATATTTGTATACACCAACTAGTTGATGAGTTTGGGTTTGTTAATGATTTGAACCATGAAATCATTTAACATAATGTGACAAGAGTAAAAATAGGACAAGAGGGAGTCATCATGTTATATAACCATTATTTCTGTTTTCTTGTTATTCAAGGAAAGTCTTTTTTTTTTTGGCACTCAAAATTGCTATAATATCCTACAATTATTGCACATAGTGTTTTGAGTTATCAAAGGTGTGTTATCTTAACAGCACAGATTGTTTATAACCTCCAACTCATCTGTTCATAACTGCCCACTTTACTTCCCATTTTAAATACTGATGCTTGTTTCCAGTAAATATTGTTATTATTTTGAGATCTTTCCCATCAATTTTAATATCCTCTAACATTTTTTATTATTTCATATTTGACTTGATCACACATGATGAAATTATGTGGGACCAGGTGGAGAAAGTGGTGGAACAGACAGCACCTGTAAGTGGAGAGAATGATATGGCGGTGAATCGGCAAGGGCTCTGGACGAACTTCAAAACAGAGAGAGAAGACCTGGAGAACTTTCAATGGCAGTTGGAACCAGTATGACTCTTCACTGGTTGTTGAATGAGGGGACGGAGCACGTATGGGAATGTCCTGAGTGCAGCGATGGCATTTCTTAGCTCAACTCAACTCACCTGACTTCATCAAATGCTTTCGTGTAATCTATAAAGCACAAGTATAGGTCTTTCTGTTTTAATTGATCTATTAGGTAAGGAATAATTTAATTATTTGTGCCTTTCTCTTCCACAAAGCCATACTGTTTTTCATTGCTACCTTTATTTTCCTTCTTATTTTTCTCATTATAATTCTGAGTAGAATTTTGATGAAATGATTTATGAGCCTAACTGTATGAAATACTTTGCATTCAATTGCTCCTGGTCTCTTGGGAAAAGCAATAAATACAGATTTCAGCATATCACTAAATATGCATCCAAATTATAATACAACAGTATAGTTAATTATATTCCAAATTCTCCCAGCACTTATAATTCCACTACCACATTTTCAACTGGGACTGCCGTTTTTCCTTTCTTCATGTTTAACAGTATCAGTGACTTCTTCATTTAGTAAATATGAACCTTCTAACTTACTTTTTCTGTTCATTCTGCTTTTTCTTCATCATATAATCTTTTATGTATTCATCTGATCTCTGCAGGTCCACATGGCCGAATGGATAAGAATGGTATTCTTAAACATCCGATGTGCTGATGTCGAGGTTAGCGGTTCATCCCCTACACCAGACAGCTGGACTAAAATGTTGAGCACCAAAAAAAAAATCTGATCTCTTTTTCACAGCACTTCCTTCCATTAATACCTTTCCTGTCTTTGATGTCAAACACTAATGTTATGTTTCAACCTGTCAAATCACTATTTGTTTGTACATACTTGTCTCTTTAACAGAATGTAATTTAAATGTTGTTGCACTGCTTGCTGAACCAATTTTCCTATGCTTTAATGCATCTACTGCTTTCTTTTTTTTTTGCGCTCGCTTGCTTTGAACTCAAGCGTAGTCCATACACACTATTTACAGTACTCATGGACTGAATTTTGCGTGTGGATTAGCTTTCCCTATTATCAGCCGGTATAGGGGTTGAACCGCTAACCTCGGCATCAGCACAACAGATGTTTAAGAACACATGTTATTACCCATTTGGCCATGCGAACCTACATCTACTGCTTAATTCTTTATTATATATTCTACTTTGTTATATGTACATTTTTTCTTGTGACAATCAACTTTATGATTTCTTGTTATTCATTTCTTCTTAGCTTTTTGTATTCTTTCTGGTGGTGAAGGTTGGTAGCGGACTTAATGCATTGAGGGCTATGGCAGCAACCGGGGTTGATCAGAGGATGCTGTACATTCTCTTTCAGCAGCTAATAATTTCTGACATTGAGTATGGTTTGGGGCTGCTGACGGTATCAAAGAGCCAGCTTGAAAGGTTTGAGCGCATACAAAACGCTGCCATGCGGTTAATCTTGGGGTGCACAAAGGACACACCAATTATATGCATGAGGAGGCATATCCTGGAGCTACCAACAATGACGGATAGGCATAGGGTCCTTCAGGCCAAATGGTACCTGAGAGTTGCTGCAGATAGGGATCACCCGCTGCATGCAGCCGTGGATATAGTCATGGGTCATAGACTAAGATGAGGCAGATCCTGGATGGTACAGGCGGAACTTTCTATACATCAGGTGTGTGATCTAGAGACCATCAATCGTGACAAAGAGTGGGTTGAAGTTCCAGAAGACATGATGGACTGGCACAAGATAATAATAACACTGGGTCGTGAGTGCAGGGAATGGGCAGTGGGCTGCACTGAGTTTGAAATGCAAAGCTGATCCAGAGTAACACACATCTAGGCAACATGGTTATCTACACCGATGGGTCAGTGGTCAGAAACAGACGTAGTGGTTGGGGTTTTATTGCAAAGGCTAATGGACTTGTCTTGAAAAAGGAGTCTGGCATATGAGACTACGACCTCCAGCATGAGAATGGAGGTGGAGGCAGTCACAGCGGCATTCCGTTGGCTGGAGGAGACTACTGCAATTTGTATTCATTACGGATTCAAAGAGTATGCTTAGTAAAGTGGAGAAAGGAATGTTTCGTGTGGAATGGCTATTGTCGCTTCAGAGGTCACAGATTGTGAGAATTGTATGGATATTTTGCCCTGGCCATGCGAGGGTGTGGGGGAATGAACAGGCTGATAGGCTAGCAGGGAATGCACCTCTTGGTGGTAGACTGCCTATGGACAAGGGGGAGGTAGGTCGTGCGCTTGTGGGACCAGGTGGAGAAGGCAGAGGAACAGACTGAGAACCCATATGTGGAAAGAATGAGATTGCAGGGGAATCGGCAGAGGTTCTGGAAGAATCTCAAAACTGAGAGGGAAGACCAGGAGAACTTTTAATTAGATAGCGGTGGGAACAATTAGTAGTATGACTCTTTGCTGGCTGTTGAACGAGGGGACGGAGCATGTATGGGAATGCCCTGAGTGCAGTGATGTCGGTTCTTAACTCAACTCAACTCAACATTCTTTTTGGTAATATATCTTTGTGTTTATTTGATGGATTGAGTTTCCAGCAATTCGGATTGCTCATTTCTGCTTAATTTTAATTGGTGTATTATATATGTTTCTTATAAGTATTCTGTATCATTCTTAAATTTCATATCTGTTCTTAGAATATCTGTGATAAGTTTCATGGTTTTAACCTCGTTTTTCTTTTTCTCTTGTCAGTCATACTCTTAATTGCCCACATTTTGGGTCATGATCATTATTACAATCATCATCAGGCATCGTCTTCACATTTGTTAAAGCACTTTTAAATATGACAATAATCAGTAGGGGTGTACCGGATTTCGGCTCCCGCCAAATCCGGAATCCGGCCATTTTTACAAATCCAGCTTCGGCTCCGGTCCAGTTTTGCCGGATTTGTGTTGCCTAGTCACGTGAATTTTCTGTACATGTTTCATGAGGCCACGTCGAATTTTAGGCAATAGCACAGTAGCACTTCCGGTTTACTATTTCTCGCTGATGTAAATAAGAATTTTAAGAAAAAAACACTCATTTTGAATTTTAATGGTGCATTACTTCATGAGTTTGTGGGACTTGAATATTTATTTTCGTAAATTTCTTTGGTCTTGCCCATAAAATAAAATGGCATCAAAATCTAAGTCATACAGCGCCGTTTGGGATTACTTCAAGGTTAAAGACGATGATTCAGCGAAGGTAATATGTAAGTTGTGTGACAAACAGTTATCGCGTGGACGATCAGATCGCCCCAAAGACTTCTCAACATCATCAATGCAGACCCATTTGCGATCGATGCACAAGAAAAGCTATGATGAAATGATGGAAAAGAAAGCATCACTGAAGGCCAGTGTATTGGCGACCACATCTATGATGAATCTGGGACCGTGTTTGCACAAAGCAAGCAGCAGTACCCAGCAGTCAATTGTGCAGGCATGGGACCGGGCCAAAATTTGGGACATCAACAGTCCCAATGCTAAACGCATTCATGCTGCCGTAGCCCGAATGATAGCCATAGATATGGAGCCTTTTCAAGTAGTGGAACGACCAGGTTTCAGAGAGTTGATGCATACAATGGAAAAAAGGTATGAATTGCCTTCAAGAAAGTACTTTGCTGAACATATCATTCCTGACATGTGTAAACGTCTGAAGGTAAAAATTGCAGCAATGATATCTGACACTGATTACATATCATTCACAACAGATACGTGGACAGCTGAACACACCACTCAGTCATTTATGGGCCTCACTGGCCATTGGTTAACAGACTCCTTCGTTCTCCGCAGTGTAGTCTTCCATTGTACTGCATGTGATGAACATCACACGGCCACAAACTTGCTTGCACATTTTGAAATGATGCTGGATGAGTGGTCAATTGCACGTGAGAAGTGCCATGTTGTTGTGAGAGACAATGCATTCAACATTGCCAAATGCTTTCGTGATGGCAGCTATTCAAGTGTTGGATGTTTTGCACACACACTGCAGCTGTGTGTGCATGATGGTCTTTTGAGTCAAAAGTATGTTGCTGGCATCATCAGTACTGGAAGAAAATTGGTAGGACATTTCAAACACTCTTCTTCAGCAACCAGTCGTTTGCATGAACTTCAAAATGAATTAAACCTACCACAACATCAGCTTATACAGGACGTGACAACACGATGGAACTCAACGTTCTATATGTTACGACGTCTGTTAGAACAACGGCGCAGCATCAGCCTGTACTGTGTTGAAAATTTTGAAATTGATTCGGTAACTGGGCTAACGGCACAACAGTGGGCAGTCACGGAGAATGTGGTAGCTACTTTGGCACCATTTGAAGAAATCACACGTGAAATAAGTGCAGCTCAGGCATCAATATCAGTTGTGATCCCATTAGTGAAAACACTCATGGCTTTCCTCCAGAAAGAAGGTAGTGATGCTGGGATCAAAACTATGAAAGCAGCCCTGCTTGAAGCTGTTAGCAGCAGATTTGCGGACATTGAATCCAACAGTATTTACACCTGTGCCACACTACTGGATCCTCGATTCAAGCTGTGCTTCTTCTCCGAACGTGGTAGAAGTGATGCACGAGCCCATCTGCTGTTAGCAGCTAACTCCATTATTGATTCAGCAAACACAGTCAGTCCACAGGATCCATCAGCTACTATTAGTAGTAGTAGTACTAGTGTTTTGACTTCTGTGAGCACTGCCACACAGTACGAGTCCAGCCTATGGAGCTGTTTTGACACAATTGTCGAGGAAAATCCCACCGCAGATCGTTCTGCAAGTGCCGAAGGCAACAGCATTAACACTGAGGTGACACAGTACCTGTCAGAGCCACTTCAAACTCGACAGTCAGATCCAGTTTCATGGTGGCATGCCAATAAGCAAAGATTTCCAAGCATGGCTAGACTGGCGCAGGTATTTCTTGCACCACCACCTACAAGTGTGCCATCGGAAAGGCTGTTCAGTACTGCAGGAGACATTATCACTGACCGCCGTAGTAGCCTTTTACCAGAAAATGCGGAGACGATTTTCCTGAAATACAACTCGTCTCTTCTTGACTCTGAGAGTTCAACTTCACAGCCATAATGAAGACTGACTGAAATAGTGAAATTACTAAATGAATGTATTTCAATAAATTCAATCTGTTCAGTGTACTGTTGTTGTGAGTTGTAACTGAGCTGATAATTTGCCAACTGAAAACAATGTGAAAACTAAAAACTGAAACTGAAAACTAACAATTAAAATTACTAAATTAGCATTATGTGCTTATGTATTATGTTTCATCTTGAACTTATGGAACTTAATATTACTTAATTACTTATTCTACTGTGAATGTAATTATTTTACATTTAAATGATTTAATATGAGTATATGTCATCATTGTCATGTCTATAGTAATGAACTGCAGTAATGAACAGTCGAGTGACTCCACTCACTTAAGTCAAGTGATGTAGTATGTTATTTTATTTTTATGTTTTTATTTGTAAATCCGGCTCCGGCCGGATCTCACTTCATAAATCCGGCTCCGGCCGGATTTCAAAAATTTGAATCCGGTACAGCCCTAATAATCAGTAATATTTTACACTGTTGATGAGCATGTAATACATATTACTGAATGTTTTCTTATCAGGAGTTTCCATGAGTAAAGTCCATATTTAATTTTATTTGAAACACAACATATAATAAATGTTTTTCTCCCTTATATCAGTTTTCTCCTCTTTTGTTTCTTATTTCTAAACCAAAGTCCCTAACCACATCTTCCTTACACTCCTTACTTATTTTTTGCATTGAAATGAATCTCCCTGTATTTTTTAAAATTTATTATTTGATTTGAGATACTGCCATATTTATTTCATTACACAATATGTGTATTTTCTTTATCAATATTGCTTGTTGTTAGTGCATATACTTGCACAGTATTTATATGTGTTGGTTAGCCTTAATGTAGCATAACAAATAAATCAAGATGGCTTTGAGAGATTGATGCTGCGGAGATCATACAAATCTGGACATATAATATGGTGGTTTCCCCCCTGACTTCCATATCCATTCAGAGATATGTTATCTTCTTCTTCTGCTGCGTTTATCCAGAGTGTTTTTTTGGACGTAGTTGCGTTGTGCCTGTTTGCAGCACAGTTGCGATACTTGCGCCTCTCGGCCGACACATCCGACTTCTGCTGGCATTTCTTGACCGGGTTAGCCTTCTCAGGATATGTTATCTCAGCCTTTGCAACACCTATTCAAATTTGAAAATTGGCCCAAAAATGAATATTTATAGCATGTGTGATTCTGGTGTAATATGCATGTATAATTATGGTATACACACATATGTATGGCCTTGGATCTCACCAGTGTTGTGGAATTTGTGCACTGTGTTGAGATTCTCCTTGTGCGATCCGTGTAGGTTTCACTAGACACTACACTTCCTCAAAAACAATAACTTATCCGTGTGCAGTTAACACAAAATAAAAGAAACTGATTGATTATTATTACTGATTTGATTACTAAATTGAGTATTAATAGTATAGTATTATTCTTAATTTCTCTCCAGGATCGCAATCTACTTTATCTGTTACATCATTTTATGATGACTCTCTTAAAACGCAGAATAATCATGCACCAGCTACAGAAAAATGTTTATTTAGAATACCAGATTCAGAGATGAAGACGCGATAACGATAGTAGTAATCATAAATCATTATTAATAATTGATACTGAGATATAGTAGACACTGTGATGATACAGAGTGAGATGAATAAAAAAAAAAAAAAGACAAATGTGCCGATTCAATAACATTAGATAAACAAAGTAGTCTCATAAATGGCTCACTCATACGAACTTGTAATTACAAAAACAAAGTATCTTATCTAGATACTCACGTGAGACATGTACTACTCTAGTCTGGCTGTCTATTATGACGGCTGAAAAAACGTTTCGTCTTTCGCTCCAGTTATAATCTTCGGTTAAACATCCTCCTAGATTGCCATTAATGACAGTGTCACCTTGCCAGGGTTCTCGGTGCTGTATGCCTAATCCGGGTCATTGAAGACCAACGTTTAAATTGTGATTCCGGCCTGAAGTAGTATAGCAGTGACAATAATGAGGAATTAATGGTAGAACTGTTTTATTTAAGATATTGACTCATTGACTCGGTTATGTATCTCCCTATACTACGTATGTCATTGTTAGTCTGCCTGATACTGAAATAAGATTCCTTGAAATTAAAATACACAATTCAATTGACTTCTTTAAAGAATGGTTCGTTAAAGTATTAAAAATGTAGCTGCTATGAACGTACACAGAAATATATATTGATTGTCAATCGAAGAACATTAAAGAAATAGTTGGACAACAAGCTCTGTATTGCACAATAGTACTCATCCCACATAAGTATTTTAAAGTACTCCGTGACTTGTTGCACGTACTCATGTTGAAATCAAATACGTTTTCTGCGGGTTAAGGTAAATAGAGGTGCCTTCTGGATTAGCTCGCCAAACAAAAGTTCATTAGGTAGAAACTGGGACGCTTTTGCCACCCTTGAAGACACCCACGCCATGATCTTTCTATTCAGATTTTCCACGTAATGGATTTACTAGCCAAATAATATTCCATTTCGTAGCAAATGTGACGTTTTTGCCACCTAAATGTCTGCGGCATGAAGTGATGCACGTCAGAGGCATTCGGTTCCTTTCTATTTTGAGAATCGTGCACAGGAAACGTTTTTTTTTTTAAATCTCATATTAATATAACACCGATAACCCGCTTCGTAGACTACACGTAGTGGGCTCTTGAACCGAGTTGTAATTTAGTAGGGTTTTCGCTTGGTGGACATATAAACCTTTCACATAGTAGGAATCAGTTTTGGTGGACATAAACGCCGCTTTGTCAGTTTGGTAGAGCATATCTTTAATCAACTTTAATGGGCAACATTTATCCATGCGTGCCGATGAGTGCCTGAAAACCAAGGGGTCACCAACACCGGACAGTTTTGTTTTATTTAGATAATTGTGACAATTATCTGTGGTTTATGGACCTATGACAGAAGTCGTGTAAAGGGTTCCGTAAAACCAGCACAGAGTTCGCTGGCACCCGAGGTGTAGTAAAGGGTATTCCTTCATACAAATCTCAACGGCCTTAACTTTCCCCCATGACTGTGACCGTAGTCACCACGCCACACTTGTCTTGTATTATGCTAATATGTTGTTATATGTACGTTTCTTTTTCAACCTACTATTCTATTAGTTTGATGTTTTGTCCGAATCGTTCATTTAATTTTGCCTCTTCATCACCTATTAATAAAAGCAGTCTATTTCTAAAAACTTAGCATTGCAGGGGAAACAATTCTGGTAATTCTGACAACGGATAGCATGACCAAAGTTATAAACCCTTCTTAATTAGCAAAATTAGGATGATACGAGGAAAAGTCATTCACTATTAATTTTATAATGAAATACATGGAAGAGTATGGGAAACGGAAAATCTTATTTCAGGACACAAACTAGCTCTTAAGCAATACCCAATGTATGGGTCGAGCTGTTTGTGCACGCGGAATAGCGATTACATGCTGCCTTGTTATCGACTTGCACCATGGGAGAACAACGAGGCGATTTTTTTCATATTGTGTGCGCGCATGCGTGTGTGTGTGTGTGTGTGTGTGTGTGAGAGAGAGAGAGAGAGAGAGAGAGAGAGAGAGAGAGAGAGAGAGAGAGAGAGAGAGAGAGAGAGAGAGAGAGAGAGAGAGAGAGAGAGAGAGAGAGAGAGAAACCTTGTAAAATCTCAAAAATAATACTTAAAACAACGCATTAACCATTACAAACATAGTTTTGTTTCTATATAATATGTGTGTTTGGAAACTGACAGGCGGACAGTTAGAGTATTGCTCTACCGATCCGGCAGCTTCTGCAGCTGGTCTTGTTCAAGATGTATTGGTGTTACTTTACTATGAAGGAAACTAGGCAGACTGAGAGAGGGATCATGCTGCAAGGGCAACCGATAGTCTCTACAATTCAGCCTACTTTTTGTGCTAGGGAAAGAACGTCTACTATCTGCAGTCTCGAATGCTTGTTATGAATTTAGTTTAACAATTAATAAAAATAAAACAAATTATGACACAAAGTGCAAATGGGGTACCATCAATCTTTATTGACGACATAGAGCTGGGGATAATAGGTCTTTTCACAAATCTAGGATCAGAGGTAAACAATAGAGTATACCTAGATCATGAAACAAACATCAGGATTGGTAAGGAGTAACAAAAAAGAAAATGTTAACAAAAACAACCTGGGAGAACAGGAAGCTTACTGCCAAAACAAAAGTCCTGGTCTATCAAGCCTGTGTCCTTAGTACTCTTCTTTATGGCATTGAAGGCTGGCCATTTTAATCACAACAAGAGAAACTATTAAACAGCTTTCATATGCGGTGTCTGCGAAGAATACTTGGTATTAAGTGGCAAGACAAGATCATAAATACTGAAGCATTCGAAAGATCGGGTTGTAGTCTTCGTAGACTTGGATGGATAGGACACATCAAGGGGATGGACGACAGTAGAATACCAAGAGACATCTTTCTTGGTGAATTACAGATGGATAACTGATTTCGGGATCGGATTCTGCTATGGTACAAAGATGTGTGTAAGCGGGACATGATTGATACAGACATTCATATTGCACCTTGGGAGCAAGTCGCCGCTGATCGCGTTGCATGGAGGGCACATATCAGAAATGGAATAAAGACAAAGGAAAAAATAATTGCATATCTAAAATCTATGTTAATAGGAACCAGGCAAAGACTTCACGCTCTAAACTCGCAGAGAACTCTTCAGCTGCACATTGGTAGCACGTCTATAGAAAGTGTAACCGAGCACAAGGCACTGGTCTTATCATATATCAAAATCTAACCTTTAATTCCCATGTTCATGCTCTAGTTAAACAAATAGCCAAAAAAGTATACCAACTTGCCAAAATTAAAAATTTCCTCGACGAAAACACAAGAAAGATATTCTTCTTCTTCTTCTTCGTTCATCCGGAGTTTTTTTTTTTCGGATGTGATTGCGTTGTGCCTGTTTACAGCAGAGCTGCGTTCTTGCGCCGTTAGGCCGACACATCCGACTTCTGCGGGCATTTGTTGACCGGGTTAACCTTCCCGGGGGTTTCTTAGGACGTTTGACTCTCACTGTTGTGGTGTTATCCCCCATCCCAGCTGGTCCATATAGAACAGCCAAAGATCCTGGTCAGCCCTCAAGGGAAGGCAGGGGCAGACCATGGGCATTCCCCGCCATCCAAGGAGGCTTCCATACTTGCAGAGCCGATACATAGCGCTCTGGTACTGGGCTCACCCAAGGAATCGTCACGTCCTGCACATGGCTGCTTAGCCTCACTTCCGTATATTGGGCCTTCCGTTCACCATAGGCTGTTCTTCCGGAAACCAGAAGTATGCAGTCTGCAGATGACATCCACACAGTGAGCTTTCGATTCGGACTTTCCATGTAATGGATTTGCTAGCCAAGCAATATTCCATTTCGTGCCACTAGGACACTTTTCCACCTTTTATGAAGCCCACTGTAGTGGGCTTTTGATTCAGACTTTCCACGTAATGGATTTGCTATCCAAGCAATATTCCATTTCGTGCCACTAGGACACTTTTCCACCTTTTTATGAAGCCCACACAGTGGGCTTTTGATTCGGACTTTCCACGTAATGGATTTGCTATCCAAGCAATATTCCATTTCATGCCTCTGGGTCTTCATGCACCTTTAAATGTCAACCTGTATATAGTTAAAGTAATCTGCGGTCAACTTTAGCTTGTTGATATCTCCATAGAGCTTGTCCTCAAATGAAGCAGGTGTGGGCCAAAATATCTTTCTCTGTTCTGCATACGTTGGGCAATCCTGCAGCAAATGTTTTGCTGTCATTTTTCCAGTTCTACAATTACATTCATCGGTATCTCCTATCTTTAGTTTATTGAACAAGTGGTATTTCAGCCTGTTATGTCCTGTGCGGAGCCTGAAGATTGCTACTTGTTCTCTTCGGTCGAGTTTGTAATATGCATCATCCTTCTGATGGCCTGGATGCTCTGATTCCCATTTGGTTCTATAAGTGCTTTTTATCAACCTCTTTGCCTCATTATAGGTTATGTCTATGTCAGGCTGTGGTAGTCGTCCGCCCTCTTTTGCCAGTCTGTCAGCCTCTTCGTTTCCAGGTATACTGCAATGTGATGGGATCCACTGTATTACAACTTTTTTGGATTTCTGGCATAGACCATGGAGTGCTGCTCTTAGGTCAGTTAGTTCTGTGCTGTTATTGCTCTTCAGTATTGAGACAGCTGACTTTGCATCTGTGAAGATAGCTATTTGCTTCTCTTTATTTTCCTCCATCAGGAGCATTTCTGCTGCAGTTTTCAGAGCCTCTACCTCCGCTTTGAAGTTACTTGAAAATTTTCCAGTTGCCATTGAATGTGTTTTTTTCGCTCCATTTTTTAAATTTAGGAGAATTCCTCCTCCTCCTCCATTCTCTATTGAAATTTTGGCTGATCCATCTGTATATGCATGGGTCCAATTCCTGCTTGGGTAATGTTCTTTTATGTAGTTTAGGGTTATTTCTCTTCTTTCGGTTTCATGCTGAGTGTTCTTTTTCTCAATACCAGGAATGTTTTCTATCATCTCAGGCAGTTGCTGCTGTCTCCAAGCTGGGAACTTGTGTGCATTGTGTATGGGCTTGACTGTTGATATGTTAAGAATAGGATCTGACCTAATCCTTAGTTTTGCAGTTTCTACAAAGTTGCTACGCTTCAGTCTTCCCTTTCCAAAACCATTAAATCTGTTGTACATAGGGTGGTCTGTAAATCTTCTAAATTTTTCTGCTTGTTGCTGGGCTCTGCTATCTCTTCTATCCTGCATTGGTTGTAAACAAGTGATCTTTTCTAATTCATTAATAGGCGTTGTCTTCAGGCTTCCAGTTATGATTCGCATTCCTTGATTTTGGACTCTACTTATTTTGAAAGATATTCTATACTTCCCACATAAAAACGCATATTGATTATTGCTCCACAATCTGGGATGGATGTTCCAAATCAATAGCAAAACGCCTTTATTCACTCCAGAAAAGGACAGTGCATTTAATCAATGGTGATAAGCTTACAGACAATTCTAACCTACACGAACGTCTTCAGTTACTGCCACTCCACAAACGCCTACTTTTTAATAAGGCTAAACTAAGTCACAAAATCCTATTTCAAAATGCTCCCAGCTACTTTTGACCATTGTTTAAATATAATGCAAGACATAGCGAACGACTAAATATACTTCGTGTCCCTAAACCTAGGATAGACTGAATATAAAACAAGCTTAGCATACTCTGCCACGCAGGTGTGGAACAATCTCCCACAAGAAATCAAAGACACCACCAATAATTATACATACAGTCGCAACCTGTTTGAACACTACCTCAGTACAGACTACATGCCCCCCCCCCCCCCCCTAAACACAATAGCACAGTTCGGGGCGACTGCACTAGCCAGGCGGCCTTAATTTCTCAGGCTCAAGACTTCCTCAAAAAATACACCACAAGGAATTATATATTCTTCTGCGTTCATCTCATCCGGATGTTTTTTTTTTTCTTTTTTCCGGACGTGATTGCGTTGTGCCTGTTTACATCAGAGCTGCGTTTCTGCGCCGTTAGGCCGACACATCCGACTTCTGCGGGCATTTATTGACCGGGTTAACTTTCCTGGATTGGGGGGGGGGGGGGGGAGAACTATATATAGGCAGTAAATGACAGTTTGCCAGTTGTTTTATTTTTTCATACATCTGTATTAGCTGACCATGCTTTAAACGGTGGTAGTTGAGCTCCGTGGCGAAGTATTCAAGTCATCTACCTCGCTCTGTGAAGTGGCGCTCCGTGGCGAAGTATTCAAGCCATCTGCCTCGCTCTATGAAGTGGGGCTCCGTGGCGAAGTGTTCAAGCCATCTGCCTCGCTCTATGAAGGTTGCTGGTTCGTTTTCGGACTCCCACATTCGGTTCACGCGTGTAATTTTTTGCAGAGACTCATGGGAGTCGTCGCTGAAGCTGCGGTGTTCGTGCTCTGCAATACACAGGCTTCTCTGCGAAAAGAAGTTTTAGCTACACGGGATAGAACCAGATGCAATGAAGTCGCTTTTCTTGCCTTTAACGCATCTAGCTATTTGTAACGCCCCATGTTCCAGGCTGTTATTCACTAATATTTTACTGTAAACTTTTACTGGTCCCGATCATCATCATCATCATCATCATCATGTGCCATACCGATAAGCGTAGGCGGTCATGTTTCGCCATCTCATGAGGTCACGAGTGTCGTGGATCATATCAGTGTTCTTGCCTCGACCATACTACGTGGCCAAGCCATCCAGGTATTTACTTCTCTGCCATCCCCTCAATCTTGCCATTTGTCACCAAGTTTTCCAATTTATTTCTTCTCATATTCCGATATGAATTGAAAATACAATTAATTTGTTCACAATGTCATTGCTTATTTCATATAAACACACATAAACACACACGCGCGTGAGCGCGCGCACACAAACACACACACGCGCGCACGCACACACACACACACACACACACATGCGCGCGCACAATTATAATATTAGTTTAATATCTGAAACCAGTACTTCACGTAAAGATAAATAAATAAATGATGTTTAAATATTGGTCTTTTATTGATTATTTCATTCAATCAATCAGGTGCCGTCTCCACGATGAATGATGGCTGCAAGTGATCTCCAGAACTCCATGTCACTCACTCTGGTTGTACGCTCTGACAGATTGCTCTTCCTTCATCTCATGGTGCTATCTTCCCACTTGTATCGCTATCTACATCTTGCTCGCTTGCCTTCGACTTTTCCGCAAGTCAGTGTTGTAGCTGGGGATGTGGGTGTGGTGTGGGGGATATGGAAGCGATAGCTCTCCTGTGCCCTATTCTTAAAAAGTGACGTCTAGTTAATTTTTGTGATAAAAGTCATACTGGGTGCCGTTTTATATGTGTCATGGCTCCGTGTTATATGACCGCTCCCTCAAACGTTAAAACCTTGCTCCGCCGTTGTCTAGTTTACCTCAGAGACAAGATACAATCGATACATCTGGAACACTCGTCATCTCACACGGTCACCTGTCTCGAATCAGGTCTGTGTTCTTGTCCCGACCATGCCATGCTGTCAAACCTTCCTCTTGCTCTTTTCCCACCAAGCTTGTCAGTTGTCACTAGATTGTAAAGTCCATTTCTCCTCATGTGCAAAAACATCTTGCTGCCTACGTCTAATTTCTCCAATAAATCTTCATTTTTCATGTATCTCTTGGAGAACTGTCGCATTTGATTTTCTGACATAGGTTTCCTCTAATAGTTTTAGATATCTCATTGTCAACCAACTCTAATTAATTGCTTAGGATTAGTGGGGAAAGTTTGCTCATAATTGTCAGTAAAGATAGACTGTTAAAGCTTTTCATATTTACAAAGTTCATCAACCTTAAATAAATAAAAATTTTATCATGTTAATATATTTTGTTATTGTGCATTATAATTTCATGTTTATATGGATGTGGTGGGTGTTAACTTTACCGTGGACCTGAAATTGGTCAACCATATATCCGTGTATGCTATAATTAACAGATAAACATAACCATATGAAAACTGGCAAGACCCCGGGCCCAGACAACATCACAACAGAAATGGCCAATGTTTTAGAAGACAATGGAATTAGATCAGGTCACAAGACCGCTGAACACCATATATGATACTGGGGATATAGGCTACCTCCTAAATTATGTAATTCTATATTTATTGCAATCCCGAAGAAATCAGGATGCCTTGGAATGTGATCAACATCGAACAATTAGTATAATGAGCAACATCACAAAGATTTTGCTATGAATCATCATGTAAAGAATTAGGGAGAAAATACAATCCGAAATAGGAGATGAACAATGTGGAATTGAAGAGAAGACGTTTCTGCACTTGACTCTGCTATAGGGTTAGCATTAGCTGCTGAAGTCGTTGGATTGTTTCCTAATTCCATTCTCCTAAGTTTCATCTCATTCTCTAACTTCTTCATTTTGATAGCATGCTGGTGATCTTTCTCTTTATTCTCTAATCCAGCGTGTAGCTTTTTCTCTTCCTTGTCTAGTTCAGCCTGACAATCTTTCTCTTTGTTGTCTGTTTCAGCCTCTAGCCTTTACTCTTCTAATTTCAACTTTTCCTCTGAAAGTTCCTTTTCCATCCTCAGCTTTTCATGTTTTTCAAATTCCTCTGATACATACTTCGCTAATTCTGAGCCTTGGAAACCACACAGTTTCCCAGTTTCCATTCAATTTAGCTGCTTCCATCATTCTCTAAAATGTTTATCTACTCTGCGAACAGTCGTTAAGATCTGCTTAAAATTCTATTCAGAGATAGATATTCTAAAACAGAATGGATATTTCAAAACATAATAGATATTCCAAAACAGAACATGCCCTTGTTTAGTAGGCAGAAGCGTTAGCAAGCTAATCAATCAAAACAATTTACACAGTGGTTTCTAATATGCACATATATGATAATCACTCCTGGCCAACAATAAATCAATCCTAAAATACTCTAGGAGTAGGTAATATACTGACATTTATCATAAACTAGCTGACCCGGCCCGGCTTCGCCCAGTCCTTGGTGGGGAGCATCTCATTTAATTCATATAAGTAGTCATATAAGTTCCCGTTCCCGTTACCGACTGTCTGTCTGTCTGTCTGTCTGTCTGTCTGTCTGTCTGTCTGTCTGTCTGTCTGTCTGTCTGTCTGTCTGACCCGGCCCGGCATTGCCCAGCTCCTGGTGTGGAGCATCTCATTTAATTCATATAAGTAGTCATATAAGTTCCCGTTCCCGACTGTCTATCTGTCTGTCTATCTGTTTGTCTATCTGTCTGCCTGACCCTGCCCGGTTTCGCCCAGTCCCTGGTGGGGAGCATCTCATTTAATTCATATAAGTAGTCATATAAGTTCCCGTTTCCGTTACCGACTGTCTGTCTGTCTGTCTGTCTGTCTGTCTGTCTGTCTGACCCGGCCCGGCATCGCCCAGCTCCTGGTGTGGAGCATCTCATTTAATTCATATAAGTAGTCATATAAGCTCACGTTCCCGTTCCCGACTATCTATCTGTCTGTCTGTCTGTCTGTCTGTCTGTCAGTCTGTCTATCTGTCTGTCTATCTGTCTGATCCGGCCCGGCTTCGCCCAGCCCCTGATGGGGAGCATCTCATTTAATTCATATGAGTAGTCATATAAGTTCCCGTTCCCGACTGACTGTCTGTCTGTCTGTCTGTCTGTCTGTCTGTCTGTCTGTCTGTCTGTCTGTCTGTCTAATCATTTATTGGTTGCAGTTAGAACAACCTTAGATAAACGAAGACCAACTTGGTAATATATTAACTTGGGTAAATGGAGCAGCGGCAGCAGCAGCAGAAGAAGAAGAAAAAGGAGGAGTAGGAGCTGGGAGGAGGAAGAGGGAGGAGGAGGGAGGAGGAGGAGAAAGAGAGAAGAGGAGGATGGAGGAGGGAGAGGGAGGAGGGGGAGGAGAAGAGGAAGAGGGTAGGAGGTGGAGGAGGGGAGAGGAGGAGGAGGAGGAATATAACGCATATGCCTGTAGATTTAATAATGGCTGAGGTTGTTCCATGTCTTCTTAGAGTTGGCGACAGTGTAAAGAAATATAAAATCTTCAAACTTGATAGAGATAAGGTAACTATTATTTATTCATTCTTTAAGCAAAAAAAGATGAGTTACAATGTTATGCATTATGCATTATTTTTATGAAAACTTTGAAAATGCCTTACAGATTGTATCATTATTTATTATAACTCATATGCCGGTACATAACTATGGACAAAGAGTTTATAAATCTTTGAAAACGATGCCACAATATGACTATAAGTTATACAGAAAAGTTATGCCCCTTGAAATAACTTTTACAGAGTTAAGTCCCCTGAGATAGATGAAATTATAATGAAAAATGAAATAATTTTGGGTAAGCAGCCGATTTCATACTAAAAAAATATGACAGTGGGCTGCGCTGGAATGAAAGGAAGACGTGTAAAAAATTTCATCTCAATGGGATGGGCCGTTCGCGAGCGCATTAGGGACATATAGACAGACAGACAGACGGACGGAGATCGCCTTTTATATATAAGATATACCCATCCATGTTGGGTTTTCCTCTTGTCCGCTTACTCGTTAGGCCTCCCTCCATATACATCTTTTCCAGACTCTACACGCCCAAAGTATTTCATTTCCCTCACTTTCGTTTGTCTTAATAACCACATTTCTTTGACAATGAATCCCTGTTGAACGGTTCAGTGTGTTCTCTATTTCGCCCATGCAGGAGGAGGAGAGGGAGGAGGAGGGAGGAGGAGGAGAGAGTAGGAGGAGGGAGGAGGCGGAGGGAGAAGGAAGAGGGAGGAGGAAGAGGGAGAAGGAGGAGGGAGAAGGAGGAGAAGGAGGGGAGGAGGAGGAGGAAGAGGAGGAGGGGAGGAGGAGGAGGGAGGAGGAGGAATGTGAAGGGAGGAGGAGGGAGGAGGTAGAGGGAGGAGGAGGAGGGAGGCGGAGAGAGGAGGAGGGAGGAGGAGGAAGAGGGAGGAGGAGGAATGTGAAGGGAGGAGGGGGAGGAGGTAGAGGGAGGAGGAGGGAGGAGGAGGGATTAGGAAGGAGGAGGGAGGAGTAGGGTGGAGGAGGAGGCGAGGAGGAGGGAGGAGGAAGAGGGAGGAGGAGGGAGAAGGAGGGAGGAGGAGAACGCAGGAGGAGAAGGGAGCAGGAGGAGGATAGGGAGGAGGAGGGAGAGGGAGGAGGAGGGAGGAGGAGGAGAGAGTAGGAGGAGGGAGGAGGCGGAGGGAGAAGGAAGAGGGAGGAGGAAGAGGGAGAAGGAGGAGGGAGAAGGAGGAGAAGGAAGAGGGAGGAGGAAGAGGGAGAAGGAGGAGGGAGAAGGAGGAGAAGGAGGGGAGGAGGAGGGAAGAGGAGGAGGGGAGGAGGAGGAGGGAGGAGGAGGAATGTGAAGGGAGGAGGAGGGAGGAGGTAGAGGGAGGAGGAGGAGGAGGGAGGCGGAGAGAGGAGGAGGGAGGAGGAGGAAGAGGGAGGAGGAGGAATGTGAAGGGAGGAGGGGGAGGAGGTAGAGGGAGGAGGAGGGAGGAGGAGGTAGAGGGAGGAGGAGGAGGAGGAGGAGGGAGGAGGAGGGAGGAGGAGGAGGGAGGAGGCGGAGAGGGAGGAGGAGGAAGGAGGAGGGGGAGGAGGGAGGAGGAGGGAGGAAGAAGGAGGAGGAGGGAGGAGGAGTGATGAGGAGGAGGAGGAGGAGGAGGGAGGAGGAGGATGAGGAGGAGGGAGGAGGAGGAAGAGGGAGGAGGAGGAATGTGAAGGGAGGAGGAGGGAGGAGGTAGAGGAGGAGGAGGAGGAGGAGGAGGAGTGAGGAGGAGGAGAGGGAGGAGGAGGAAGGAGGAGGGGGAGGAGGGAGGAGGAGGGAGGAAGAAGGAGGAGGAGGGAGAAGGAGGGATGAGGAGGAGGAGGGAGGAGGAGGAAGAGGGAGGAGGAGGAATGTGAAGGGAGGAGGAGGTAGAGGGAGGAGGAGGAGGGAGGAGGAGAAGGGAGGAGGAGGGATGAGGAGGAGGGAGGAGGAGGGATGAGGAGGAGGGAGGAGGAGGAAGAGGGAGGAGGAGGAATGTGAAGGGAGGAGGAGGGAGGAGGTAGAGGGAGGAGGAGGAGGAGGAGGAGTGAGGAGGAGGAGAGGGAGGAGGAGGAAGGAGGAGGGGGAGGAGGGAGGAGGAGGAGGAGGGAGAAGAAGGAAGGAGGAGGAGGAAGGAGGGAGAGGAAGGAGGGAGAATGAGGAGGGGAGGAAGGAAAGAGAGGTGGAAGGGGAGGAGGAGGGAGGAGGAAAGAGGTAGGGGGAGGAGGAGGTAGAGGGAGGAGGAGGAGGAAGGAAAGGGAGGAGGAAGAGGAGGAGAAGGGAGGAGGAGGGTGGAGGGAGGAGGAGGAGGGAGGAGGTAGGAGGAGGAAGAGGGAAGAGGGAGAAGAAGGGAGAAGGAGGAGGGAGGATGATGAGGGAGAAGGAGGCAGGAGGAGGAGGAGGGAGGCAGGAGGAGGAGGGATGAGGAGGGAGAGGGAGGAGGAGGGAAGATGAGGGAGGAGGGGGGAGGAGGCGGAGGGAGTAGGAGGGAGGAGGATGGAGGAGGAGGGGAGAGGAAGAGGGAGAAGGAAGAGGAGAAGGAGGAGGAGGAGGGAGAGGGATGAGAGGGAGGAGGAAGAGGAGAAGGGTGGAGGGAGGAGGTAGAGGGAGGAGAAGAGAGGGGGAGAGAGTTCGCCATTCCGAATTCATACTCGTCTAGTTCTTCCCTTCTACACGACTGTAGATAACTTCCTTACACATAAAAAGATGAATTGTTATTGATATTGCCGTGGCATGGAGGAATATCAGCAGCAGAGTTGATCCAAAAAACCAAAGACTGAGATCTACGGAGAGCCATGAACGCCTACGCCAGCCGGCACGGCACTTGATGATGATGATTGCCGTGTGACGATTCTGTGTAGTCACGTCATTTTCTTCCCTTTCCCTAGCGTTTTGGTTCGGGGATTCTTTCATCATCATCATCATATATTTACGTACGTATTTTGGGAGGGGGAGGAGGGAGGAGGAGGAAGAAGAAAAAAAAACTATGACAGTTGACAGCTCTGGAATGAAAGGAAGGCGTGTAGAAAATTTCATCTCAATCGGATGGGCCGTTCGCGAACAAATAAAGGACATACATATTTACATACATACATATATACATACATATTTACATACATACACTTTGTTTTATAAATATAGATATGTAAAACTATTCCGATGTGTATCGGACGACACCCACAATTCTTCCACAGTACGTAAACCAACAACCATAATAGACCGGATGACAGACCCCAATTTGCGGCAAAGTAGATTAGGAACAGGGAGAAAGATATCCCTATTCGAAGAGGCCAACTACTATAGAAAACCTGAAATGGCTCATAAGACTCCCTAGTGGTGGAGACATGTTGTAGAGTGGGGTTCATATAGATATAAGAAAGGTTTTCCAGTAGAGGGCCAGGAGAGCCAGTAAAGTCACCACAGTCAAGAGAGGGGGAAGCTCACTCTGGATAACTTGACGCGTGTTGTCTCACTGCCACCTTCTGATCTCCTCTATATTTAATGTCAAATTATGTAACAATATTAGATTTAACATCACAAAACCTTACATCAATCAACACGGAAAGAGAAGAACACTCATTATTGTAAATTATGACAATATATTGGGATAATAAGGGGGGGGGGGGTAGATGGGGGTGACAAATGAGAAATTACACATCTCAAAAATAATGCATGAATAAAGATATACGTGACCACTAATTATCTCCTGGTATTACTTCTTCTTCTTCTTCTTCTTCTTCTTCTTCTTCTTCTTCTTCTTCTTCTTCTTCTTCTTCTTCTTCTTCTTCTTCTTCTTCTTCTTTCGTTCGCTTGAAATATGTCTATAACTGCAGTGCTGTCTCTTGTATGAATTGAAATGTCTTTTTCAGTTCACACAGCGGTCCATAGAGTTTATCTTCCACTGTCGTCTCTCTAGGCCAGAAGGTTTGCCTAGATATGTTATATTTTGGGCAGTCTTGGAGTATGTGCTCTGCTGTCTGCGGCGCCAATCCACATGTACACATGGCTGTTTCACCAATCTTGAATTTTGTATACATGTGGTTGCGTAATCTATTGTGCCCTGTTCTGAGGCGCAGAATAATGACTTGTTCTGGTCTATCCATAACGTGGTAGTCATCTTGAGCAGGTTTTGGTGGCTTTCTGACTGATTTGATCATTCTTTTCTTTGCGTGGTATGTTAGAGGCACATCAGGCTGTTCTTCTTTGGTGGTATTCTTCCTGGTATTACTAAAAATAGGTTCCGGTGTTCTCACAAAGGATTATCTAAATAAATATTGTTCAAACACCACTGTTAATTTATAAAAAGTCCCTTTGGTCACACGGACTACTAAAGAGAAAAGTCCATTCGGTCACACAGACTACTAACATAGCAAACTCCATTGGGTCACACGGACTAGAAAAGTTAAAAGTTCATCAGTCACACGGACTACTAAAATTGAAACAAGAGTAGACACTTCCATCAACAACAAAAAAGGATATTGATATTTTATTTAGCTGGTTGTCATATGCTGAGGTTGCTGTGTAATCTGAGGAGTCACTGGGGGGTAATGGAAATTCGCACTTGAGGCAATAACAAGGCGAATCCCTTCATCTTTGATAGATGACTTTGGTCATCCTGATAACAAGATACAGCTTTCTGGTATATACCCCAGTAATCAGCCAAAATAAAGACCACCTTTCCCTGTGGAAAACATGTGCCGAACATATAGCCATACTCACAGAAACAGTGCGGGGGGAGAGAGAGAGAGAGAGAGAGAGAGAGAGAGAGAGAGAGAGAGAGAGAGAGAGAGAGAGAGAGAGAGAGAGAGAGAGAGAGAGAGAGAGAGAGAGAGAAACAACAAGAAACGAAAAAAAACAGAGAGAGAAAGGGAGAAAGGGGAGAACAAGGAAGATGGAAGGTGAAGGGATGATTACTAAGGGCAGGCTAGCCCGACCTGACCATGTTGGGTCTCATCTCTCCAACATATGATGCCGCTCTTCTCCCTTTATATTGACATAATATGTCTCCCTCACGACTGCCTTATGGAGGCGAATTATCCTCATGCTGTCAAGGCTCTGTCGTCGAGAATATCTGGTGACTATCTGCAAGGGTGATATCATTACACTGTCATGGCATTGCCTCTATTCTCCGGGATAAATGGTAGGTAACATCATATCATGTTTATAATGTAACATCACAACATATCGCGTGTGTGCGAGGTAGACGGCTTGACCACTTCGCCACGGAGAAAACCTCATTCGCGGTAGTATCAATTCGATTCCGAGCTACGTCTTTCGCTTCACGGGTGCATTTTTATCGGATACTCCTTGAGGTCGTCGCTGAAGCTACGGAGTCCGAGCCATACGGGATAAAACCTTGTGCAATGAAGTAGATCCTCGCTATTTTTAAGACTTTTTTAAGCTTTGAGAACCAATTACCATAGTTCTAACATATCCAACTATTTTGTCGGATGACTGGTTGTTACTGGCAGTTGTTTAATATCACGAAAAGATGATGGAGGAGAAGGAATAGGGGACTTGTGAATATGGAGCGGGGAAATACAGAAATCAAGACAGACAACAACATTCGTTTCATACGTCTATTGAGAAAAGGGCATAATGAAGACAATAATGTAATAACTTATGTGGCAGTTTGAAATGATGTAACCCAGGCTTCTAGAAAAGAAGGCAATTGCACTGATGACCTTCAACCTCAGAAACAACTTGTGCTGTAGCTTGTTGCAGACCACGGAGCTCAGCGTGCGTCAAACAATGCTACACACTAGGTTTAATTTTGTGGACTGGCTCCCAAACATGTCAGGATACCAGCCCTTGCCTCCAACTCTCCTACCCACAGCGGCCCCACACGTGCACAAATCTCATATCTTGTCGTTAAATCACCACAAGTACGAGCTTACTACCCTGTGCGCCTTTACATCACTCCCAACGGAGTCATTACCGATCAGTGTCGGAAGCACTGTTATACACTGAACTGAACTGCTAACCAAAGGTTAATTGCCTCTTCTCCTTCGGGTGCCTGGTCTGGACTATACACCGGGGATCGCGATACTGTTATATAACATTTTGATGAGGATTGTGTTGCTTATGTTATTATTCTTTGCCTATCACTATAAGCTGCCCACGTACCTCTTTCTCTCTTCACCTAAATCTTCTGTGTAGTATGTTTCCATTTATTTCGTCTCTAGTCCACCTCATCCGTTGATAAGCAAAGTAAATTTCAAGTGTCTTTTCCTGATCGTTTTTATGTGTTATCTGGCAACACCTACATATCTCAATACCTCAGCGTTTGTGTTCATTAGTTACGCCACTCAAATCGCGCTTAGAAGATCACTGAGTGTTATGCAAGGCGCACAGGCGATCATGTTCTTCCACAGTCATCTGTATTCTTCATCACGTCGGTCTCTGATTGTCCTCCGAGCCACTCTGCAATCTGTTAAGCATATAGTCCTTCGATTTCTAATACTTTCAGTTTTCCATAAGTTACGGTGTTCTCGAGATTTTCGTTTGTTAGAAAGTGAACAAAAAAGTGAGTTTTAGTTTAGTCGATCGATCAACATCACGGCACACGGGTGCAACCCATAAGTGCTCCGTTCTCCTCCTAACTCACACCTGAGTCTGGAGAAACTCAGCTCAGTGCACGAACTCCGTTGCACCGGCGAGGATCCTGAAATACTTTGGGTAGATTTTTAACTCGAAATTGTGTCCGGGCAACGCCGTTAGCTACTCTTTTCGATTTCCAACTGCCAAGGGATTTTTTACGTGCGCAACAATACACACGGGCGTCCGATCTCACTACCCAGAGACCAGGGGACATTTTATTACTAGAAGTCCACGAGAAAAAATCCCGGTCATAAACGGGGCTTGAACCCGGGACCTCCAATACTCGAGGCGGACACCATACGTCGAGACCACGCAGCCCACGAACAGAAAGTGAGGATCGTCGCATCCATATATTTGTAATTATTTATCTTTGTGAACTTTCCCTCCTGTGGTACTTGGAGAGTGAGAAATTAAATACATGCAACTGCGGTAAAGCTGTAAAAATATAAAAAGTAAATCAACGAAAACGAGAAATGGAATTGACAGCTTTACAAGAACACAATAACAAGTGACAACATGGACGTTGTGGGAACAACCAACGTCAGCACACAGATAATATACAGCCATTTGCACGCCCATTGGGTGTTACAGGTTTTACTTATGATAGATCAACACCATATTAGTAACATTTGAATATATGTATAAAGTTATAACAGTGTCTGTATATTGTTTGAGTGCTGAGGTTGGCTGTAGCCGCAACGTACATTTTGTCACTTGTGATTGTGTTCTAGTGAAGCTTGCCAATCCCATTTCTCGCTTTCCTTGATTTACTCATTGTATTTTTACAGCTTTAATGTGGTTCCACGCATTTAATTGCTCACTATCCAAGTACCAAAGGAGGGAAGCTCACAAATATCAAGACACGACAATCGACACTTTTTGTTAACTTTATAATAAGAGAAAGTCTCGAGAACACCATGACTTCTGGAGAACTGAGAGTATTCGAGACAGAGAGAGGTTATTCTTGACAGATTGGCAGAATGACTCGGAGGACAATCGGAGGTAGAAATGATCAAGAATACAGATGGCTGCGGAAGAACATTGTAAAGTTTACCAATTGCACTTCTTGTTTTAGTTGATTTACTCACTGTGTATGGATAGTGCGGGCTTGTAATTGATTTCTTTTAATGGACCTAGCGGAAGTGGTATCTGAAGCTCGATAGACGAGGCACAGGCATAGTTGCCATTCTAGATATTTTATATCCAGATCTAGAGGTTTTTGCCGGCATCTGGATACCGTTTTCTGACGTTTGGATGCTGGATGCAATTCTAGATACTTTTCATTTGGAGTCGGATATTTTGAATACTTTCTTCTAGATTTTACTTTTCTTTCAGTGTCATTTACCCATTTTATGTTTGGCCTGGACGCGCGTAAAATATGGTAACTGCCATTATTTAAACTTTGAACTGACTTTGGTCAACGCTCAACAATCTGGCAACCTCCTGGTAATGAGTAAAACGGCGCATAAATTATAATAACATTATTTGAACTGTAAACACACTGTGCTGCGACTTACTGCTGTAATGCCGACTTTGTGATTCTTTTCACTTGAATTTGGCTGCAACTGGTACAGATAATACCTCGATAATGGTTGATATCAACCATAGCGTTTATATAAAATTTAAGGAAGATATCCCATCTTTAATCCTCATAAAATGTGCGTGTCATTCCTTGCAGCTAGCATTATCACATGCCTCATCAGAATGTTTACTAAGGAATTTGCAATTCCTTATTGCTGAAACACATAACTGGTTCTCCAAATCATCTGTCAGACAACAGCAATAACAATTTATATAAAGCATTAAAAGATAGTTCCCCAGCACTGAAAATTCTGTCATATTGCAAAACCAGATGGTTATCAATTCAACCAGCTGTTGAAGTAACTGTGAACCAATGATTGGAGTTAAAGACGCACTTCGAAATAACAAGACAAAGTGAAAAATGCTACACAGCTGAAATACTATATAGAATGTACAGTGATGAAAAAAATTTGGCATTCCTTCTCTTTTTACAACCCATTTTAAGTGAAGTGCAAAAAGTTAATAAACTATTTGAATCTCAAAATGTTGATAAAGTTAAATTACTTGACGACCTCATTGTGCTATTTCACTCAATTGGTAAAAGACTTACATTGCCAACTTGTAAAGCTGACTTGTTCACTTGCACTATAGAGAGCTATTTGGCTCCTAAGCCATACCTAGGATACCAAATCGAATAAAAAATTGATGATTTAAAAACAAAAGGACTGTTAACAGAAAATGAAGAGTACAACTTAAGAAAGCGCTGTCAAGATTTTCTTGTCTCATTATTCAATCAACTGAAGCAGAGACTTCCTGAAAATTTAGATGTATTGAAAAATATTTCATTCTTTTCTATTAACAACATATCTCAGCCAGTAAAGGACATACCTAAATATTGTCAAGTTATTACAATTTTAAGGGCTACTGATAATAGTGTGGGGGAAGCAGAATATTAGTTAACCAAAATAAATTTGGTATGACTGGACAAACAAAACAGAAACTTAAGCTTTTTGGAGTGAAGTAAGACAATTTAAAGATGCCTCAGGAAACAGTCCATTCTGTAAGCTCTTTGAATATGCGATGTCTGCCATGATTCTACCCCATTCAAATGCTGATGCGGAAAGAGTTTTCAGTACTGTGAATTATACAAAACTAGCTGACCTCTTAAATGCTATCTTGACAATAAGATAGCCTGATGAGAGCAGGAAAATGCTGTTCAACTTATCAGCTCCCTGATCGTGTATTTAAAGAAATTGGAACAGCTAAAGCATACCAGAGTCATTTTGAATCTGAAGTTTTAACTTCATCATCCAAACTAAGTGCATCTTGTGAGAGTGCATCATCAGTGAAGATGAGGACATGA
Source organism: Cepaea nemoralis (assembly GCA_014155875.1). Classification (NCBI taxonomy): domain Eukaryota; kingdom Metazoa; phylum Mollusca; class Gastropoda; order Stylommatophora; family Helicidae; genus Cepaea; species Cepaea nemoralis. The sequence continues at coordinate 294,197 of JACEFZ010022429.1, forward strand.
TTCTATAGGTAAGTCACATCAATTTTTTTTAATGTTGTATATCCGTTACAGGACGTTGCAGTTAACATCAGAATTTTTCAGCTGCTGTTGATGTACTATGCAAGATTATGCTCAGTAGTTTGCGATTGCTTTCTGAGCGACCGGTTCACAGCGTATTATGAGTAGTATGTAATGATGCCTACACCCCCCCCCCCCCTGGAGAAGGTGCGCACCTATTTTACTAAGAATAAAGAAGGAGGTGCCGGTAGGTGCTGTCGTTTTTAGTAAGCGCAAAGAAGGAGGTGCGGGACATAACTCAGGAGTAAATAATCGTCTGTTTTTGTGATATTACCTCCCCTTTTTTTAGACTTTTTTTTTTTTAAAGAATTACAATTTTATTATTCCTGGTATCGTAGGTTGTAGTGGGCGGGGCTTCGTGTTATTTGTTGTTAAGGTGTGGTTGAGTGGCCGAGTAGTTAAATATCTGCATCGAAACACTATCATCATATCATTTTAGAGCTTCAAATGAAATCCTTACAAAGGTCAAGATGGCCAGTAGTATTGATTTTAATGGGTATGGCTTAGCGTAAGTCGGTGTTAAGGAGTGGGTAGCAGTTACTAGTGAGCCGTAGAGGGTCGTAGTGGTTTAAACAATATCATCATACAGATTAAAAATGAAAACCTTAAAAAAGTAAAGATGACCGGTATTATTGCATTTAGTGGGTATGACTTTGTGATATTCGTTGTTAAGGGGTGGGGTGAGTGGATGAGTAACCAGATAAACGCTTCCGAACACTATCATCGGGTTCGAACCCCAGTGGGGAGGTCTAGTGGTAGAAGAAATATTTATGTTTTTGTTACTTAGTTGTGATGGAGAGCTCTGGTGTTATTAACCCGGCTATGTTTAAGGGTACCCCAGACACTGTGGAAGTGACAGGTTCGAATCTCGGTACTTTGTCGTTGGTAAAATTGCCAGTCATCAACAGGTGGGTGTCTAGTTGATTATAGGGGTTAGTGCCGCTTTGTCCGGCCGTGTCGCCGCAGCCACAAGTCCCACCGCTGATGAAAAAACATAGGCATCAAATTTCACCCTTGTACCTATGCGTCACAAAATATAACATAACTATCAGAATATGATATAATCTTAACCTCAACAGGTGTTGCCAAAAATCAATACTCATTTTCATAACGGCTAATCCAGGGGCTTATCGTCGTCGTAATGACAAAGATGGGGTATTGATATTACTAATATCTTCATGGCTGCAAATAGTTCGCGATATTAATAAAGGTTAATATAAAGGCTGGAAGGGGATTAAAGGATTAACACCTATTGTCGGATTATCCACAGAAATCAAAAGCACTGCTCAATCGATTTTACTCATATGTGGCGGTTGGGGATTATGGGTTAGGTGTATGTGTCCTTATTCAGTTAAAACAGGTGGTATGAGTAGGAGATATCACAAACAGTATCAGCATATGCCACTCTGATCTTAAATATCAGTAGTTCGTTATTCTTGTGACATTGAAAACGATTGGGGTTTGAAAAAGGATGGTGTACTATGTGATACAGGTCACCCCTGTCAGCGCATCGTAGCTGTGTTGTGAATTGTTGCCTATTACATCCGGGTGTGAAAATAATCAAACATATTTCATATCAGATCAATAGGCATGCCTCTATATAGCTGCACTGCGAACTTGGTTAGAGTCTACTTTAGGAAGTATCGTGTATCTGTGTATGCGCACTTACCACTTCTTATAGATGTGTGTAGTATTATTGGAGAGCAGCCGTTATGTATACATTATCAGAGTATGTTGCCTTACTAGGGCTGGTGTAGTGTCTTTGTGTCTGCTATGCTGCATGTATTGTTCTGTTGCCTTGTATTATTTGGAGGGAGTTTCATGTGGTTGTCAAGTTAATTTTTCCCCACTCAGAATCCACATCCCCAGTGTCATTAGATGGTTTTTAACTTGTCTGCCCTATTGTCCTCGCTTCACATTCATACAATAGTATAGGTTCTATGTAGTACTTGAACACTCTTTTTCTCCTTGTAATTGACATCTTTATATTAGTCATTATGTTTTCCACCTTACCAAAGACTACCTTCAACATATCGAAGCTTGGTCTATCCTCTTAAAGACAACTACTTCTTTTAGTCTATTTGCTACATTTTTCCCATGTCAAGCTTCATGTCTCTGATCGTCTGTATTAGTGTGTTAGAAGTAAACCAACATCACACAAGACAGTCATACACTACCACAATGTATACAAAAAGAAGCAATACACATAATCACAGTATATAAATATAGTACTAAATAGGAAGTAGTTGAAAGAATTCAAGTACATTATTACAAGGTAAATTAAATACAGTGATATGTATAAAATATCACACACCCGTGTTACATTAGCAAATAAGTACAAAGCACAAGGGTATGAAATACGTTGGTGTATTAGTTACATACAAATGAACCATACAACATACCGGCAAGTCCGCTACGGGACATAACTCGTGTGAAGTTATGTCTGTAACCAACAGAAATGTGTGTGTGGTAATAACTACGATGTCTGTCTTTCATCATGTATCTGACCTGTTTGCATACCACTACATTCCTTCGTTCACTTGTTGTATACTACCAATCAGGGTAATTATCTTAGAATTGACCCACATTTTATGTTAGACAAGCATTGATTGGCTGTTCACTTGTGGTCTACAACCAATCAGGGTAATTGTCTTAGAATTGACCCACATTTTATGTTAGACAAGCATTGATTGGCTGGCAACTATAAGGTGGGCGGGGCTTACTGTATGTAATATATATCCAACTCACTACCTCTCACTCTCTTTGTGATGTACACAAGAACGACGAAAGATTGGATCTTCAGTTTTGTGATTATTCAATGACTATTTGCCTTCAAGATTAGAAAGTTTGCCATTTACCGTTTTGTCTCAGTATCCACGGACTATCAGCCATATACGGACCTACAGCTTTTGCGGCTCTTTCTTCCAATTTTTGGACATTCACAACTGCCTTGTAAGAATTATCAGCCAGATTCTTACCCTGACGCATCCGAAGTGTAAGCAACCTCGTTATTCTGCCATAGTTTACAACGTCATCTGCAAAGAAGTCATCGGCGTTTGAAACAAAGACGAGGAAAAAAGTGTTCGGGATTGAAACAGTTTACTAGACTAGTGAATAATACATCTTGTTGTTTGAGTATTTGACTTACCTATCTAGCCAACATCGTGTTATCGACCTTTGGTGAAAGATAGAAACTAAATATATTCAACGCTATATTCATCGGCTTCGCTGTGAACGTGTGTCAAGTCGACAGTTGCTTGTCTCAGTATCAAGTCGCTAGTGAACATGCCTAAAAATACAAAGATGTCAACTAGGCAATCATCTGAGAACCACTTATGTGCAACTTGTGGGAAAGGTTTCACTGAAAGGCGCAGTCTGCTTCGCCATACTCGGACCAGTCACAGTACCAAGGAGCAAGTGTATTCGTGTCACACTTGTGGTCATAAGTTTAACAGAAAAGACAATCTACAACGTCACATTACAAAGGAACACACTACACCAGAAGTATCACCCAGTGTAATACCAACAGACGCTTCAACACCCGCTTCAGCAACACTACGTAAGAGACATGTGGCTACTAATAGTGATGTGGCAGTCAGCGAGAAGAAGACTAAACAAGACGAAAACTCCCAGCCAGTCAGTGACACACAACCCAAGGATGAAGCGGCTTCTTTACACACTCTTCCAGATGATATTAGACAAGTATACACCGACAACTGGAGTAGTATCAAAACACATCACAAGATAAACAAATATATGTCTGTCTATACATTTTATATTAGCCCACACACAATCCACCCTAAAGACTGGGCATCTACCTTGAACAAGATCTTTACCATTCAAAAGAGCATATTCAAAATCAACTTTAGTTATCATATAGTCCTTAGGCACAGCGAAACAGACGCTCTTCGATTGTATCACGCATCTTCAAATAATGCTTCTGTCTTAGAACTTCCACAACTAATCAAAAATAGACAAGACTTTGACGATTTTATCAAAATAGTACACGAACATGACGTTCTTACCTACGCTATGCAACAACGTCCAAATACCAAATACACTACAGAGACGATCCAGCTATATGTTTTTATCTCTATCATATCCCAGAATTCCGGCTTGTTTAATAAATAACCACCCTTTTATGACCCACTGTGCATGATCATACTAGATATAACATTCCATATTTAACCATCCATTTTGTATATTGGTATTACGCTTGTTCCTTTTTGTGTAAAATTTGCTGGAAATACTGTAAAATAAACAGTTTTATGTATTATAAGTGCGTTCACTTGTTGGTTTTTAGTGTTGACGGTACATATGAGTGTCATGTTGTGAGCGGGTGTTACATGTTGATGGCCAAGTCAAGAAATATCTCAACCATACTTATAAAAATTAGGAAAATATGTTAACCTAATGAGAAAATTATTGACCAAGTGAAGAAATATCTCAACCATACTTATTAAACGGAGAAAAATGTGTTATCCAATAGGGAAAAATATTGACCAAGTGAAGAAATATCTCAACCATACTTATGAAAAGGAGAAAAATGTGTTAACCTAATGAGAAAAATATCGCCCAAGTGAAGAAAAATTTACACAAAACTTATAAAACTTAGGAAAATGTGTTAATCTAATGAGAAAAATATCGCCCAAGTGAAGAAAAATGTACACAAAACCTATAAAACTTAGGAAAATGTGTTAATCTAATGAGAAAAATATCGCCCACGTGAAGAAAAATTTACACAAAACTTATACAACTTAGGAAAATGTGTTAACCTAATGAGAAAAATATCGCCCAAGTGAAGAAATATCTCAACCATACTATGAAAAGGAGAAAAATGTGTTAACCTGATGAGAAAATATCGCCCAAGTGAAGAAATATCTCAACCATACTTATGAAAAGGAGAAAAATGTGTTAACCTGATGAGAAAATATCGCCCAAGTGAAGAAAAATTTACACAAAACTTATAAAACTTAGGAAAATGCTGTTAACCTAATGAGAAAAATATTGACCAAGTGAAGAAATATCTCAACCATACTTATGAAAGGAGAAAAATGTGTTAACATAATGAGAAAATATCGCCCAAGTGAAGAAAAATTTACACAAAACGTATAAAACTTAGGAAAATGTGTTAACCTAATGAGAAAAATATTGCCCAAGTGAAGAAAAAATTTACACAAAACTTATAAAACTTAGGAAAATGTGTTAACCGAATGAGAAAAATATTGACCAAGTAAAGAAAAACGTACTCCAAACTTCTGAAAATAAAGAAAATTTGTTAACCAAAAGGGAAAAATATATGGGCTAAACTATGAAATATGTTGACCGAAGTAAGAAAATGTGTTAACCAAATAGGGAAAAATGTTGGTCAAAACATGAAACATCTCGACCAAACTTATAAATATCTCGTGTAAACTTCTAAAAAAGTAGGAAGAAATATTGCTTCTGTATTTATGTCAAACGTGTCTTGAACTTTTATCTGAACAGACATTTCACAAGACATAATCATCAACGTCAACACTTTCCCTCTTTTACATTACTGAAAGCTTCAACTTATCAGTCCAGAGTATCCACTAAAGAAGCACTTATGCATACTAATCACCCAGCTCTTCACACTCTTGGTTTTTTTTTTTCTTTTCTAACACAAAGTGTCTCTGTCTTTCATAGATAGCTTCACAACATTTCTATGTAGCACCACTAACAACTCCAAACCTTCGTTGCACATGAGCTCTAATGAAACAGTCATAACAACATTTATGGCAATGCAATCGGTGGCTCCACCTGGGATAGTTTCAATAGCATCTGAGTATTCGTCAGCAAAGATCCACTTCCCATGGCTTACATCTTCAACTTTCTATACCACAATGTCTGCTACACTAACCTTCCATTGGTCCATCTTTCAACAATACAAAGAGTGTTCTCGAAGTCTAGCTAACATAACATTGCTTACTTTGTCCACCTCTATCACACTTTGTCATTTCACAGCTGCAATAGCGGCAAGTCTGCAACCAACCAACAGTGTCTGTTATGAATTCGACCTTTCTTAAAGCCACGTCTGCCTTACTGAGCCCTTGAATACCCTCTACCACATCGTCTAACCGACTTTCAACGTTTCATACCAAATAACATTAACATTCTCTTTGATTACAGAACAGCTGATTTTCTGCTGACTAGGCAGATTTTCCAACCTCGCGGAGATAAATCATATGCCCCCTAACCTACTAGGCGCTATTCTAGACAACGAATATGGTAATCGACCAGCACCCCTAGGCAGAACTTGAAAAAACAACAGAGCTTGGGTTATTGAGACGAATGAGTTGCATTCCTTGGACTAACCAGAAAGACATCAAACACAACAAACTCTTTCTTACTAACCCTAACCCTAAGTATACAGCATCTAATCCTAACCCTAACCCTAACTATACATCAACTAACACTAACCCTAACCCTAACTATACAACAAACTCTTTCTTAAGAGACATAGATACAAGCCAGTGTTAGAAATGAAAAAGTTAAATCTATGTGATTAAAATTTAAAACTAATAAATCGCAATTTTATTGCGCAAGATGTAAGCTTGATATATATCCTATACCTAACCTATACCTATACTTACCCTATATCTGTATATTAAGTGAAGCGCGCAACAATATTGCGATTTATTAGTTTTAAATTTTAATCACATAGATTTAACTTTTTCATTTCTAACACTGGCTTGTATCTATGTCTCTTAAGAAAGAGTTTGTTGTATAGTTAGGGTTAGGGTTAGTGTTAGTTGATGTATAGTTAGGGTTAGGGTTAGGATTAGATGCTGTATACATAGGGTTAGGGTTAGTAAGAAAGAGTTTGTTGTGTTTGATGTCTTTCTGGTAGTCCAAGGAATGCAACTCATTCGTCTCAATAACCCAAGCTCTGTTGTTTTTTCAAGTTCTGCCTAGGGGTGCTGGTCGATTACCATATTCGTTGTCTAGAATAGCGCCTAGTAGGTTAGGGGGCATATGATTTATCTCCGCGAGGTTGGAAAATCTGCCTAGTCAGCATAAAATCAGCTGTTCTGTAATCAAAGAGAATGTTAATGTTATTTGGTATGAAACTGTTGAAAGTCGGTTAGACGATGTGGTAGAGGGTATTCAAGGGCTCAGTAAGGCAGACGTGGCTTTAAGAAAGGTCGAATTCATAACAGACACTGTTGGTTGGTTGCAGACTTGCCGCTATTGCAGCTGTGAAATGACAAAGTGTGATAGAGGTGGACAAAGTAAGCAATGTTATGTTAGCTAGACTTCGAGAACACTCTTTGTATTGTTGAAAGATGGACCAATGGAAGGTTAGTGTAGCAGACATTGTGGTATAGAAAGTTGAAGATATCAGCCATGGGAAGTGGATCTTTGCTGACGAATACTCAGATGATATTGAAACTATCCCAGGTGGAGCCACCGATTGCATTGCCATAAATGTTGTTATGACTGTTTCATTAGAGCTCATGTGAAACGAAGGTTTGGCGTTGTTAGTGGTGCTACATAGAAATGTTGTGAAGTTATCTACTGAAAGACAGAGACACTTTGCTGTTAGAAAAGAAAAAAAAAAAACACCAAGAGTGTGAAGAGCTGGGTGATTAGTATGCATAAGTGCTTCTTTAGTGGATACTCTGGACTGATAAGTTGAAAGCTTTCAGGTAATGTAAAAGAGGGAAAGTGTTGACGTTGATGATTATGTCTTGTGAAATGTCCTGTTCAGATAAAAGTTCAAGACACGTTTGACATAACTACAGAAGCAATATGTGTTCCTACTTTTTTTAATAAGTTTACACGAGATATTTATAAGCTTGGTCGAGATGTTTCATGTTTTGACCAACATTTTTCCCCTATTTGGTTAACACACTTTCTTACTTCGGTCAACATATTTCATAGTTTAGCCCATATATTTTTCCCTTTTGGTTAACAAATTTTCTTTATTTTCAGAAGTTTGGAGTACGTTTTTCTTTACTTGGTCAATATTTTTCTCATTCGGTTAACACATTTTCCTAAGTTTTATAAGTTTTGTGTAAATTTTTTCTTCACTTGGGCAATATTTTTCTCATTAGGTTAACACATTTTCCTAAGTTTTATACGTTTTGTGTAAATTTTTTCTTCACTTGGGCGATATTTTCTCATTATGTTAACACATTTTTCTCCTTTCATAAGTATGGTTGAGATATTTCTTCACTTGGTCAATATTTTTCTCATTAGGTTAACACATTTTCCTAAGTTTTATAAGTTTTGTGTAAATTTTTCTTCACTTGGGCGATATTTTCTCATCAGGTTAACACATTTTTCTCCTTTTCATAAGTATGGTTGAGATATTTCTTCACTTGGGCGATATTTTCTCATCAGGTTAACACATTTTTCTCCTTTTCATAGTATGGTTGAGATATTTCTTCACTTGGGCGATATTTTTCTCATTAGGTTAACACATTTTCCTAAGTTGTATAAGTTTTGTGTAAATTTTTCTTCACTTGGGCGATATTTTTCTCATTAGATTAACACATTTTCCTAAGTTTTATAAGTTTTGTGTAAATTTTTCTTCACTTGGGCGATATTTTTCTCATTAGATTAACACATTTTCCTAAGTTTTATAAGTTTTGTGTAAATTTTTCTTCACTTGGGCGATATTTTTCTCATTAGGTTAACACATTTTTCTCCTTTTCATAAGTATGGTTGAGATATTTCTTCACTTGGTCAATATTTTTCCCTATTGGATAACACATTTTTCTCCGTTTAATAAGTATGGTTGAGATATTTCTTCACTTGGTCAATATTTTTCTCATTAGGTTAACATATTTTCCTAATTTTTATAAGTATGGTTGAGATATTTCTTGACTTGGCCATCAACATGTAACACCCGCTCACCACATGACACTCATATGTACCGTCAACACTAAAAACCAACAAGTGAACGCACTTATAATACATAAAACTGTTTATTTTACAGTATTTCCAGCAAATTTTACACACACAGAACAAGCGTAATACCAGTATACAAAATGGATGGTTAAATATGGAATGTTATATCTAGTATGATCATGCACAGTTGTGCCTAACGTGGGTCATAAAAGGGTGCGTTATTTATTAAACAAGCCGGAATTCTGGGATATGATAGAGCATAAAAACATATAGCTGGAATCGTCTCTGTAGTGTATTTGGTATTTGGACGTTGTTGCATAGCGTAGGTAAGAACGTCATGTTCGTGTACTATTTTGATAAAATCGTCAAAGTCTTGTCTATTTTTGATTAGTTGTGGAAGTTCTAAGACAGAAGCATTATTTGAAGATGCGTGATACAATCGAAGAGCGTCTGTTTCGCTGTGCCTAAGGACTATATGATAACTAAAGTTGATTTTGAATATGCTCTTTTGAATGGTAAAGATCTTGTTCAAGGTAGATGCCCAGTCTTTAGGGTGGATTGTGTGTGGGCTAATATAAAATGTATAGACAGACATATATTTGTTTATCTTGTGATGTGTTTTGATACTACTCCAGTTGTCGGTGTATACTTGTCTAATATCATCTGGAAGAGTGTGTAAAGAAGCCGCTTCATCCTTGGGTTGTGTGTCACTGACTGGCTGGGAGTTTTCGTCTTGTTTAGTCTTCTTCTCGCTGACTGCCACATCACTATTAGTAGCCACATGTCTCTTACGTAGTGTTGCTGAAGCGGGTGTTGAAGCGTCTGTTGGTATTACACTGGGTGATACTTCTGGTGTAGTGTGTTCCTTTGTAATGTGACGTTGTAGATTGTCTTTTCTGTTAAACTTATGACCACAAGTGTGACACGAATACACTTGCTCCTTGGTACTGTGACTGGTCCGAGTATGGCGAAGCAGACTGCGCCTTTCAGTGAAACCTTTCCCACAAGTTGCACATAAGTGGTTCTCAGATGATTGCCTAGTTGACATCTTTGTATTTTTAGGCATGTTCACTAGCGACTTGATACTGAGACAAGCAACTGTCGACTTGACACACGTTCACAGCGAGCCGATGAATATAGCGTTGAATATATTTAGTTTCTATCTTTCACCAAAGGTCGATAACACGATGTTGGCTAGATAGGTAAGTCAAATACTCAAACAACAAGATGTATTATTCACTAGTCTAGTAAACTGTTTCAATCCCGAACACTTTTTTCCTCGTCTTTGTTTCAAACGCCGATGACTTCTTTGCAGATGACGTTGTAAACTATGGCAGAATAACGAGGTTGCTTACACTTCGGATGCGTCAGGGTAAGAATCTGGCTGATAATTCTTACAAGGCAGTTGTGAATGTCCAAAAATTGGAAGAAAGAGCCGCAAAAGCTGTAGGTCCGTATATGGCTGATAGTCCGTGGATACTGAGACAAAACGGTAAATGGCAAACTTTCTAAACTTGAAGGCAAATAGTCATTGAATAATCACAAAACTGAAGATCCAATCTTTCGTCGTTCTTGTGTACATCACAAAGATGAGTGAGAGGTAGTGAGTTGGATATATATTACATACAGTAAGCCCCGCCCACCTTATAGTTGCCAGCCAATCAATGCTTGTCTAACATAAAATGTGGGTCAATTCTAAGACAATTACCCTGATTGGTTGTAGACCACAAGTGAACAGCCAATCAATGCTTGTCTAACATAAAATGTGGGTCAATTCTAGACAATTACCCTGATTGGTAGTATACAACAAGTGAACGAAGGAATGTAGTGGTATGCAAACAGGTCAGATACATGATGAAAGACAGACATCGTAGTTATTACCACACACACATTTCTGTTGGTTACAGACATAACTTCACACGAGTTAGGTCCCGTAGCGGACTTGCCGGTATGTTGTATGGTTCATTTGTATGTAACTAATACACCAACGTATTTCATACCCTTGTGCTTTGTACTTATTTGCTAATGTAACACGGGTGTGTGATATTTTATACATATCACTGTATTTAATTTACCTTGTAATAATGTACTTGAATTCTTTCAACTACTTCCTATTTAGTACTATATTTATATACTGTGATTATGTGTATTGCTTCTTTTTGTATACATTGTGGTAGTGTATGGCTGTCTTGTGCTGATGTTGGTTTACTTCTAACACACTAATACAGACGATCAGAGACATGAAGCTTGACACGGGAAAAATGTAGCAAAGAGACTACAAGAAGTAGTTGTCTTTAAGAGGATAGACCAAGCTTCGATATGTTGAAGATAGTCTTTGGTAAGGTGGAAAACATAATGACTAATATAAAGATGTCAATTACAAGGAGAAAAAGAGTGTTCAAGTACTACATAGAACCTATACTATTGTATGAATGTGAAGCGAGGACAATAGGGCAGACAAGTTAAAAACCATCTAATGACACTGGGGATGTGGATTCTGAGTGGGGAAAAATTAACTTGACAACCACATGAAACTCCCTCCAAATAATACAAGGCAACAGAACAATACATACAGCGTAGCAGACACAAAGACACTACACCAGCCCTGTAAGGCAACATACTCTGATAATGTATACATAACGGCCTGCTCTCCAATAATACTACACACATCTATAAGAAGTGGTAAGTGCGCATACACAGATACACGATACTTCCTAAAGTAGACTCTAACCAAGTTCGCAGTGCAGCTATATAGAGGCATGCCTATTGATCTGATATGAAATATGTTTGATTATTTTCACACCCGGATGTAATAGGCAACAATTCACAATCACAGCTACGATGCGCTGACAGGGGTGACATGTATCACATAGTACACCATCCTTTTTCAAACCCCAATCGTTTTCAATGTCACAAGAATAACGAACTACTGATATTTAAGATCAGAGTGGCATATGCTGATACTGTTTGTGATATCTCCTACTCATACCACCTGTTTTAACTGAATAAGGACACATACACCTAACCCATAATCCCCAACCGCCACATATGAGTAAAATCGATTGAGCAGTGCTTTTGATTTCTGTGGATAATCCGACAATAGGTGTTACGCTCTTAATCCCCTTCCAACCTTTATATGAACCTTTATTAATATCGCGAACTATTTGCAGCCCTGAAGATATCAGTAATAGCAATAACCTGACTTGGTCATTACGATGACGATAATCCCCTGGATTAGCCGTTATGAAGATGAGTATTGATTTTTGGCAACACCTGTTGTGATTTTGAATCGTATTCTGATTTTTAAGTTATGTTATATTTTGTGACGCATAGGTACAAGTGTAAAATTTGATGCCTGTGGTTTTCATCAGTGGTGGGACTTGTGGCTGCGGCGACACGGCCGGACAAAGCGACCCTGACCCGTATGATAAACTAGACACCCACACGTTGATGACTGGCAATTTTACCAACGACAAAGTACCAAGAGTCGAACCTGTCACTTCCACAGTGTCTGGGGTACCACCTAAACATACTCAGCAACCAGCACACCGCAGCTCCTTTTCTAAATATAGCCGGATTAATAACACCAGAGCTCTCCATCACAACTAAGTAACAAAAACATTATCAATATTTCTTCTACCACTAGACCTCCCCACTGGGATTCGAACCCGATGATAGTGTTCAGAAGCGTTTATCTAATTACTCATCCACTCACCCCACCCCTTAACAATGGATATCACAGGTCATACCCACTAAATGCAATAATACCGGTCATCTTTACTTTTTTAAGGTTTTCATTTTTAATCTGTATGATGATATTGTTTAAACCACTACGGCCCTCTACGGCTCACTAGTAACCGCTACCCACTCCTTAACACCGACTTTCGCTAAGCCATACCCATTAAAATCAATACTACTGGCCATTTGATATTTGTAAGGTTTTCATTTGAAGCTCTAAAAGGATATGATGATAGTGCTCGGAAGCAATTTACCTAGCTACATCGCAACTCACCCATCCCTTAACAACTAACGCCACTAAGACCCGCCGACTACAACCCATGATAACAGAATCATTAAATTTTAATTTTAAAAAAATAAAATTCTTCAAAAAGGGGAGGTAATATCACAAAAACAGACGATTATTTACTCCTGAGTTATGTCCCGCACCTCCTTCTTTGCGCTTACTAAAAACGACAGCACCTACCGGCACCTCCTTCTTTATTCTTAGTAAAATAGGTGCGCACCTTCTCCAGGGGGGGGGGGGTGTAGGCATCATTACATACTACTATTATGAGGATGATGGTGGACCATTGGAACCTGCTGGTATTAAATTACCAGCGCGGCTCGAACCGCTGCCGGTTCGGGTGCAGCTGCGTTACTCACGAGAATATACGGGATTACGGCGACAGCAGTAAACTCTTCGCCATGGAGACCGGCAGTCACATCAATACATATGTAATTTCTTACTTTCTCAATCTGGATATTTTTCCTAGATACTTTCCAACGAAATCTAGATATTTATGGATGTTGTTTGGGCCATTTCTAGATACTTTTGGTCAAAAAAAAAAGTGGCAACCCTGGCCGCACAGGACAGTGTTAATAAAATACAAACACACTGCACAACAATCTGGCTATGACTGATCAGATTTATTATAGTAGCATCCCACTATATCAGGAGATGTGCCAACTTGCTCTTCATCTGGTACCTGCGCACAATAATGGGACTAAAATGGCACTGACAGGCGATTCTATAAGTCCTAACTCATTTATTGTCTGTTCACCAGCCAGATTAACTCGCTATCGCCCTATGTCTTGTGTACTTATACACTGACAATACAACACCGACACTATATTGCAAGACAGTCATCTTAGACGAGCATGGGTTCCTTAGTATTCTACGAAGAAATTACATCGCTGCAATACGTGCTTTTAGAAAAGTGAAACTGTGGCTATGAAAGAAGGAACTGATCAACATCAGATGTGTAGAATGAATCAACAACGGCAATGAGAACAGTGAATGTAAAATGATCAACTAGTTGGTATATGTTAACACATTTTATTAAAAGGTAATAAAATCCAACTCATCATCATCATCATCTAGTGATTTATCCTGTGCAGAACTGTGGCACTTTAACAGTCGTTGGAAAACTATATAGTAATTCTAATGTCCTGCATCTGTTGCTATCACATACTGAAACCATGGATGTTCCGGTCTTCAACTTCTCCTCTTCCCCGGTGGTACACCTCTTTCCATAACGGCAGAAAATATGTCAGGGATTCTGGTTGGTGGACAATATCAATAACCTACGTTATGCCGATGATACAGTCTTGATAACAAGTTAGAAGAAACTAAGGGAAATGATAGATACGGTGGTTGTAGAAAGTGAAAAAAAAAACATACTCTTGGGCCTTATTTTGAATAATAGAAAGACAGAAGTCATAGTGGGACGCAGAGGTGTTTCCAATGCACCAGGGCTGGGTTATATACTGGCCAAGCCAAGACCTATTGACGCGTCCTCGTCGAGCGTCCTGGGCAGCAGGTCCCTGACTAAAGTCAGTAGGATCGCCGATTCCTCCGAAGTCGGAGAGTGTCTGACTGTACGGAGAGGAACCACCAGTCTGCACACCAATAAGATAGACATGGGACAACGGATACTCACGCAAAACCTCAGGTCCTTGTATGACATCACACTGATGTTGGACAACAGGATGCCTTCATCCAACATACAGGACTTCACGTTGGAGCTCAAGCCAACGAACACAAGCAAGCAAGCAAGAAGTCATAGTGACATCAAAGAAATAGGTTGTGCGTAAATATGCAATTGAAGTAAATGACGTTATTTTGGAGCAAAATATCTAGGCACATGGATAACATTAGACAGAAGATGCATCACGGAGATAAAGAGCAGAATAGGACAAGCAAAACCTGCATTCTATCCAATGAAGAACGTTGTGTACTCGTACAATAAGTCATTGTCCTTGAAAGTTAGAACAAGAGTTCTTGCATGTTACATAAAACCAGTTTAACATATGGCTGTGAATCCTGGACAATTAGTAAGCAGGCGCGGGGGAGGGGGGTGTCCATGGAAGCCTTGGAGATGTGGTTTTATAGAAGAACGCTGAAAATTAATTGGACAGCCAAAATGAGCAATCTGGACGTTTTGAGGGAAGCTGAGTCGCATAGACAACTTATCACAAACATCAAAAAGAAGCAGCCATCATATTTTGGCCACATTATGAGAAGACAAGAACTGGAACATGTGACAAAAGAGAGACAGAGAAAGGCCGCGTGAGAAGAGTCTTGACATAACACAAGACGGTCACGAATCTTCTCACGCTCTCTTTCCATAAATCTTTCCGGTTGTCACATGTTCCAGTTTGTGTTTTCTCATAATGTAGCCAAAAATGATGGCTGCTTATTATTGATGTTTGTGATAAGTTGTCTTTGCGACTCAGCTATCCTCAAAACGTCCTATATATACAGGCAGATATACAAAGAGATGGTGAAATAGGGATCATAATCTGTTCAAGACGTGCCCATTATATGAAATAACTTTGATGGAAACAGATCAGAAATGTTCAGCGAAACACTTAAAATGACCAGTTTGACACAAGTGGATAGATAATCACATTATGACAGCGGTAAGTGGGTGAAAGTTGGATCCGGTTTTAGTTTGGCTTTCCTAGGACTAACAAGCACAGATTTTCGGAAATAACGGTTCTCTAAGGAGGCCATTGACCTACTGACACACAACATAGATATTCTGTCGATGAGGTTTTCTATATTAAAAATTAACAATTTAATATTCACGGAGAACAACTGAGAAAATTAATAAAAATGTGTAAACATTTCATAAATTAGAAATATATAAAGGCCACCTAAGGGTGTAAGCAAATACATTTACCGCTACAATTTTTAAATTAAAGAATTAATGGTGCATTGTTTATTGAGCTGTTACAATAATTATACTTACACGATTGTTTGAATTGTCCATTACGAGTTACGAAACTCTTCCCTACCTATCTATGCCATTGTCATACATATTTCTGTAAGCTTTTAGAAACATGCAGATGAAATTTCTGTACAGGGAGAGAGTTATCTAATCACACACTTTGTTTAATGACTTTTTAGATATGGTTGTTCTATCTAACTTCTAACTAAAAATTTCTGCCTAAACTTCCAGCGTTAGAATGAGTTAAAATAGTAGTTGGGCTTACCAGGGTTAAAGCAACACCTGCGCAAGGCAGACCAATTTATATTAACAACTCAAGTAAAATGAGCTAATGTACCATCTGGTCGGGACAGAATGAGTTAATGAGGTCGCCTGCTAAATATAGATGTGAACATTTTTGATTTCACCGGGGGCCTCCCTAAGCCGCATGCCTGCAGACGTGAGACCAGCACAGCACACTTCTAGCGGGAGAACGTTGGGGGTAAGTTGGCCTTCTCCGTGTTCGTATTCATGTTTTCTCTTCTAACCGCTGACGATTTGAATACACATTTATAACAGGTACTTAATTAAATTCCGCAAGAACGTGATTAGTAATATATGCATTACAACAAGATGTGTTTGTATTCTATAACTTGCTAAGTGGAAGTTTGCAAAGTAGCAGTTAACAGTTAAACTCAGTGGTGACTTACCAAAGAGAAAGATGCCGAGTATGTAGTTTTGTAAGTGAAACTTTCCGTACTGTCAGGCGCTGCCAAACCAAATATTCTGCCAGAGAATAGCCGCAGAAGAGAAGTATATGTCTAGATTCTAATATTATGCTATGCATATGTGTTAACTATTAACTTAAGTATTAACATTAATAAATATTAAATATATATTATTATTAAGAATAAATCTTTGGTCTACAAAAATAATTATGTTTTTTAATATTAATAATTAAAAGGTTTCTTATGGTTATGATTATTATTTTAAAAAAAAACTAACATGTTTCAACGACTATTCAATTATAAACACAAACTTAAACCGTGTTTTTACTGTAATTTAAATTCTAATTAAGTAATGATGGATTATTGAAGACTAAAAGTACCGAATCTAGTTTAAGTTCTAAAGTGACTTTTTCAGGCCTGCTGAATGAAGTTTTCCAGGAAAGTATTAGTATATTAGTATTAATTAGTATAGCTGGAAAATAAACACATATCTTCTAAATACTGTTTCCTTGGTGAATTGAAACACAGAAGCCTCAAACAATTAACTTGCATGATTTATTGCCAGGAATATTTTACCTAACTTGTTTATGGAATTATAACTGTTTTAACTTTAGTGCTTAATAAATTTACACACAATAATTAACATTATTTTCACATTTATTCTTTTTTTATTTATCCACAGGAAAAACAAAAAGGTGATGTTCTGGACCATTATCTGCAGTCAGTAGAGTAGACAGAACAAAATGTGGTTCAGGTTCTAAGGCAGCACTTTAACGGAAACATTGGGCCGAATTGGCCCCGGTTTTGTTCTCATCCAGCCTCTGTGATATTCGTAGGAGTAACCAAGTTGTTTTTTTTAACTGCAAGTGTCAGTTTGATGCATGGATGTAATGTCAGCGCAACAGACTAGTGCAATGGATAAATCATCAGTTTTAATTCTAATAGTGATATGTGCAGCATTTCAAGGTGAGTAACGTTCTTTTTAATCTCACTTTTTGTCTTGACTTTTTGTGTCATTCTTTTGATCCAATTGTTAAATAGTTTATACATTTTATGAACATACTTACTATAAACAAAGTAGTAAAAACAGCAAAGGTTAATAGAAAAGAACACCCCCTGAAACAAGTAAAGAGCTTCAAATGCCTAGGAAGTATAAAATCATCAAATGGCAAATCAAATCAGAAGATGAGATCAAAAATAGATGCAATAAGGCAAACCAACTCATTGGACAAATGGCACCACTACTAAAGAACAAACATGTATCAATAATTACTAAAAATGCACTTTACAACACAATCTTCCTACTAACTAATTATGTTACCAATGCCAAACCTGGACAATGACAGAAAAAAAGAAATGAAAAATCATAACAAAAATGAGATTCCTGAGAAGAATACTCAATGCATCAAGAAGAGAGAAAATCAGAAATGGAGAAAACAGGACTAAAGTGTGGGGTTATAACAGCACAATATTTATTAAAGAGGATGGTTAAATAGTTTGGCCATGTAACTAGATTACTAACTAACAGTATTGTCGTGTCCTCCTTTAAAGTGTCGTCCCTGGAGTGAGGAGAGTCAACACCCACATTATAATATTTTTTCCCTATCAATATCCTGGAGAATCCACCAGCTTCCGTCCAACACACTCCATCAGCCCATGGACACCTTTTCCTATCACTCTCTCACTGTCGTACTATGCCCCCTCTCATACTTCCCCAACGCAACATACTCAACAACTCTTGCTTCTAAAAATTAATAAAGATTAATTTATTAAAAGAAAAGTGTAACGTATATGAGACGTGTATGCGAAGAAAATGTGTGTCGTGTATTATAACATAAATGTATATGTCAGACTTCAAAGTTCAGGATCATAGTGCACACATCATGGCAAGGATTACACGACATCACACGAGTCAGTACAATAGACCTCACCGAAGTCGTATCCTTCTCTCCAGACATGTCCTCCTCCAGGAGCTCTGATGACCATGAGATCTGAATCCCATGTAAATATATAATCCGTGAAAAATACTATTATTGTTCCTAACACAACTGTTCCTAATAGTTTATAGAAACTCAGGCTTCATAATTCCGGCGCAGTGAAACAAACATGGAACACTGTCCTATGAACAGGACGTTTTGTCTCTTGCTAAATGTTCTATAGTTCTCACTATTAAACAATTATTGTCTATACTCCAATAGAGTCCTTTATTTTTTTTCTAGTCATAAGTGAACTGAACATCCATCACTACTGGTGTGTTAAAACTGGTATGACCTAAAACTCATTCGGTATTTATCCTGTAGGATACATATACCCTTCAGCTCCACTGAGCAATGTTGATCATCTTCCTCTAGCATACGCTCTTTGATAAAGTTGCTGGCCAATCTTCCTGCGCCAAACTTTATCCGGGATCGGATTTTTCATTGGTTCCGGGTTCTTCATTCCAACCAGAGGAAACCTGTAAATAAATCATACAACTGGTGATAGCCTCCCCGTCACTGATCTCTATTAGATGATCGTGGCCATCGGCCTCGCTCAGAAAATACAGTGAACCTACTCTGTCAGGGACAGATGACTCAACCCCTTGGTTATCATCAGGCCAAGACAAGAAAAATAAATCAACAAACAGAATGCGGAACCCCGCCCACCAGGGACACCTACTGGAATATCCCAATTATCCCTCATTACTCAATTCTCAATTAGTAAAGCCTATCAACACTTCACTAATCTATTTTCAACTAACAGAGCCAAGTATCACTTCCCTACTCTAGCTTGTTTTCCACTAACAGTGCTAATCATCACACTTTAGTTTTAACAAGGCTACAACCTATATTAATTAGAACTAATTATAATAGGTTCTACCTTAGGCAAAACCGCCTCATTCCGGGATGGCTACTACACTTTGCTATAACGACACATGCTAGTTAATATTAAATTAATCTAACACTGTAGAGCTCTCCCACAAACACGTCCATCATAATCCACGGTTTTGGTCAACTCCCCATCTCCAATCATGGTTTTTGGCAAAACCTAAAATTGGTCACGTGACGGTATTGATGTCCTGCAGGTGTTATTTGGACATATCATCCATTGTCAAGAATCCATTTTCCCTGGCTTAGTCACTGTCAAAGTTGTCATCACTTGTTTAGACTCCCACAACAACTAACGAGTTACCGTATGATACAACAACGGGTTTCCCCAACAAGCTGTCAATCTTCTTGCTGTCCGGAAACTATAAATTGACAGACGGACTGTTTTCTTCCGAGCTGAGTACTTCCGCTTCCAATCCGACCTGTTTATAAACTGTCAAAGCGATGTATGATTCAGCTCACCCACTTCCCCTACACATCTGCAGCTGTTAACTTTGCCCGACATGTGATGGCTGACATCTGATTGCAACCAGGATCCGACGGGTTCCATCTGTATTCGAATGTTGACAAACTGTCAAAGCGATGCAGGGATTTGTTTCACTCACCACCGAGTGTTCCCAATCCGTCGACCAAATGTAAACACGTGCAGTTACATTTTCTGGATTAGTTGAAACAACCCTTTGCCTCGAACATGCCGCTAATTCAGATCGCCTTTTATTCTCATCACTGGTTAAATCATGTTGGACTATTATGTGACAAGTATACCACAACAAGCAATGATGCACAGACCAAATATAAGCAGAAGACGAGGCCGGCCACATAAACGATAGACAGAAGGATGAGCAGAGTTCATGGGAATCTTGATACATGAAGCCCATAAACTGGAAATCTGCTGTTTATGCGTCACCTCGACACCGCACGGTACAAGAGGAACAAGATGAGATGATGATGAATATACTTGTTAGTTGGCATTGGCTTAGGTGATAAGGAAACTGCTTTTCACAATTTCCCGACATACCGATTGAGGGTTTGCAATAAGCACAAGCAGTTTAAACTACTAATTGTTTCCACCGCTATCTGATTAAAAGTTCTCCTGGTCTTCCCTCTCAGTTTTGAGATTCTTCCAGAACCCCTGCCGATCCCCCGCAATCTCATTCTTTCCGCATATGGATTCTCAATCTGTCCCTCCGCCTTCTCCACCTGGTCCCACAAGCACACGACCACCTCCCCCTTGTCCATAGGCAAAATTCCACCAAGAGATGCCTTCCCTGCTAGCCTATCAGCCTGTTCATTCCCCTGTACACCCGCATGGCCAGGGCAAAATATCCATACAATTCTCATGATTTGTGACCTCTGAAGCGACGAGAGCCATTCCATACGAAACATTCCTTTCTCCACCTTCCTAAGCATACTCTTTGAATCTGTAATGAATACAAGTGTGTTGCAGTAGTCTCCTCTAGCCACCGGAATGCAGCTGTTACTGCCTCCACCTCCATTCTCATGCTGGAGGTCGTAGTCTCATATGCCAGACTCTCCTTTTTCAAGACTCACCCATTAGCCTTTGCAATAAAGCCCCAGCCACTATGTCTGTTTCTCACCACTGACCCATCGGTGTAGATGACTATGTCGCTTTGATGTGTGTTGCTCTGGATCAGCTGTTGCACTTCAAACTCAGTGCGGCCCGATGCCCATTCTCTGCACCACGACCCAGTGTTATTATTACATTGTGCCAGTCCGTCATGTCTTCCGGAACTTTAACCCACTCTCTTTCACGATTGATGGTCTCTAAATCGCACACCTGACGTATAGAAAGTTCTGCCTGTGCCATCCAGGACCTGCCTCATCTTAGTCTATGACCCATAACCATATCCATTGCTGCATGCAGCGGGTAATCCCTGTCTGTGGCAACTCTCAGGTACCATTTGGCCTGAAGGACCCTATGCCTATCCATCATTGTTGTTAGCGCCAGGATATGCCTCATGCATATAATTGGTGTGTCCTTTGTGCACCCCAGGATTAACCGCATGGCAGCATTCTGTATGTGCTCCAACCTTTCAAGCTGGCTCTTTGATACTGTCAGCAGCCCCAAACCATACTCAGTGACAGAAATTATTAACTGCTGAAAGAGCCTGTACAGCATCCTCTGGTCTACCCCGGTTGCTGCCATAGCCCTCAATGCATTAAGTCCCCCACCAGCCTTCACCACCAAAGCCTCCACATGATCCTTAAAAGACAAACACTGTCAAAGGTGATACCCAAGTACTTCAATTTACTCTCTCGATTAAGAGGACATCTATTCAACATAATGGATATTTGTTCTCATCCAGCCTCTGTGATATTCTTGGGAGCAACCAAGTTTTTTTTAAACTGCAAATGTCAGTTTAATGCATGGATGTAATGCAACGCGCATGGATGTAATGTAAAGCGCAACAAATAATATTGGTAGGTCAGCCTGGCTGAATGGATAAGAAAGAGTGTTCTTAAACATCCGGTGTGCTTATGCCGAGTTAAGGGGTTCAACCCCTACTCCAGAAGTTGGACTAAACTGTTGACCTATAATTCTTGACTTGGGTACGTAAATTACATGTACCTCTGAAGTCGGAGTGGGTTCGCCTGATGGCGAGGGACACTGTTAATAGGGAAAGCTAATCCACACACAAAGTCCAGTCCATCACTACTAGAAGTAGTGTGTATGGACTACATTTGAGTTCAAAGTGAGCGCCCAAAAAATTATTAATATTGATTGCAACTTCTCAAATAATATTCCCTGTAAGGGACATGCAACTAACTTTTCACGTTTTGGTGTTACCACCCATTAATCATTTCACATCTTAGCTAAAAGTGGACACATATTTATATTTATATGTGTGACTTCTTGGGATGGGGTAACTTTTTGTTTTTGCATAAAGTGAAACTGAATATTTGTTTGCTTATTGCTAATGAGTAAATTAATTTGGTTGCTGCAAAACAATAACTAATTCTTGAATAAGCAGCTGCACTAATTATCTCTTACAGAAATAATACATAACGCTTTGCAGACTTATACTATTAAAATTAGGAAACAAATCAAGGTTAACATAACTATCAGGTTGTAAATTTAGTAAGATATATGTTACAATAATTGTTCTGCATAACATTTTAATTAGTGCAGTTTGACAATACTAATGTAACAGTTCCACACATTCTTTGACTGGTTGTAAATGTTAGTGCACACAAATTAGTACAGTCAATAAGTAAAGGATACTTTTTCTTGCCGTGATGCATTTTGGGTATATGGTGCTAGCCTCATATTTTTAGGCCAGTCTGCACTTGTTGGATGACGTGGTCAATATGCCAGACACCTTTACTTACCAGGAAATACTTCAAATAGTCTGGTTCCTGTTTTAGGCTGGGTCGTTCTGGGAGCCCAAGTCCATGAAAAAAATCATCACCTTGAAGGGGATTTTAGCATACGTTTGTTACATGTCCTTTACAGGATGTCAGATCAGCTCTAGCATTTTATGACTGTTTGTGACTTTGTAGACATTTCACATTCAAATGAGCCAGTGAAAAATGAACTCATATACACATGGTAGCTTTCTTGCACAAGTTGAAAAGTGTGAGCTTTAGATTGCATGTTGCGTATAGGCTCATGTTGAGCCCATCTCTGCTGCTAAATGCTCAAATACTTCAGGTTTTAATACGTGCATAAGCCAACATTATTTTACTTGCAATGTTTGCGATCCTTTCCATATTTATTTATAATTCCAGAATGAAAATATTTCCCTAATGCTACTTACTTTCTTGACTGTAAATTACATCAAGTGCCAGCATTGGTACCTAGCAGATATCAGCCTGGTTTCTTCTTTCCAGGGCTCTCAAGTCCACATAGCCTACAATGGGCACCAGGAAATGTCTAGGGATGTAGATGTGGCTGGTGTGGTACTGACCACATTGCCCATCGAGAGTCGGTATCAATAAAAATATGAGTCTAGCACCATCTGCCCAATATGCCTTAAGACATGTAAAAGGGGCCTATTTTTTTCTTGTCTGCCTTATGTCATAATGACAGTATTGATTCCTTTTAGACATTGACTTAGCTGCTTGTACATGTTCTGTTACTTGTTACCAGAGTTGTCATAATTGCATGTTAGTCACATCAAAAGATACTCAATCTTATTCTGGAAATATAGAGGAACAACAATCTCCTATAGTTCCAATACCAACTTCTGTATAAAGCTTTGTCAGGTTTCTGTCATCAATTTTTGCTTCACAACCCTCTACTCCTCTCTTGAAGGGCTTTAGATTCTGTTAAAGGCTGTGGCATGACAGCTGCTTGCCCAGGCAGTATACAGCCTATGCTTTTTATTTCACCCCCAGTAAATCAAAATCATTTTTGCCATAGCATGGATTAGAACTTGGCTCCTGAATTGAAAGGCTGATATATTGTAACAACTTTTCTCACCTGCTGTTCAAAGCAACAAAGCATGCAGTTTTTCTAGACTTATTTTTCGGAGCTTAACCACGTCCTTCATTATATGTCATTCGTTACATGTCATTTGTTAATTGGTCTAGCTCTGTCATCTCATTATATTTATGTTTCCTCTGCTTAGAGAATACTTAATGACCAAGATTCTGTCAAGTGTACCAATTAGCAGACTCTAAACATGTGCAATGCTGCTGAAATGGAGCAGACAGCACTTAATATCACAGCTGGAAAGAGGAAACATCTAATTTAGAATCCACCTTTGTTAAGCTTTTGTCTAGCACTGTAATGTGTGTTTTTATTAGTTCACGTCCATATAATAAAACCACAGGAAGACAGTGCGGATTCTTAGAAATTGGGCGGGGCTTCTAGGTCAACACAGCTGAAAATAGGTAGCAGGAAAAGTTCTCAGAAGTAAAGGTGATGGCCTGATATTTAGCACATTACTTATTGAGTGCTGATTGGTCTATAAAATATGGAGCTGCACCGTAGGCCCAATAGTCCTGGAGGCACAGGAAAGGGTCTTGGGTCTTTTATATTATAGGAAGATAGTTGAAGCAATGTAAAGTAACTAACAATGTATAAAACACGTCTTTCACATTTATTTGGAATCATTAACATTTTTGTTATCTTATACAGTAACTTGATTATCTGATTCAAATACTACTGTATGTCCATTTGGTTTCATGTATTGTGATCTGATGATACCCATGTTGCTTTATGTATTATTGTATGTGGGAAATATACATCCGTATATGACATTGATTCATTGCGCAAAAATGTGTGAATTATTCTCCATTTTCATTCATTGCACATGTTCCATGTTTTCCTATGATCTCTTCATAACCCGTGTGATAGAAAAAAAATATGCTAGCTTGGCGTGAGTTGCTTGAGGACCTATGCTCCAAGACGGGATAAAGAGCAGAATAAAAAGACTGTTGTAGAGTTGTGAAGAGGTATATAAGCTGGGCCATAGCAAAGTGAGGTTCTGTTACTTGCCACCATTTATTCCCTGAAAATTCTGACACTGATCCATATGAGGAGACTGTGTCAACCCTAGAACCGTGCTTGTTGGAAGAATCCTGCAACCCGGGATTACTGTAGATAAACCAGCACACTAACCACTGTTCCACCAGTCTATGCAGCAGTACATAGGCCGTCTTTGTTGAGCCACCTGAATTCAGTAGTGTCTGCGTTAATTATGCCAGACAACCTGGGAACTTAACTGCAGGCTGTGCCAGAAATTGCAATTTGATAGTATTTTAATTTACCCATATGGCCCTTCGTAACAGCATAAATGAATAGTGGACAGAAGTAAACTACATTAAAATTATTTGTAAAAAGGTAATAATACAATCCGGGGAAGACCAGTGTACTAGTCCATGATACCCAAAGAACATGGTTATTCAAGTTCATTCAGCCTGTAGTCAAACCGCCAACAAGATTTCACAGTATTATGCATTGTACCTTTCGAGGTGCGGGGTTACTGTAGCCATAATTTAATAGAATGTGTATTGTGGGTGTCTGTTAATGTGCGACCTTCTGGCATACATATATTTTCTAAACGATATCACACTGCAAAACTCAGTAGATCATATGAGAGAAAGACCCAAGTCTTGTATTTTGGTGCTTCGGTCATATTGTACGTAGGTTTCCTCCAATATGTATGCTCTTGTTAAGTTTTCGTCTGTGTCAGTCATCACAATCAATAGTCGAAAATATGTTAAGATCAGATGACATACAAGGCAATAGAAAAGTTGAAATTGTAGTTTTGAACCTGTCACCTACATATAACGATAGAGCTTGCCTGAAGTAGCATATATTTGTCACATACGACCAGCTCAACAGCCTAAATTGTATTATCAGTAGGATGGCCTGTCATCCATATGAACCCACAACGATGAAATAATGGCAATTCGTACGCGTCAATATAAGCTTGCGTGGCGAAGGCGTTACGGACGCAGTTCGTAATCCCGCATACCGACGCTCGAAACACAGCTATTTGCGATGTGGCAGCAGACCGCCTTGCATTGGTTTTTTACGAAATAATATGGGTGCCGGTCGTTAAGAAAGCAATGGTAAACTCATTAATTCATTCAGTAGCATGTCCTTTGCAGAACCTCGCTCCCATAACAACCTTCCGGAAAACTTCTCGATCATAAGCGATACACCCATCTGGAGATCATCCGCCACATCCTGCACCCTTCTTCTCTTTGGCCTTCCTCTTACTCTCTTCCGTCATGTGATGTGGCAAACTACTGAACGTAAATTGCCAAGAGATCACAATTGCAACTGGTGTTGACTGCGACGTCCTGTAAAGGATATACAACTAAATAACCCGTCAGTATTCACGGAAAGCCATTCAGGAACAGAACTGGTTTCTCGCTTCTGAAGTAGACATTCCCTTTCGTATATATTTAAGAGAAAATTGGTATCGTATGTTATGGCCAAACCGAAAATCCGAACGACAGCACGTTCATTTGAAGCAACCTGTTTGAGATTCTGATGAAGCTAAAATCGTCTTTCTTGTCTGTTGTCACGTGTGTTGTATTTATTTATTTTCCAATAACTTCTGTATTGTTATGTTAGCGCCCAGCATTCTTAAACATCCATGTCCGTACGTTTAGAAAGGTGGACATGTAGCGCATTGTCATCTACTGTCGTGATAAGCTGTTTGCAACTAGAGGGTTCGAACGTGATCACGAAGCGACAGGTTTGAATCTGATGTATCTCTGATTGTTTCTGTATGTCTGTTGGTCAGTATTGTGTTTGTATACTTAGCAGGGTAGTGTGGTAATAGCATAGTGTGGTAATAGCATAGTGTGGTAATAGCATAGTGTGGTAATAGCATAGTGTGGTAATAGCATAGTGTGGTTATAGCATAGTGTGGTAATAGCATAGTGTGGTAATAGCATAGTGTGGTAATAGCATAGTGTTGGTAATAGCATAGTGTGGTAATAGCATAGTGTGGTAATAGCATAGTGTGGTAAAAGTCCGTGGTTCTATTCCCATGAGATATATCACGGGGCTTGATTCGGTATATTAAGACTGCTTTCTCTCTCTCTCACTCACTCTCTCTCTCTCACTCCCTCTCTCTCTCTCTCTCTCTCTCTCACTCCTCTCTCTCTCTCTCTCTCTCTCTCTCTCTCCCCCCTCTCTCTCTCTCACTCACTCTCTCTCTCACTCTCTCTCTCTCTCTCTCCCTCTCTCTCTCTCCCCCCTCTCTCTCTCCCCCCTCTCTCTCTCCCCCCCTCTCTCTCTCTCTCACTCACTCTCTCTCACTCTCTCTCTCTCCCTCTCTCTCTCTCTCCCTCTCTCTCTCCCCCCCCCTGTCTCTCTCTCTCTCTCTCTCTCTCTCTCTCTCTCTCTCTCTCTCTCACACACACTCTCTCTAACTACTAAATGCCAAAATAAGCCACTACAATAAGTTCGGCGGATTCAGTTTCTGGTAATTTCATGGTTTTTCAATTGACCAGTAGGGTTGTGGGGTCGAACCAGCTTCACAGAATTGATAGCGAGTAATTTTCTAAACTTTTAGCGCAGTCTAGGCAACAAATTTGGCTCAAGTTTGAAAACTTCGACTCTCTAATATGCTTACCGGCAAATGTGGACAACACGCCATCGGCCATGTGGGGAAAGATTATAATAAATAAATATACCTGGGAAGGAAAAGCGGTGAGGATTACGGTAATGAAAAGGACAAGTGTATTCCTCATGTCGGGACTTCGAATATGGGAAGGCCTAATACTTCATATCTCTACGTCAATATCTGCCACTGGGTTATCATTTACCGCAGTGTATTTCTACATCCTGAGGTAGAAGAGGAAAGCTACGTCTTTCGGTTCACGAGTGCATTTTTCTCGCAGACTTCTGGGGGTCGTCGCTGGAGCTACGGAGTTCGTGCTTTGTGCGATGCTTTCGGCGGGTCACCCTGCGGAAAGAGACCCGTCCGTATGGAATAAAACTCGGGGCAATGAAGTCGATCCTCTCGACTTTTTAAGACTTTTTTTTTCTGAGGAGGAAAGACTTAAAAGACGATGGGGAACGTTTATTGAGTTATTGATTGTGCTGCACACACACGTTCGCATGTAGACAGGTTGTTGGTGTATTGTGATAGAGTATACAGTCCTTAGTCTGAAAACTGCATGGTAACTGCGAGAGCAAGCGGTCTTTATTTCCCCCGGTCCTGGCGAACACCCTCCTGCAATAAATCATCAAAAGTATTAAGTGCAGTAACAAAAGTGATCTCTTCTTCCTCTTCTTCTTCAGCGGTTCTCTCTCTTCTTGGTTATGCTATATCTACAGCCTTGATCCCTTTGAAGTCCATAAGCTTCTCTAGGTCATTGAAGGACGTAAATTGAAAGTACCTCTGAAGTCGGAGTGGGTTCGCCTGATGGCGAGGTACACCGGAAATAGGGAAAAGCTAAACCACGCAAAAACCAGTCCACTGCACTAGAAGTAGTAGCATGTGGATGAACTACGTGTGAGTTCAAAGCGAGCGCGCGCACACAACAAAGATGGCTGACTGCAACACTGAGAAGTCAACAATGAAGCATGTGATGTTGTAAGTGGTGTATCGACGATCAAGCTATTTTAATTTCCCAGTTTCATTCAGCCCAATCCTCTGGCAGGTCAATCGTTCAGCACAGCCGACACTTAAAAATAGTTTCAAACGCAAAGGTAGCAGTTAAGAGTTTCCTTCATATCTGTCTCTCTGGCTGTCTTCACATCTTTTTGTCGCGATGAGGATGTAGTCTACATGCGCAATTCCCACATTTTTATATGGCTTTTCTAATGAAGTTACCGGCATCTCTACACTCCTTCAGAGAGAGAGAGAGAGAGAGAGAGAGAGAGAGAGAGAGAGGAGAGAGAGAGAGAGAGGGGGGGGGTGGGGTGGGGGTTGTACTACGTTGCACACCAATCCTCTTTGGCTGTTTTTGTTTTTAAAGTTAGCTACTGAAACCTTTTCCTGTCTCAGTTGCTCCCTCCACATCTCGTCAGCATTCAGGTTTTCCCACCCTCTATCCAGGTCAGATATGTTCCACACCGGCGACCGTGGAAGTCCCTTATCGCGGCAGGCAATCAGGAATCTCAGTGTCTGGAGCCATTTTAAAATCGGGAGCTGGAAGATTTTCCATGTTAGCGCTGTCTGTTTTCGCACGCTTTTTATTTAAATGACGTCATAGGACAAGCAGTGTTATAATTATCATGTATGCATATATTTCCATACTTTCGGGGTTTGACATACGTATTCAGTTTCCAAAACAAACGTGGTTCACCAGGAAACATTTGGTGTCACGTTTTCACGTTTTAGTGTTGTGAATTTCACATGCAAATTTGATGTTGGATGGAAACTTGGACTAGGACACAACAGGATAAAATACCACATGCTTAACAAAAATTAGAAAGGAGATATTGGTGGATGTAATTGTGAGACTGGTAGAATGACAGCTAAACATTTGGTGCAGGGGTGTTCAATGTGTACAAGTAAAGAACAATTGTACACACCTTAGGCGCACGAGACATCCAACATGCAGATCAGAAACACACTAGTTTGAAATACACCCGCTCTATTTCAGGACAAACGCTATAGCGATGTAAGCTCAAGCTGACTGCTGCGTTTTCTTGATTTGTTCATATTCACGTCTGGCGGTGTACGAAGAGGAGTTATTCAAGGTCAAGAAATTACTGTACGCTAGTTTGGGAATACGTTGGGAAAAAAATATATGTTGACTATTGTATTGTTTTATGTTAACTTCAATTAGAAGAATACCCAATTTACACGCTTTGTTTGTTATGTATAGAACGGGAGAACAAAGACCAGACGCAGAGGATAAATAAGAAAACAATAACATTTGATAGGCAGTCATGGCCACTTGGATATAAACCCGTCACCTTACAATGACCATAGATTCGGGGGATGCTCTCTCGCTTTTCTGAGTTTCTTCGTTTGTTCGCTTGAAATTTGTTTTATTAACAGCAATGTTGTCTCTTGTATGAATTTAATTGCATTTTTTTAGTTCATTCAGTGGTCCATAGAGTTTATCTTCCACTGTTGTTTCTCTAGGCTGGAAGGCTTCGCCGAGATATGTCGAATTTTGGGCAGTCTTGGAGGAGCGGCTGGCTGAGTGACTAGAACGCCGGACTCTCTTTCAAGAGACCCGGGTTCGATCCCTCGGTAAGGTGTGGGATTTTTTTCGGGGGCAAAAAGAAAATCCTAATCTGCACAGTTCGCGGCGACTGCACTAGCCAGTCGGCCTTAATTCCTCAGGCGCAAAGACCCCTCTGCCATACACCGCAAGGTACTATATTGGCAGTAAATGACAGTGACAATTTTTTGGAGTATGTGATCTGCTGTCTGCGGCGCCAATCTACGTGTCCACATGGCTGATTCGCCAATCTTGAATTTTGTATACACGTGGTTGCGTAATCTATTGTGTCCTGTTTTGAAGCGCAGAATAGCGATTTGTTCTGGTCTGCCCATAGAGTGGTAATTGTCTTGAGCTGGTGTTGGTGGCTTTCTGACCGAATTGATCATTATTTTCCTTTGATGGTATGTAACAGGTACATCAGGTTGTTCTTCTATTGCTCCTTTCTTAGCTAGTCGGTCAACTCTCTCGATTCCGGGTACTCAACAGCGGGATGGTAACCACTGTTTGGTGATCTTACGCTGGCTGCCTAGTTCGGAAAGTAGTGTACCCAGACAGGAGCTCCTCAAATGATCAATAGTACCACAGGCTGTGTACCATGGTTGGTATTTAGTAATTTTTCTGTTGCTATCTTTCTTTTCAGTTTAAAAGAGAAAACAAGACAGGGGTTAAGGTGACTCAAAGTTTTTCGATGTCTGACTTGTGCAGACCTGGATCGATTCTTTATCTGGACTATATCTGTACTAAATAAAGAACACGATGATAAACTCCACCCCATGAACCTGGAGTAGTGGATCAGACGCCAGACTTCTCGGTCGTAGAGGTGAAAGACCTGTGTTAAACATCCCTCGCAGTGGCAGTTGGGAATCCACAAGAACGGGTCGAACTGGCCGACGACCTGGCTAAATTTAAGTTTTAAAAAAATGCTTCAAAAAGAATATTTGTAGCCTGTGTGATTCTGGTTTTTACACACATTAGGATTTCGGGGCTACGGAGTTCTTGCACTGTGTTGAGTGTCTCCTTGTGTGATCTATGGCAGGAGGCTGGAGTACTTACGGAGGTATCTGTATGCAATGAAAGTGATTCGTTACTAAAAATATAAAAACACTTGCAATGAGTCGGTCAGTGCACTTG
The DNA here is from genome assembly GCA_014155875.1 of Cepaea nemoralis. NCBI lineage: Eukaryota > Metazoa > Mollusca > Gastropoda > Stylommatophora > Helicidae > Cepaea > Cepaea nemoralis. The sequence goes on from JACEFZ010022429.1 coordinate 325,406, forward strand.
TGTGTGATCTATGGCAGGAGGCTAGAGTACTTACGGAGGTATCTGTATGCAATGAAAGTGATTCGTTACTAAAATATAAAAACACTTGCAATGAGTCGGCCAGTGCACTTCGTGTTGTCATTGTTGTTAATCTATGGTTGTCTAAGAGAACCATATTGTAAGCTGTTAGTCCTGAGTTGAGTGCTGGTTAATTGACCGGCACTGTGGCTTATAGGATAGTGAAACTGCGCTTCACAATTCTCTGTCATACCGATTCGAGGGTTAGAAATTAGCTGCGGGCGATTTGGAAGCAGATAGCTTAATTGCTTAGTAAATCATATCCAGTAAATGTTGGGGTTGATTGCATCGAGCTGTAAAAGACATATAACTACTTGTGCACCTACCTGATCCCGTAAACATCTGTTAAATAATGGCAAAGGAGTGCCGAATATCGACCAGGTGGAGATAACTGATGTCATTTTTCGTACAGCACGCCTTTGAATGGGAGCCGTGTTAGTGTAGGGCAGGGGCGGGGGAGTATAAGGTCCGCGAAATCATTGCCGATGCAATCACAGGCTAGACTGGAAATTCAATAAATCTAGAAGTTTTATAAATCATCAACAAATCTAGTAGCAACATATCAATGCCAACTAATGTCACACATCTCCCCAAAGAGAATAAGTTCCGCCACCACATTAGGGGTGATTTAATTTAGTGTTTGAATTAAATATCACCATTCGGTGGCTTGCGCGAGATTCGGCAGCGGATCGCGTCGTGCAAGTTATTTACGGAGGTATGTGAGCCGGTCGTTCAGAAAACAATGGCAAACTACTGAACGTAAAACTTGCCAAGACGTCAACGGCAGCTGAAAAAATGCTGGTGTTGATTGCAATACCCTGTAAAGGAAATGCGAAAAAAAGTGCCTTGCCGGCTGGCTTGGGCGATCATGCCTCTCCACAAATTACGATCTCCGACGGGATGGATCACTTCGTGTGTTGACTCCCTTCCGAGCCATGACACAAGACAGTCATGAATCTTCTCACGCTGTCTTCCTCTATCTCTCCACACATCTTTCCAGTTGTCACAACATATTCCAGTTTTTGTCTTCTCATAGCGTGGCCAAAACAGAATATGACTGCCTCTTTCTGATGTTAGTGATAAGTTGTCTTTGCTACTCAGCTTCCATTAAAACGTCTTCATTGCTCATTTTGGCTGTGCAATTAATTTTCAACATTCTTCTATAAAACAGTATCTCCAAGGCTTCCAGGAATTTTTTCGCCTGTTTAATAATTGTCCAGGATTCCCTGTCCTTTGTTAAAATTTGTTATATGTAACACGCAAGAACTCTTTTTCGAACTTTCAAGGATTGTGACTTATTAATTGCACAAAACGTTCTTGATTAAATATAGCAGACTGATTTGTTAGTTGGTAACTGTGAATGACATTATCCAAACGGCCCTTGGCAGAAAAAAAGTTTCCTGGCGTAGTTGCTCGACGCTCTTATTGGCTAGCTTTGGTTGGTTGGTTGTGAATCCTGTGTAACACTAAGTTTTAATCTTTAAGCTTCATGCATTGATGTTCTTGACGCCTGAGCCCAGAAAATGGCTTGCCATCTATCGGCATGTAAGTTAAGAGTACCGTTAGAGTCTATTCTCTACGGGATAATAATAATAATAATAATAATAAGTCTTTATTTTCAAAGGGTTAAGAATTGGGCACGCAGGCCCGTCTGACATTCTGCCCTTCTTCTCTATTTCCTCTCATACATTCTTTCATTCAACATCACTTATGAAGCAACTTTTGACAACAAAAGAACATTAAAACGCATGAAAAATAATCAATAACAAATGACTCACTGAGGCAGTGTTTAACATGGGCATTATAAATACCTAAGGAGGGTGTAACGTGCCATACATAAGGGAATGTTTTTTGGCTAGTTGTCGTTTGAGATCAGTTACCATTATTGTCTTTTTTGTGTTGTTTGTTATGGGGGCATGTAGTCTGTACTAAGGTAGTGTTCAAACAGGTTGCGAATGTATGTATCATGATTGGTGGTGTCTTTGATTTCTTGTGGAAGATTGTTCCACAACTGAGCGGCAGAGTATGCTAAGCTTGTTTTATATAAGTCTATCCTAGGTTTAGGGACATGAAGTATATTTAGTCGTTCGCTATGTCTAGCGTTATATTTAATGAATGGGGTGGGCAGCCTACGCCAGTACTTCTTAAACGTCGCTGACGAATGCCTGACAGGTAACAGTGTTACCATTCTGTGCTTTCTTTAAGTGCTCCGGTAACAGCAGCTTTAGAAGTTTAGTGTCCGTGAAATAGTTCGAAAATCGACATCCGTTATGTTACACGCTCCATTATTGCAACAGCAAGCGTAGCTGCACATTTTCACTTGTCATGATATTCTGCTCCAGAGACGGGTATAAAATATTTGAATACGTTATTTCAAAATATAAATCTAGCTTTGTGGCTGCCCATAAATTTATTTCCACGTAGTTCATATGGTGGCTTTCGCGTCTACACAAGATATTTGAATGCTTTAAATATTGTTTTGAGGGCAGCGTATCCTGATTTATCGACATTTTCCATCTTCTTGCACACGGGACTGCTATTTCTATTCCGCTCGCTTATATTAGAGAAGGCTAGGCATTTTCATTATAATAATGTTTGGGTAAATGTAACTGTTTCCACTGTATTCTAATGAAAGGGGCGATGTTTTGATACAAATGCAAAATATGTGCATGTACAATTCAGTTGAATAAACACACATTTATCGTAACCTAACTTTATTCACCCCCAATCATGGGGCATAGACCTTAACATCGCGCCAACCTCCCTTATTCGCCTCTTACGACATGCATATGAGTTAGTTACTATTATGTGCTTCCCTTATGAAAACACACGACACGCGTATTTCAACATGTGGCCAACTTATTATCTTATGCTATTCACTTCTTTCCTGGTATCTTGTTTTCCGTTGTGCGAGAGTCAATCAGTGCCTATTAATTTGTTCATCCATTAGCATAGACACGTTACGCTGGTAATGAGCGTGTTGAACAAGAGTTGGATGTCAGCTCTTGTCGTTCGGAGCTTTATGTCTCGCCAGTGCTGATTATTTATCATATCGATGTTCCCCCATGCCATGATATCAAATTGTCCAGTGTCTTCTTTCTCATTCTCCCCTAGCCGCTCCTCAACCCGACGACTTTCCCGTTGTCACGATTTACTTCAGCTTATAAATAATTTAGAATGTTTTTTGTTGTTGTTTTTTTTCCAAATGTAAACAACGAGTTCTCTTTGTAAGTTAACGTCTTTCAAGATACCTTCATTACTTTTTTTTTCTTCTAAACTACACGGTGATCTTATCATTTTTTTTCTATAAAATCACAAATCCGCAGCTTCCACTACTTCTCCACTTGTAAACACAAATTCAACGGTGTATGCCTTGTTACATCTTTAAGCTGTTGAACATAATGTGACTTGTGACATAATGTAAACGGCATTAAACTGTCACCAATATTCCAATAATATAGGTAGTAATATTTCAATATTTAGCGTTCCTTTTTCACAGCACCTTCACCAAAGACGCCGTATGTTTGGTATATAAAGTCGCTTACTGTGGGTGGTGTGCTGATGCTTTTCGAAATTCGGCCCTCAAAAGTTGGAAAACGTTTTTCAGATGTTAGCGGTTCAGAAAATGGATGTACGGCCACTGTTTGCTGGCATCTGCTTGTGTTTATGAATAATAGATGGCTGTTGGATACACTACACCGTGTATGTGTTCTCGAAGATGCTCCCCCCCCCCCCCCCCCCGTAGCATGGCCTCTTATCGCCAGGGCGCCGTGCGTGCGTGTGTGTGCCGGCGTGTCCGCGGAGAATCTTGATGATGGGAAACAGATGTGAAATTCTAGTGGAAATGTTTTTTCCCCCTTTTAACCCTTAAGGAACGTAGGGATTCCCCATTTTTAGTGCAGGATGTTTGTCTCTTTCAGTTTTCGTCTGCTGTTAAGGTTAGCTCATTAACTACTGGATTGGTTAAAAACAAACCACGGCGGATTTAATTTCTTTACATTTATCACCAGTTCTGTAGCTTAGGGGACAGTGAAATAGTAAATCACAAACATCCATTACATACTGGGGTTGATTGCAACGTCCCGAAGAGGACATGCAACTAATTTCAAAACATGTATCAACCAGAAGCCCTCCTGTGTATTGCGTTGGAGTCTGATAACAGTGATATATATATATAAAAGCCGTGAAGAAAACAGTAATATGCCGTGGAGGAAACAGTAACATACCGTGGAGGAAAGAACATACCGTGGAGGAAACATTAACATGCCGTAAAGGAAACACAAACATACCGTGAAGAAAACACCAACATACTGTTGAGGAAAGATTAACATACCGTGAGGGAAACATTAACATGCCGTGAAGGAAACATTAACATACCGTGAAGGAAACATTAACAAACTGTGAAGGAAACATTAACATACCCTGAAGGAAACATAAACATACCGTGAAGGAAACATTAACATACCGTGAGGGAAACAAACATACCGTGGCGGAAAAACTAAACAACCTTGGCCAGACCACAACCAGTCCGTATGTTTCTTCTTGTGTCCTACTGCTTTTGCAATAATGCGACGCAGAAGAGATGGATGTAACTTCCTGTTTTCCCGCTTGTCTTGTTGCTTGTACAAGCGTCGTATTTGATTTCTTCAGTGTCTCTGTTACTCCATCTAGCCATCTTTTCCCAGGTGGACCTCTCGCCTTGTATCCATACCCATGTTCTCGTATGGAGCGCTTTAGCCTCTGGTTGATTGTAGCTTAATGTCTGAACCATATAGTTCTTTGGTGCTCTATAGGGGAAGAACAATGTGGGCTTATGGAAGGAAAGGGTACAGTAAATGCTGTGTATATACTGCGATCAATTATTGAACGTTCTATAGAAGTAAATAAAGATATACATCTTTGCTTTATTGACTACACAAAGGCTTTCGATAGAGTAAGACATGGCAACATGGTAGATACGCTTGCAGATCTACAAGTTGATGGGAAAGACATTAGACTTATAAAAAAAAACAAATATTGGAAACAACAAGCTAGCCATAAGGATTGATAATGAAGTGGGACAATATCAGCCTATTAAGAGAGGTGTGAGACAGGGATGTGTAATGTCTCCAGATCTTTTTTCCCCTGTACAGTGAAAATATTTTCAGAAATGTAGAAGATATAAATGGAATCAGCATTGGAGGACGAAACATCAATAACATTAGATATGCAGATGATACAGTATTGATTGCAGACAATGAGCAGGATCTGCAACAATTAGTAGATGCGGTTGTTGCACACAGTGAACAACTGGGGTTAGAATTAAATTGTAAAAAGACACATTATGGTCGTCACTAGGAAGCAAGAAATACCACAATGTAATATACAAGTAAATTGGAATATTCTTCAACAAGTGAATCGGTACAATTATTTCGGAACAGTCATAACATCTGATGGGAGATGCCTTGAAGAGATTAGAACAAGAATCGCCATGGCGAAAGTAGCCTTTAGCAAGATGAAAAACATACTGACCAATAAAAAGATGTCAATTGAAACGAGAAAAAGAGTGTTGAGGTGCTACATAGAGCCTGTTACTTTTGTATGGATGTGAAACTTGGACAATGAGCAGTCAAGCTGAAAAACATCTGATGGCTGTAGAAATGTGGTTTCTGAGGAGAATGCAAAGAATACCATGGACAGACAGAAAAACCAATGACCAAGTACTACAGGAAACAAATGAAATCGTAAATTGATTAGAGAAATTAGATGTAGATAGCCAAAATGTTTTGGACATGTTATGAGAAGAAATGAATTGGGGAACTTGGTGACAACTGGCAGGATCGAATGGAACAGACCAAGTGGAAGACCGAGAAGTAAATACCTGGATGGCTTGGCCACATGGCATGGTTGAGACAGGAACATTGAGTTGATCTACGACTCTGGTGATCGAGTGAAATTTGTTTAGTCATGACTGCCCACGCTTTCCGGCATGGCACATGATTGATTGAACGTTATTAATCGGTGGTATCCCTATACTTGTTCTTATTTCTAATTTGTCTCACTATCTCTTCTTGTTTGTCCAGCAGCGTTTTTTATGCATATCATGTCACATAGTGTGATGTTACGTATGTATATTTATAGGACTGTCAGTGCCTGGCATTGGTGATACAGCGTTGGGAAGAATGAAGCAGCAATCGGCTTCTTGGATGGCTTGGCCACATGGCATGGTTGAGACAGGAACATTGAGTTGATCTACGACTCTGGTGATCAAGTGAAATTTGTTTAGTCATGACAGCCCACGCTTTCCGGCATGGCACATGATTGATTGAACGTTATTAATCGGTGGTATCCCTATACTTGTTCTTATTTCTAATTTGTCTCACTATCTCTTCTTGTTTGTCCAGCAGCGTTTTTTATGCATATCATGTCACATAGTGTGATGTTACGTATGTATATTTATAGGACTGTCAGTGCCTGGCATTGGTGATACAGCGTTGGGAAGAATGAAGCAGCAATCGGCTTCTTTTTAATTTGCAAGTGGGGCATGGAATCATGACTTGGTTACATCCTTCTATGACTCTCAGATGCGAAGTTCCAGTACAGGTCTTGCATACCCTGATGGTTTCTTAGCTTGGAGTGGGGAAGCGGTGCCCTGTAACAGCCTAATGGAGACGATACAGCGGTCCCTGAGCCTTACCTGAGCGGGCGGAAAATCTCTACACCAATCTTACTACGCTGGATTCAGGTCCTGTTCGTGGCGCAGACAATCTGAACGCCATTTCGCATGACTCGAAGAGTTGAAACTGGGTCTTCCAAAGGATTCACAACCAACCACCAACCAGAAGCATATCTATAATTTCCTGTCTAGTTTGTTGAAATGTACACATGTGGTTAATTGTTACATTGGAACATTCTGGATGCATTATGACATAGTTATATAAAAGTCGCTTAAAGGTCTACAGGGTCGACTTCATTGCACCGGGTTTTATCCCATATGGCTCGGTCTCTTTCCGCCGCGCGGAAAGCGTCGCACAAAGCACGAACTCCGTAGCTTTTAGCGACGACCCACAGGAGTCTCCGAAATATTTAACTCGTAAACCGAAGGGCGCGGCCCGGAATCGAACCCACAACCTTCGGATCACGAGTCAAACGGCTTGACCACTTCGCCACAGAGACTCCCAAACATAGTTATATTTATTGGTACAGCACCGGGAGGGCGCGTTAGTGTAGTTAATAGTCGGCTACGCCGATGATATCATAAGGGCGAAGTTTTCACGCCCGCGATAGTCGTCCGCCAACAGTGGAAAAAGTTGGCCACTATTCCTCCGTGCAGTCAGGTCTTCAAAATGTGACGCCCCGATCACATCACAATCCCATTGCCGGTTCTTGGTTTGGGGCAAGTTAATGAAGCCTTAGAGCAGTGGTTCTCAACCTTTTTTGGCCCATTCCCCCCTTCACCATATTTTCAGAACGTCATTCCCCCCCCCCCCCCCCCCCCCCCTCTTCCAACTTTCCAAAATTGTCAGCCTCAAAAGGTGCATTAAAAAAAACATGCCAATAATAGTGATAATACTTATTTTCTTCCATAGTTGTACATAACCTTCACATGTAAAGATACATTTTATAGTGTAGTTTTCTACAGTTAATAGCAAATGAATATGCTGATGGATATTAAAACTTAAATAGAAGCATTTTTACATTCGCAATATTTTATTTAAACAGCACATTAATCATACTACAATAAACAAACAGTTAAAATGTCAACTTAATATACGACACCAGGATGCCAGAAAATTGTGCTTCATCAAACAAAACGCTCATTACAATACCTGGATATTGTAGATTCGTAATTTAAATGAAAATTGTAATCAATGAGAACACTGTGATTGTTTTTCCCGCAGCAATTCTGAAATACGCGGAGGAGTGCTTGAAAGGGCACAACGGAGATCGTTTTCAACATCTAATCTGTTGCGTCGAGGGGTTAGCAGCTTTCTCCGCTAACCCCGAATACTCTCGTCACGTGACGCGACGAGAATTAGCAGTGGTTCGAATCGCAAAAGTGACTTATGAGAGTATGGAGACGGTCGCTCAGAAAGTCGTGGCGTGCTGATGAGCGTAATCTAGCCTAGGAATCAACATACAGCTGAAAGATGCTGGTGTTGACCGCAATATCCTGAAACAGGATGGAAACGCGGGGAAAAAAAATATCTGTTGCGTCGTTTCGTTTTAATTTCTAGCAGAGCTGAAAAGCCTGACTCACAAAGATATGTTAACGCAAATGGAAGCAATGCACGGATTGCTTTTTCTGCCACTTTTGGGTATGAACCGCACATTAAAGGCCAAACTTCCGTGATTGGTTTCTCACTGAAAACATCCCTTGCCCCCGAATCATTTTTCAGCTTCAGAAATTCATCTTGACAATCATCAGACAGACCAGATTCAGAAAATTTAGAACTCTTTACTCCTGATGAAACAACTGACCCACAGGGAATACATGAACTTCTATTTGCAGATGATCAGTGCCTGTTTTACAGCGGCGAGGGCAGACTACAAAATCATATTACTAATCTGAGTTCAACCTGCAGCAGATACAATATGAGTATAAACACAGCCAAAACCGAAGTAATGCAAGTTAGCAGATCGCCAGGCCCACTAAGTATACAGATAAATAACACACCTCTGAAACAAGTTAAAGAATTCAAATACCTTGAAAGTATGATCACAGAAGATGGCAGATTAGACAGAGAAATTGAAATCAGATGTCAAAAAGCTAGTGCACTTACATATCAACTGTCACCCTTACTGAAACATCCAAACATACCCATGTCCGCAAAACGACAGATAATAAACAGCATATTCACACCAACCCTATGCTACCAATCTCAAACCTGGACTTTATCCAAATTACACCTTCGCAAAATCAACACCTGCGAAATGAGATGCCTGAGGAGAGCTGCCAACTTAACAATCCGAGACCGAGTAAGAAATGTTACTATCAGACAGACAGTGGGATCAACACCTCGTGCCACATTTACTGAAGGACAGAAGATCAAGTAGTTTGGCCATGTCGTTAGAATGCAACACCAGCAACTACCATTACTGGCCTTACATCAAAGATCATCTGCGACGAGACCAAGAAGACGTCCAAGAAGAAAATGGATTGACGACATCAGAGACATTGTACATCCACACGGAATGACACTATCCAGTGCCGTCCACCGGGCGCTGGAACGCAAATTATTCCTCCCCACGACGCTTGACGGCAGAAGTGGAAGATGATGATGAATCATCAGAAACTTTTTCAACTGATAATTTGAATGGGTTTCGCACCAAATCCAGCTCATCATCACTAAGTTCAGGAAAATATCGCTCAAATTCATTTTCTAGCGCTGTCAAATGCTGCACAATTTCATTTTTTGCAAATTGTGGAAGTACTTGGTCTTTACCATCAACTACGAGAACGGATGACAGCTTCTCAAACATTGCAACATTTGTCATATTGACCTTCTTTTCCAGTTTTCCAGCTTGCTCATAAAAGCTCTCAAGGCATCCACAAATTGTATGATTTTTGTATTCCTTCCTTGCATCTGAAGATTGAGTTTATTCAACTGCTCAAAAATATCAACTAAATAGGCAAGGCGCATGATCCATTCCTCATCATCCAGCCAGGCGAAAAAGTCCATTTTACCCTGAACTTCAAAAAATAATTTGAGCTCGTCTCTCAGCTCATATACTCGCGCAGTTACATTTCCTCTTGACAGCCATCGAACATTTGTGTGGAAAAGAAGCAAATGGTGGCCTGCATCCATGTCAACGCATAACTGCTTAAAAAGCCGTGAGTTGAGAGCTCCTCCTTTGATAAAATTCACTATCTGAACGGTTTGATCCAAAACCTTCCCCAAAGGAGCTGGAAGTGTTTTGGAGGCCAGTGCTTGACGATGGATCATGCAATGAATGCCTTTCACTTTTGGGGCACATTTCTTCACACTAACTTGAAATTCTGATTTGGTCCCTAACATAGCTGGTGATCCATCTGTACAGCACCCACACATATTATCCCATAAAAAATTTTCTGATTCAAGGAATGATGAAACCTTTTCCAAAATATCAGAGGCCATGGTAGTTGTTTCAAGAGGAGAACAAAAAAGAAGTTCTTCTTTAAATGATCCTGAATACACATACCTTGCAAACACTATCAACTGAGAACACGATGCCACATCAGTCGATTCATCCATCAATTTCAATTGAATACAGCCCAAATGCTGCAGACTTGATCTCTTGCACAACTTGATCCTTGACGTCATTAGCCATGTCGTTGATCCTCCTTTGAACAGTGTCGTTTGATAGTGAAACCGCTGCAAGTTTTTTCTCTGATTCATTTCCCAACACAATTTCCACCATCTTGAGACAACAAGGTTTGATCAAAGATTCCCCGATTGTATGTGGTTTTTTCTGCTTCGCTATCTTCAGTGCTACGACATAGGAAGCTTCAGTAACCTTTTGGTTTGTTTCTTGGAATATCCCTGTTAAATCACGTCTCATCCTTTTGACAGCATTCCCAAGACGTTCAAAATAGGTTTTGTCCTTGTCCTTGTATTTAGGATGAACATTCTTCTTCTTCTTCGTTCATCCGGAGTTTTTTTTCGGACGTGATTGCGTTGTGCCTGTTTACAGCAGAGCTGCGTTCTTGCGCCGTTAGGCCGACACATCCGACTTCTGCGGGCATTTATTGACCGGGTTAACCTTCCCGGGGATGAACATTCAACAAATGATTCCTCAACTGTGTCGGTTTCACAGAATCATTTGACAAACTTTTACTACAAATAACACACTGAGGTCGTTCTTCTCCGTTGATGACGATATTTGTCAATCCATAATTCAAATAAGACAGGTCATACTTTCGTTTCTTGACACTCATCATGGGATTCAGATTCTATAAATATAAAACGATAAAGTCAAGATCAACACACATAAACACCCACAGACGTGTATACACACCCACACGCACATATATACGTACGTACACACACACACACACACACACACACACACACACACAATAATATTGCATATCCTATTTACAGTACATCGTTGTCAACACCAGCATTTTACTGCTGTTGTTGATGTCTGGGCAAGTTTTACGTTCAGTAGTTTGTCATTGATTTCTGAACGACCGGCTCCAATACCAACATGCTAAAACCCCAGCACGATGTGGTCAGCTGTTAAATCGGTCACCGCTGGCAAGCCTTTAGGCCACGGAGACGGTGGTGTGTGTATATATATATATATATATATATATATATATATATATATATATATATATATATATATATATATATATATATATGCCAGTCTCCCTGATGAAGGTGTTAAGGACGCTGTTCGTAATCCCGTATACCCAGGTATGAAACACAGCTGCGCGAGATTCGCCAGCGGATCGCGTTGCATCAGTTTCTTATGGAAAAGTATCTGAGCCGGACGTTCAGAAATCGGTAATCGGTTTCTGTTTTAATGCGATCTTGAAATAATCGGATGAGTACTCTAAACCTCATTAAAACGGAGATGCAATAACAAAAAAAACGTAACTTAACGCAAATAAAATCGCTGGTAAAATACGGCAACCTAAATCATAGAGGCTAGGTAGAAGGAAAAGAACCGTATATTATGGAGGGAAAACAATATGAAGTAATTGGTTCTTGTATTCACGCGATCTTGAAATAATTGGGGGATTTAACGTCACGAGTACGCTTAATATCCCGATCATATTTTGTGTGGTCCTGAAGCCAATTTGACAATGTCTTCATTCCCCCCCTGGAAACCCTCAAATTCCCCCCTGGGGGGGAATTCCCCACCGGTTGAGAACCACTGCCTTAGACTGTCAGTTGCCTGTGATAGGCGATCACAAGCATCTGTGTACGGTGTTCTTGCCAATTTGAATAGCTGATCGTCTTTAACGCCAATCTGCAAACCAATCCATCACTTTCTCGCTTTCTGCCACCCTCTCACTTCCAGTTGATAAAAACGTTCTCCTGACTATTTATCTCCGTTGAAACTTATTTACATATCCTTTATAGAACGCTGCAATCAACCCCATCATTTATTTACTGTTTGTGATTTACTAGACAATTTTGCGATCAGTAATTTGCTATATTGTTTTCTCATCGGCCGGTGTTCTGACTATCGAAATAATCGTGCAGCGGTCTGCTTCCGAATCGCATACGGCTGATTCCGGTATGTCAGGGGATTATGAAACTGTTTATCCTCGTACCGTGACTAAAAATTACTGGGATTTTTTTTAAAAGCATTCTATGAAGGAATCACATTTTTATGGCCTCCAGTTTCTTTCTAACCTTGTTATTCATGGTCATCGACTCAGTCATACAACTAGTATAGACAGCATGTAACATCCTACATTCGTTTTGTTTCTTTGTTTTTATTACTACTTACATGGACAGAGACCCCATTACTTAAAATGTTCTTCCTCCTGTGGAATACAGACTTGCTTGGACTATTTTGCGTGCTGTCTCCGTGGTTCTTCTTCCCTTTTGTCTTATATCAGTCAAGTGTTGGATAACTTATAGTTCCGACATGAACACTGAAAATAGAATAATAGCATTCATTCAGTAGCATGTCCTTTGCAGAACCTCGGTCCCTTAACAACCTTCCGGAAAACCTCTCGATCACAAGCAAGATGTCCCGCGTCCGATACACCCATCTGGAGATCATCCGCCATATCCTGCACCCATCTTCTCTTTGGCCTTCCTCTCCCTCTCTTTCCAGGCATATACCCCTCCATTATTGTTCTCTCCAAGCTTTCATGACGTTTCAAGTGACCAAAATATTTCAATTTTGTTTGTTTTATCGTCTTTAATAGCCATTTCAGCTCTTGAAGTATGGATGCATTTCTTTTCTTAACACAAGATATTCTAAGAACCCGTCTGTAACATTTATATTAAAAGGCATTTATGCGCTGTTCAGCTGTTTAGTCAGTGTCCATGTCTCACAGGCGTATGTTGCAATGGGAATGATGCATGCTCTTAAAAATCTAATTTTTGTAGTTCTATCTGCCCCTCTCTGTTAATCAGTGACTCAAGATATTCAAAATGTTCCACCACCTCTAATTTTTCCTCATTAACATATATTTCTTTCTCCATATTAGTTTTATCTGTATGCATTATCTTTGTTTTTTTGCTATTTTAAGATATAAGTTGTGATTTTCACTATTCAGTTGGGTTGAGATTATTAGGTTTTATATACCATTCTGTGTTGTCGATAGCAATACTGTATCATCAACATACCGAATCTCTGGTATGTCATGACCATATAGCTCTCTGTTTATATCATCTCTGACATGTCTCATATTTTCGGCGTATTGTTTAAATAAATAGGGGGGGGGGGGCAGCGCATAGCCCTGACGGACTCCTTACTTGATGTCAAACCAATCTGATGTCTCGCCATCTATTCTAACCGCTGCTTGTTGGTCTAAATCAGTGGTTCTCAACCTTTTTTTTTGGCCCATGCACCCCTTCACTATATGTTCAGAATGTCAACCCCCCCCCCTTTTTTCTTCAAATTTTATCCCTTTAAATCTCCCCTCGCCCCTACACTGTACACGTAAAAATGGAAGCTAAATTTAATAACACATACTAGAACAAGTATAGACATCTACATAAAACGTGATTTGCGGGCCTACTTACGTTATAAAACGAATTTCAGAAGGGTGAGAAGTACAGAACTGTAAAGTAGTGGAGGGAAAAACAATATCATGTAATCGGTTCTTTTTTTAACGCTATCTTGAAATAATCTTAATCCCCGCCTTCCCCGGAAACACTAAAATCCCCCCCCCCCCCCGGCAGGAGGTGGGGGGGGGGATTCCCCGCTGGTTGAGAACCACTGGTCTAGATAGAGCATTTTATGAGTTGTATTACATGTGATGGAAAGCCCATATTCCTTATGATTTCCCAAAGTTTCTGATGTTGTACACAGTCAAATGCCTTTGAATAATCTACAACACACGAGAATAGGTTTACATTAAATTCTCTGCACTTCTCTATTATTAAACGCATGTTGAGTATGTGATCTCTTGTTCCTCGTCCATGTCTAAGTCCAGCTTGAACCACGTTAATTTCCTCTTCCATTTTCTTACGAAGGCTTCCCATTTTGATTGTTAGTAGAATTTTACTTGCATGACTGATCAGGGCAACAGTTCTATAGTTGGTGCATAATTTCAGGTTTCCCTTTTTTGGTATTGAAACGACGATAGTTCTCTTCCAATCTTTTGGCCATATATCATATGTCCATATCTTTTTACATAATGCGTGATAGATTTGTATGCTTTCTTCTCCTCCCGCTTTAATTAGTTCAGCTGGTATCTCATCACATCCAGGTGATTTACCAGTTTTCAGGTTCTTTATTGCCCATGTAATTTCATCTAATGAGGGTTCAGGTTTTGTCTCTGCTGTCATTGGTCCATATATCTCATTCATATCCTCACTGTCAGTCATATCATACATTCCACTGCAGTACTCCTGCCATCTTTCTAGAATTTGTCTAGATTCTGTTAGGGTATTTTCCATCTTGTCACAGATAACATACAATTGAGGTTGAACATTTCTTGTCATTAACTTCATTTCTTTGAACATTTCGTAATCTCTTCCAGTCTTGGAATGGCTTGGTCCCATGGCTTAACAGGGACAAGAACGCAAAATTGATCCAAGACAGGTTATCGTGTGAGATGGTTAACCATAACAGCTCACGCTTATCAGTTTGGCATATGATAATGATGATGAATCCCACATTCACTGAGATATGATTCCATAAGAATTTATGTTGCGTGTTGAAATTAACCTTGCATTTTTGAACTCGAAAGTACGTCGGTTATGTCCTTGACATTCCCCTAACAACGTGACCCCCTTCCTAGTAAAAATAAAAAGGAGGAGATGTTTATGCTATCGTTTGCGAGGCGGGCGTTCGCAGTTCAAATTCCCTTACTCGCAGGCATGCATCTGTCACGGATGGTGCAGGCCTTCATATCGCCGTCGTGTGGTTAACATAAGGAATGTGTAGTCCACGGCCTGCAGCTTTCCCCCGTTCCGTGTGTTCCAGCCGAGCTGAGATCCATAATGTCTGTTCTGTTTAGCAAGTGAGAGAGACATCGGTAATTGATATCAGTCGGTAGTTCTATATAGCTGTGTAGCCACGTCATATTGTTAGCTAGCTATGGTCACTGTAGAGGTCAGTGTGGTGGAAAGGTTAAGAGCGCTCGCCCTTAAATGTCCTGTGCGCTGATGGCGGGATAGTGGGTTCATTCTCTACACTGTACGTTGGCTTCTCGTTCAGAAAACAGTGGTCGCTTTAAAGTCGCTTAAAAGTCGACAGGGTCGACTTCATTGCACCGGGTATTTATCCCATATGGCTCGGTATCTTTCCGCAGCGCGGAAAGCGTCGCACAAAGCACGAACTCCGTAGCTCTAGCGACGACCCACAGGAGTCTCCGAAAAATTTCTACAGAGACAACGAAAGACATATACTTGTTTTATAGGTTATAACAAAGCATTTGATAACGCGAAACACGCTGAAATGTTCATAATATTAGATATTAAATAATAATCAGAATATTGGATTTTAAATACATAAATATATGTCAAAGTAATAATGAGAGAATCGAAGGCAGGCCACCAGTAAGGGGTTATAATATAATATAAACAGTCTACGCCATGTAGATGACAACATATTGGTAGCTAACAAACTGTAAGTTCTACACTACAACAATTGCTTAACATGGCAGAGTGCAAACAAGGGACTTTTCTTACGTATCAACAACAAAAACAAAGAAAATGCTACAAAAATGTGATATAGCAATAGAAGGGAAAATGCTTAACCAGTTCTATACATTTCATTATATGGGGACAGTCATAACATTCAATGAAAGATCCGTGACAGAGATTAAAAGCAGGATAGACCAAGTAAAAGCTGAATTTCACAAAATAAAGTGTATCTTATGCAATAAGTCGCTATCATTGAATGCCAGAAAGGCTTCTGATCGTGTGCGGTGGCAAACCAAGACTGCCCACGCTTATAGGTGGTACATATTATGTTGACAGCACTCGAATATCGTCTTCCTGGCCGCGCATGGGATTCTCAGCACTTGCTGAATCATAGTCCGTGGTTTTTTTGTATCATCATCATCCAGAGCCTTGCCGGCTAGCGTGGGCGATCATGCTTCTCCATAAATAGCTATCTCCGACGGCATGGATCATCTCATGTGTTGTATTTTTCCGTGCCATGACACAAGACTGTCAAGAATTTTCTCTTTCTGTCTTTATATCTCTTTCCGCAAATCTTTCCGGTTGTCACATGTCCCAATTTTTGTCTTCTCATAACGAGCCGGCCCCCCCCCCCCCCCCCCCCCCCAAAAAAAAAAACGATAACTGGCTCCCTCTGATGTTTGATCTCTCTGCGACTCAGCTTCTTTCAAAATGCCCAGATTACTAATTCTGGCTGTCCAATTTTCAGCATTCTTCTATAAAACCACATAGCCAAGGCTCCCAGGGATTTTTTTCCTCGTATGTTTGCTAATTGTCCAGGATTCGCAGCTGTGTGTTAAAATTGGTTCTATGTAACACGCAAGAACTCTTTTTCTAACTTTCAAGAACAATGATTTATTGAGCAAAACGTTCTTCATCTGATAGAATGCACTATTTGCTTGTCATATTCTGCTCTTGATCTCAGTGATGTATCTTCCTTCTGATGTTATCCATGAATTTCTGCACTTGCCCCAAAATAACGTCATTTACTTTAAACGAACATTTAGACACAATCCGTTTCTTTGATATCACCTTGACTTCTGTTTTCTGTTATTCAAACTAATGTCAATTTTTTTTCCACATTAACAGACCATTATATATATCTATCATTTTTTTGTAGTTCCTTCTGACTTGTTGCTATCAAGACGGTGTCATCAGTATAACGTAATTATTTGTATGTGTCCACCAACCGGGATCCTTGACATATTTTCTGTAAATCTCATATGTTCACTGTACAATGCAAACAGATCAGGAGACGTTACACAACCTTGTCTGATGCCCGTCTTTTACACTGAAATGTTCCTACCAGGTTGTTGATTCTTATGGCTGCTGTTTGCTGCCAATATATTTTCTTTATTATTCGCAGATCTTTGCCGTCAGTGTTCAGTTGCTTTAGTAATTTTATTATTTCGTCATGTTTCACATTTGTCAAATGCCTTTGTGCAGTCTATGAAGCATAAGTACAGATCTTATTTTTTTAAAACTTCTATAACTCTTTATATTATATATATATATATATATATATATATATATATATATATATATATATATATATATATCGTTGTGCGTGCCATTTCCCTCCACAAATCCACACTGTTCCTCACTAATTTCTGGTTTAATCTTTTTTTTTCTCTAAAATTCTTTTCGTAATTATTCACAGTAACAGTTTTGTCAAGTGACTCATAAGACTTATTGCACGATGCTCTTCGCATTCTAAAGCGCCTGGTTTCTTTGCCAGAGCTATAAAGATGGATTATAATAGATCACTATTCATGTACCCACTAGTGTAGATTCATGTAGGAATTTTGTCAATATTTCAATTCCAAAATCACCCAGAGCCTCAACCCCCTCCAATGTAATGTTGTTTGGGCCGGGCGCCTTTCCTTTCTTCGTGCGATGTCATACAACAGTGTGTAAACAGTCTCGTAACAGGCGCCTGCTGTAAGTATATGTAGAGCAGTGTTTCCCAACGTGGGGCCCACGCCCCACAGGGGGGCAATTCGATTGTTAAGGGGGGCAATTCGAAAATGGAAGAAATCCGCTGGATATAACAAAACGGGGAGACTTGAGACTGAAGTTAGCTAAATTGGAACCTGACATAAAATCTCTTTGCAGCAAGCATCAAGCGCAAGGATCTCACTAAATTTAAATAATTACTAACAATTAAAATAATATAGAAAAATTTTTCATTAAAATTATTTTGTACTTGAATTTCAGTTCTCCATTATATGGTTTGAAAATTTACTTACTGTGTTTGCTCAATAATTTCCTAGTGATTATCGGTCTTTTGGCTAGGATCGGGTGCATTTGCTGCTTCCCCCCCCCCCCCCCCCCCCCAGTAGAGCGCCTGGTCTGGTCGGGGGCCGGGATGATCAGATAAAAAACCATCACATATCTTCACCTTAGATGTGGGCCTGGTGGACCACTGTGGACAATAGCTCACAGTGAGACTAAGGGTCCACACAAAAAAAGGGGGGGGGGGGGGGAAGGCAGGGGAAACAGCTTGTCTGGGGTAACCGCCGAACCAAAAAAAAAAAAAAAAAATTCACCAAACACAACCGTCACACAGGGACGTTGACGACGACGGGGGGTTTGGTTCTAAGAACCGTGAGCCCTTCTAAAAAAAAAAAATAAAAAAAAAATTCAAGGTTCTTTAGTGACCATTTTAATTTTTGAATATTAAAAATGATGCATATGTTTGGGGGAGGGGAGGGGGAAAGGGGGGGGGGCCATAAGAATTTTAGAAAGGCTTAGGTGGGGCATAGCACAAAAAAGGTTGGGAAACACTGATGTAGAGCATTTTAACCATTCATTAGATCTGATTACACGGAGGAATAGAAAGTTAGTCTGTTTTCTTCTATAGCAAACGTCAAGAATTAGCATCGAATCCTCGTAGGACCACACTCATGCCATTGTATTGTAACGTTCTAACACTACACCAGCGCACGTATATAATATAGTATGGCTTTTTCTGATTTTCAAGGACAGACAGCTGTTCCACAGAATGTTATTCATTCGAAAGAATAGCACCATTGATTAAATCATTCTACGTGTGATCTGTGTCGCTATTTTAATCTGATGTTATCACTGACCCTTAGAAAATTAAATGCCTATCTTTGTTTCAGTTATATCATGTTACTTTCACTATATATTCTTCCCGCCGGCTTTTCTTTGTAATGACCACATCTTTTTTTTTTTTTTAATTGTCTTAGTTCTTTTCGACGATTTGTTGCAATACCTTTGGCGATTTGGTTGTCATTAACTCTCATTATATTGTGAGCCACTTCAAGTAAGAAAAAAACCGCCCCTTATTTACCCGATTCCACATAAAGTGGCTTCACTAGTTTTTGCTAGTTTGTCCAACTTCACCCCATAATTGCTCCGCACATGTGCTAACACACAGAATGCTCTAAATGTGAAGAGTGAAATAGCTGTCCAGACAAAACCAACAGCACGTACACGCATGCATGCATAAGGCCGCTGCTAGAATGCCAGCAACAAGTCTGACACTGGAAGCAACAGTCACTAAAAAACCAACAGTTGCGCAAGCATTACTGCATAAGTCAAACCAGTTAAGTTAGTCCTGCAATGACTACCCGTCATTTTTCAGAACAAGCAGTTCACAACACAAACCACCACGGATAGACGTCTTCAACACCAGTCTTCGCACCGATTGGCCTCATGAATGAACGCACATAGTTAAAATTTAAGGAAACGCAGTGGCAAAGTCGTTAGTGCACTTGCATGCCAGCAACGGCCCGGATTCAGTTCCCAGAGGATGCAGAGTTATTTTTCCTGACCGGTATGTAGTATGGACCTAGCCTTATAAAATAGGAGCCCGACAGTTTTGTGAATTGCCTGGGAAGGAAAGGCGACGAGGAAGGAAACTGGCTACTAACGCTTCTCACATCAACCGCATTATCTTAATTACCAGTTGAATCTGAATTGCTACTAATGATAACAGTTGGAAGAGGGCAGCGCTTTATCCGTTATATCCTCCTTCTTCTCATGCTTGAAGTTCTGTAAGTAAGGGCCTCTTTCACACGCCTCAGGGTGTCTTGTGTTTATGGTGCTAGCAGAATGGTCGTAGCTGTTGAGTCATATGGTCAGTATCATGCGGGTCGCATTTACGTCCCAGGATGTTTTCTTCTTCTTTGCGTTCATCCGGAGTGGGTTTTTTTTTCCAGATGTGATTGCAGTGTGTCCAGTTAGGCACCCTTGGGTCGAGACCCTTAGGCCAACACATCCGACTTTTAGCGTGCAATTTTGACCAGGTTAGCATTCCTGGGAGACTCTCACTTTTGTGGTACCGTCCACATCCCAGCTGGTCAAGTTGGAACAGTCGAAGACTTCACGGTCATCCCTCAAGGGAAGGCAGGGACAGTCCATGGCATTTTCCGCCATCCAGGGTGGCTTTCATAATTGCAGAGCCGACACATAGCGCCCTGGTGCTGGGCTCACCGAGGGAATCGTCACGTCCTGCTCATGGCTGCTTTAATTCCTCACTTCAATATATTGGGCATTTCGTTCGCCCCGGGCCGTTTCCGCACAAACCAGACAGGTCTGCAGACTGGTATCCACTCAGGCGAGTTTTCGATTCGGGCATGTGCTTGTCGTTGTGCCCGTCAGAGCTGTTCCAGGCACGACGGACATTCGGAAAACTACCTAGTCAGAGCTGTTCCGAACAAGAGCGGCATTCGGAAACTAGGTAGTCAGAGCTGTTCCTAGCACGAGGGACATTCGGACTCGTTCGACATTTCACTCGGACGTAATTGCGTAGTGCCAATTTTTATTTTGCCACCCGAAGGCCGGCACTTCCGACTTCGGCAGGCATTTTTTAAATTAGGTTAGCCTTCCTCGGGTTTCGAGGCACGTTAGACTTTTTGTTGTTGTGTCGCCCACATCTCAGCTGGTCAGGTAGAACGGTCAAAGACATCACGGTTGACCCTCAAGGGAAGGCAGGGGCAGACCATGGGCATTCCCAGCTATCCAAGGAGGCTTCCAAAATTGCAGAGCCGGCACATATTGCTATGAGACTGGGCTCACCCGAGGAATTGCCACGTCCTGCTAATGGCTGCTTTGATTCCTCACTTCCATGTATTGGGCATTTCGCTTGCCACTGGTCGCTCAAGCACAAACCAGGAACGGACAGACTAGGGCGACATCCACTAGGTAAGCTTTCGTTCGGACTTCGGACCCCGCAGTGGATTCGCTAGCCAAGCGTTCCATTTCGTGTTGCTGAGACGTTCTTCCACCTTTGACAACACTCTCTGTGAGCATAGATACAGACATTTTTCGTAACCATTTCGTGCGACTGGGGCACTTTTCTACCTTTAGTACTCGCTCACGAGGTAGGCTACATGTGCTGCCGGCTCAGCACCTTACCTCCGTGCATCAGTGAGCGAGAAAACGGCCAGGCCCTCTCATCCGGGGATCCCTCATATCCCCCAGCTGAGAACTTCGAAGCAAGTATCTGAACTAAGGATGTAGCGTGCTCAGCATCTCACTTCCATTTTTCGGTAGGTGTGTATCGGCCCGGCTCTCACGTCCGAGGATTAATGGCTTAGAGGCGTTCAGCCTTATCCCTCAGCTGAGAGCCTTAGTGCTTGTGTCCGGACCAAGAACTTCTGCCTTCGTGCGCCTGATTTAAACTTTTGACTGCTATCTTCAGTCTACTTGCAGAGCAGCAGGTTGTGTCTCTCTTGGTCAGGTCCCTAACCCAAGTCCTGTCCGACACATAGTTGTGCTTCCGTCAGCATAACTCTCGGGGTCATTGGGACACGTAAGCCCTCCCACCGCGACAAGGTGGAGACACATCGGGAGGGCCAGTACGTTTTCTATTACACATATTAGGTTCGGTGGATCAGGCAACACAGTTCAACTTTTAAAAATTCTAACTCGGTGGGGATTCTATTACATGATGACTGACCGGGCCGGCCGGCAGACAAGCGTGCTAGCTACTGAGCTACCATCGACTCCCTTGAGTTCTGTCCATGCCTCAAATTAACACTACTGACTTTAATTGTACCTATTTTCATGATCCGTTTGTGTGTGTGTTGATATTGCCATTTCTTCTGGCTTTCTATTCTATATTAAGCCCATGTATTTCACATATAGTATGTGTATTTGTGTATAGTCTGCATGCTATATGCGCGGCGTGTAGCCTAGCGGTTTTGTCTCTAGACACGCCGACTGTATACATTTCTGCTCTTGCTGAAAACTTGTGGCGCTCACACCCAGATTACCTCTCGGCGGCATCCGGTGCGTGGGTAACCATGTAGCTTCCATCCCCACGCCCCCTCGTCTTCCGAGCAGACCTCAGACATGCCGTGTTTCACTTCCACCATGAACTGCTCGTTTATTTTCGCTTTCTTGTTTAGTTTAGTTTTTTTTTTTAACAATTCCCTTATCTTTGGCCTCTCAGTTGAGCTTGATTACTTTTTTCAACTTTGTTTAGATTCTGGCAAGACCCATGCTTCAGAGCCTTTTTTTTTCCTCTATGAAATTTCCTCCTCCGTAGATAAGGGCGCATTTCCACTGCCTTGAGGCGTATTGTGTAATGATGATTGATGCTATCCTCCATATTTGTACAGACCAACCATCACCACTCGATGGGTTGATGTGTTCAGTATAATATCGGCGGCATTTACTTCCCGGAATATTTTTGTTGCGCATTACATTAATTTTAAAAACTGTTCTATTGAGATTCGAATCCTTGAGCACCAGGGCGGCAGGCAAGTGTTCTAATCACTGCGCCACCTCGCCTTCCCTTCATAGCCGTTAATGTTTAGCAGCTATACGTACACTTTTCAATATCTACGTGCCAGATAACTATAAGGTCGCTAGCAGCACGATTTCAAGAACATTATAGGGGCAATAATATTGCCGCGAAGGAGCCGGTGGACGGGTGGACATAAGAGAGAGAGAGAGAGAGAGAGAGAGAGAGAGAGAGAGAGAGAGAGAGAGAGAGAGAGAGAGAGAGAGAGATGATAACTACCTTACATTTTTGGGGTAATCTTAGGTGTTTTCATGTTTTGCTTCTTATCAAATTAGCTAGGGCGTTGATTGCTGCTGTAAGAACCGTTCTAACTCTGGTATTTAAAATTGCCTAAGAACATCGAGGACAGAAAGCGACAATTGCTGATGTTATGAGTTACGGCCAACCTCTGCGTTAGGAATGTACTTGCTAGTATGACGGCTTATGTATTACGTACGTACGTACGTACGTACGTTCTGTCTGTCTGTCTGTCTGTCTGGATTGATGGATTGGTGTGTGTGTGGGGTGTATGTTTGCGCATGCGTGCGTATATGTTTGCGCGTGCGTGCGTATGTGTCTGTGTGTGTGGGTGCGTATATGTCTGTATGTGTGTGACTGACAGTATGCGGGTTTGTGGGATTACGTGCAGCAAACGTTTACATGTCAATGACAAATCTCGTTATAATCAATTTACTGCCATAACAGAAGTTATTTGTCTACTTGTTTCACGTGTCGTACATCTTCTGGCCAGCTAGAATAACATTTTCCACATCTCGAGCACCGTGGAAGCGGAAATGAGCAAGTCAATTGTTATACACCAGCTTTCCGAGCATCGCTACTAGTTACGGTTTCCGTTTCGCGGGAGGCCCACTTCCTTTGTCTAAACACAACAGTGTGTTTTATGGCGTGCTTGCTATCGCGTGACCTAATGAATAACAAGATAGCAACATTACTTTTTTTTTTTTTTTTAAATGGCGCTAGCTCGCGTTGAACTCAAGCGTAGTCCATACACACTACTTCCAGTGGTGTTGGACTGAATTTTGCTTGTGGATTAGCTTTCCCGGCACTCTTCCGAATAACGGTCCCAAATTATTTCTTGTAAAAAGCATCCCTTACAGGGCCTCATTAGGTGATTATGCTCGTTCAGGGGCGATATGTACAGTTATTGAGTGTGTAGGGGACTACTGGACCGATCGATGGATGCAATAAATGTTTTTGGGCCTGGAGGGCCATCGCTTTCGTCGGAGTGTATACCTATCAGTTATATGTGGAAAGACGTATGTACAAGATATAGATATACGACGACAGTCAGGGCCTGTCCGGGCCCAGGAAACATGTATTGCATCCATCGATCGATCTAGCAGTCCGTGACACACTGAGCCGGAAGTGATCGACAACATCACCTAATGAGGCCCTGTAAGGGATACCTTTTAGACTAAATTGGGACCGTTATTGAAAGAGTGCCAGATTTCCCTATTAACAGTGTCCCTCGCCACCAGGCTAACACACTCCGACTTAAGAGGTACCTGTAATTTACGTCCGCAAGTCAAAGACGACAGGTCACCATTTTAGTCCAACTGTCCGGTATAGGGGTTGAATCCCTTACCTTAGCATCAGCACACCTGATGTTTTAGAACACGCGTTCTTATCCAGTCGGCATTGCCAACCTGCGTCAACATTTCATGTTTTAAATAAAGGAGCTTGAGAGAATGAAGAATTAAAGTAATTTACTACATTAAGAAATTACAAAGCAAACAAGTTAGCAAAGAAGGGGTCAAGACAATAACACCCATAGCAACTCGTAAAACAACAAACAAATACTTCAGTTTAAGTCAGGCAGTATGTAATTGTGACTGGCCGACTGGGTTAAGGCGGTCTCTGCAAATGCTTCATGTTGGGTGAAAGAATCTGAGTTTAGATACGGAGAACTTACTGAATTCAGGGCAACGAAAATTGGAGTTAGACAGGATGTACTTTATCACATTACTATTATTTCAATATTTACTGCGAGACCATACAAAAAAATCTCAAATGTTCTGGGGATTGCAAATGGGAGTTGTAATAGCAGGATTTGAAAGTAATCTGCAAACCGTTGTAGACAAAGGTGGTGGAGAAGAACGGGAAGAAGATATTATTGTTAAGTGTTAACATAACTAGCGGGCGCGTTAACGTAGTTGATAGCGAACTGTGATGGTAACATAATGCCATGAGCAGGATCGGCTGCGGGCTCGACGCTTGGCCTCTTCGCCGGTGAAAATGGGTGAAAGATTGGCCACGTATATCTCTGTGCATTTAGACCTACAAAATGTGGTGGTGCTATCACACCACAGGTTTATAGCAGAGTACTGCCTCGGGACAATTAACTGATCTGGTTCCACACAAACAGTAACTTTGGACAAAGCACGGTACACAGTCAATCAAACAACTGCAGAAGATACTACAAAACAAATAACACGACGACCCTAGTATGGCGATATATCGGCCTTCTGTCCAAATGGGAGGTTACATTTGGCGATATATTATCCTTTGGCATTGAATCAATTAACAAAACCGAGTTCTTGGTAGTTCATACAAATGAAATAGATCGATTGTTTTCAACATATAGGCTCAGAAAGGATGGTTATGAAAATTGGCAAATCAGTATGACTTCGTCCCTGGCCTTTATAAATGTAGCCTTTAAAACCCGTGTAATAGCAGGGGTATATGAACAGTTTCAAATTACGTGTAATGCGTGATTAAATCTGTTCTGGGTCCCTCTACTCGTCGCTCCCCTAGCCACCAAGACTCCTTTCCCTCAGTTAACCTATGGTCTTGAGGCTCCCAAACAGAAACATTGTAGTGTTCATCATTATGTACCATGCCGATAAGCGTTGGCGGTCATGTTTTGCCGTTTCACACGAACACCAGAGTCGTGGATCAGCTCCGTCTTGTCTCAACAATGCCATGGGGCCAAGCCATCCAGATATTTACTTCTCTGCCTTTCCACTAATTTCTAATCAGTTTACGGTGTTCATATGCTTCTTGTAGGACTTGCTAATTTTTTCTGTCTTCGCATTTTCCTCAGAAACATTTCCACTGCACTTAAATGTTTTTTTCAGTTTGTCTGCTCCTGTCAAGTCACACAACAAAAGTACGTGTATTGTTTGTGTGAAGGACACTTATAAAACAGAACGCCACTTTAGCAACCTGGAGTAATGTAAAGTTAGTGATGGACACTTTACGCGCAAGGAGCAATGTGCTAGACTCCTTATTTTATAGTCTGTCGCACTCGGTTAATGACGCGTGTTGGTATCAA